>CM019068.1:24982454-25397454 GCA_009667805.1 Leptobrachium leishanense | reverse complement strand
GTCAGATGTGGGTACTGAAGTTTCAGCTCAGACAATACGGCGCACACTGCGTAATGAAGGCCTCCATGCCAGAACTCCCAGGCGCACCCCCTTGCTGTCTCCAAAGAATAAGAAGAGTCGACTGCAGTATGCCAAAAGTCATGTGGACAAACCACAGAAGTTTTGGGATAGTGTTCTGTGGACTGATGAAACAAAATTAGAACTGTTTGGGCCCATGGATCAACGCTATGTTTGGAGGAGGAAGAACAAGGCCTATGAAGAAAAGAACACCTTGCCTACTGTGAAGCATGGCGGGGGGGGGGTCAATCATGCTTTGGGGCTGTTTTGCTTCTGCAGGTACAGGGAAGCTTCGGCGTGTGCAAGGTACCATGAACTCTCTTCAGTACCAGGAGATATTGGATGACCACGTGATGCAGTCCGTCACAAACCTCAGGTTTGGGAGACGTTGGACCTTTCAACAGGACAATGATCCCAAGCATACCTCCAAGTCCACTAGAGCATGGTTGCAGATTAAAGGCTGGAACATTTTGGAGTGGCCATCGCAGTCACCTGACTTAAATCCGATTGAGAACCTCTGGTGGGACTTAAAGAAAGCAGTTGCAGAGCGCAAGCCTAAGAATGTGACTGAACTGGAGCCTTTTGCCCATGACGAATGGGCGAAGATACCCGTAGATCGCTGCAAGACACTTGTGTCAAGCTATGCTTCACGTTTAAAAGCTGTTATAACTGTAAAAGGATGTTGTACTAAGTACTAAGATTGAATGTCACTTGGGGGTTGAATAAAACTGATAATGATGTGAGCACAGAAAAGACATTTGTGATTATTTCATTATAAATGTTATGTTATATTTGTCTGACCTACACGTGCCTCTTTGATTTAATTGTAAGCAAGATGACTGAATGATCAAAATCAATGTCAAACTGGCCAAAACACTCAATTTCAGTGGGGTTGAATAATTTTGAACACAACTGTATATATATTTTAAACTAATAAAACGTTCAGCTGAAACCTGGATCTGTATATTTATTAATTATAATTAATTACTAAACTTAACGCGCCCTATTACAATGTTAACATCTAGGCATGTTCCCATGAACTGTAAACCAGTCGTGGCCCTTACTGCTGCCATTCTAAATAAAAATTATTCTTTTTCTCTATTGAAAGGGAAATGAAAAAAAAACTCTTACGTGACGAAGAGAGTATGTGCAAACTGCCCCCAGACAGGGCAGAGTTCAAAAACGCCCATGCAGCTCCTGCTGCTTCACTGAACTGGTATCATACTTTCCCTGTGGACGAGCCTTGACTTTAGTTAAGGGTTTAAGAAATATTTCTTCAATAGGCAAAATAATCCCTCTGGTCAGCAGGTGACCTCCGACTGTCCTGTTTCCTCCCGAACAGCCAACTCTTGCCTCGAAGACTTCTCCAGGGCAGCTCCAGTACTGTGGAATGACTTACCTCACCCTATCAAACTCTCTCCTAATCTTTAACCCGTCAAGAAGTCCCTTGAAAGCCATCTCTTCAGATTACCGTACCACATTACTGATGCCGACCTACCTCTCTCCTCATCTATCCCCACATCAAGATAGAGGCCCCTTCCATGTCCTTACCATTTCTTTAACACTAGTTATAGTAATACTGACGACCAATGAAACTCCTCTTGTTTTACTCCACCCCAACTCTTCTAGATTGTAAGCCCCTCTGAGCAGAACTATCACATCCCACGTCGGAGTTGCAACCCGGCACCCGGCAGTGCCATCCTTGCTGCTCCCTGGCCGGGCGCCAAGTAATGAGCAGGGTTGCGGTGGTAAAGTGGGATGCCAGGGGGCGGGGGCAGCATGATGACGCGGCGCCGCCAGGTTTAATACCATTTGGCTGTGAGCCACTCGTTGCCCTGATGTGGTTTTGCCGCCTCTCAGTGGACGTTATTGTATCTTTGTATTTCTCATATATGAACTCAGCTTGTCTGACTTCTCTGCCGGCTCTTAACCCCTTGGCTCCTGTTCTGACTTACTCTCTGGCAATATGACTGACACTCTCTCTGGCAATACCGACCCTTGGCATTTCTCCATTAAGCCTGCTTGTCAGTCTCTTGTTTGTCTTGTGTACCTGGTTACTGAGTGTCAGGCTTTCACCCCACTCTGTGGTTTCAGTTTATTGTTTTTGGCAATAGGTAGTTGTGCCAACCATTACAAGGATCGGAAGTGTAGCATAGTCGTGCTCCGTATAGAGGCCAGTGATATATATACCAGGGGGGATCGTGACAAGGACTCGCTACACCTCTCGTTTCTGTTCCTGTGTTTGTTTTCATTTTGTCTTGTTGCCGTTGGTTATTGTAAAACGCTGCGGAAGCTGTTGCCGCTATATAAACGATGGTAATAATAATTAAAAGAATTACAAGACAAGGTATTAGGTCAATGGTCAGGGAGGGGAGATGCTCCCTGGGTATCTCCTGGTGAACTAGTATAACCTTCTCCTTTATGTAGTCTGCCTAAACATAATTCTGCAGTTGTAACACGGCCTAAATAAATGATATATCTACTTGCACAATGTTACGGAGGATGGGGTGGAAATAAAAGGCTCCTATCTGTGTAATTATACAATTTCTATGCAGTTTTGCACAATAATGTGAAGCTCTCTGTGAATACCTCGATGCCTTTGAATTGTGCAGCCACTATTTTCTTTTTTTATTAATGTGTCACATTTTTAAACACAATGAATCTGTACATAAATAAATTCTGAAATAAGTCAAAATCTATCTGCTTTACCAACATTGTTACCGCCGGCTTACCATTTGCATATTCAAAGTACACAGAGCCCGCCCGAATCTCGGCGTATAATCCCTCCATTTGGTTTATCTCCAAACACCTTCTTCTAGCATCTGACGTGGTGTCTATGAAGAACAAAGCCATGAAATGATTTTTTTTCGCTACGCCCTTTGAGTCGTTTCTTGCGAGCTTTGAGCAATAATAGAAACGCATTCTAATCAGTCCTACATACTGTCCTTTACCATTGGCGTCCCGCATGTTTTATGCAGCGTCTCTTCACTCTTTTGTACATTTTTAATGTGGCCTTCATCAATATTAATGTAAGAAACATTAATTGGAGGTGGCTTTTCTGTGCCATGCTTTTAACCGCTCCAAAACCAATGATGTCTCATGGCATCGTAACACTTCAGACTTTGAAGACCCTTGGCATGATGCATTGTCCCGTTACCATTAGCATTAGCATTGCTGTGTCTACTAACAACTAACACCCAAAGATGGTAATAAGTAGAAGGCCAAGTGAACCTCAATGTATGAAAGACTCCTTCTACATGATTTTCTTAAATATATATATAGGATCACATATCGCCAGTAAGTCTTCCAAGGAGATTTAGTCTCCATCTGGGCAATTGAGTCTCCTTAATCCATTCTTCTTCTAGCTGTTCAGTCTTATCCGACTCTTGGTTATTCTCAACTGTCATAATGCATTATAGTCTTGTGTTGTCTGTTTCCATTGGTTGATGTTCAGGCTGGTATCAGCTTTGATGGTGTCCAACCAAAGTGTTCTTTGGCGGACAGGTTTTCTCTTTCCTCTAAGCATTCAGAGCATAATATTCTTCTCAGGGGAGATTGATTACCAAAATATGTGAGCCTTCATCACTAAATATAATTACTAACAGGCTCTGGTCCAGAAATAACAGGTGCCACTCAACATCCTTCATACACCTGAGAACTTTCATCAGTCGAGTGACTATCATCTATCACGTCCCCCGGTGTTAAGTTATTTTTACTATGTTCAGTCTCCAACTCCTCCATTGATCAAGGCTTCTCCGTCTGATAATGCACAACCACCAATGCACCATTCTGACAGTGCCGCATCAGTGGTGTGTCCTTCTTGTGAAGGCACAATCGAGCTACAACATTGTGAGACCTGAGCGGGCCCCACCGTAGAGCAGGCCACTAGTGCCTCATGACTCTCACAAACCTCTTTTTTCTGTCCTCCTGTGATCCTGATAGGGATAATACCTTTATATTCTACCCCTCTGGGTCCCAGGCCAATTCTGCCGTGTTCCATCCTTCCCCTGACTAATGGGAAGGTACCTCATACTTTATAAGGCCTTGTGCTTGCTTCCTTTATTCCATGCCCTGATGTGGTTTATAGACCCTCAGCACGTTCCTCTGCTCTTGAGTTTGCTGGTTTTGATCACGACTTGTGAGTTTTGTTTTCTCTGTTTTATTGACCTTGGCTCGCGACCTCCACCTTGCAGCCTTCTGTGTTATCGGATCTCAGCTTGCGAGGTATGAGGAATGTGAATAGACGTGAGCACTGTGCTTGGACAGGCTTCTTTCCAACTCCAGGACTTCCAGAACAGACTTACAGCTCTATTCCAAGGTTGTCATTATACGTCAGACGCTAATGGAAAAATCGTGCGCCAGCCATTTAGCATTAGCGTCTCACTTTTAACGACCATATTCGAACCAAGACACGGGTCAAGACGCTAAATTTGGTCGGAAACATTAAAATTTCTTAGCGAGATGTTAAGCAGTGTGTGGAGCAGTGAAACTACCGGCTGGCGCTACTGATAGTGGATGCACGCGCAGCTAATGCTAATTAACCCCCTGTGTGTGTATTTCAGCCCTGGTGTAAACTTAACCAAAGCCTAAACCGCTCCATAGACTTCACTTTCTCAGTGAAGTTATATCAGCGTTTACGTGTCTTGGAATAGGTCGTTATTATTGCATTTCTTAACGACTTATGCAGTGCTTTTTTTCTGGAAAAATAGGTGGGGGTACTCTCATGTCCGGGGAAAAACTGATTAATATGACTATTTTTATGTCCTCATAAACAATAGTTGTAGTTCACTTAAAGGAAAACACTATAAAAGGGAACCATATTTTTTAATACTGTGTTCCTTTTATATGAACTACAACTATTGTTGTAACCCTATGGGAGTTATCCACTAAGTGCCTCTGTTGCAAGAAAAATCTGTATTGCAGGGCAGGTAGCTGTTTTTTTTGTTTGTTTTTTTGAAACGACGGCACTGAGTGGATAATCCCCTAGCATTTGTGAGCACCTCAGCAATGAAACTCACAGTTTTGCTGAGTATGTGTGAACTCCACAGCAATAAAACTCACAGTAATGCGCAGTGTGTATGAGCTCCACCGCAATGAAACTCACAGTAATGTGCAGTGTGTATGAGCTCCACAGCAATGAAACAGTAATGCACAGTGTGTATGAGCTCCACAGTAATGAAACTCACAGTAATGCGCAGTGTGTACGAGCTCCACAGCAATAAAACTCACTACCGCCTTACAGTGCCAGCTCCTCTGATCACAACACTTGCCTGACAATTCACAGCTCTGGCAGATGTGTGTAAACATGCTGCACCCCCCCTCCCCATGCTGTTCAATGTTTCAGCAGCTGCAGAGAGAGGGGAAGGGGAGCAGCCCTCCCGTGTCACTTACTGGGGAGGGGGGTTATCAGTCCCTGCATACACTCCTGACAAACGGAAGCGTTCAGGAGCAACATGAGCTGCCGAGCTCTTCCGATTCTCTGCCTGCCACTGTATCACGCTCTCTCCTGTTAGTTCTGGCTGGTGGTGAGGTGCCGGTACTGAGTGGTGAGGTGCCGGTACTGAGTACCCCCGAGTACCCCCTGAAAAAAAGCCCTGGTCTTATGTGTCCCATGGTAAATATTACAGACGCCAAGTCCTGTAAGCCACGAGACGCTGAGGCTGAAATCTCTAGTTTAACACCAAGGTTGCAATAGGACGGGAAAAGATCATTCTAATAACGGCTGCCGTTATGTTGTGCGTCTCGAATGCTAAGCATAACGATTACCTTGGAACAGGACCCTCAATTCTTGGCCGTTTGTCTCTACAAATGAAGGTCTTCTTGCAAACGCAAGACGTTTGGCATTTTCTCCTTTCCAACCATTGTTTTCCTGCAAACACTCCATGTTTGGACATATTTCTCTTCAAATCAAGGTCTTTCGACTTACGATGTGAAGACGCATCAATGTAACAAGCATCGAGATGAAGGAATATGCGGCACTAGGATCACTTCTTTAGAACTCGTATGGTTCTTCAATAAGTTTCTGTGTTTTGTGATTCTCATTATTGAGAAAAACATGACAGCTCTTCTCCGACAAAGGCCGCCGACTCTACTTTTATTAACGTGCGTGCTGAGCTTGCTCTTCGGGGCTGATCCACCCATTCAGACTTGCGTCGGCTTTTGTATCCGAGCTTCATTTTGTTCCGAAAATTCACGTCTACCTCTAAATCCACCGAAACCCGGCTAAATATATTACGATTATTGGCACGATCCAGGTGTTATTAACAGGTGTGAAATGAATTCATTGTTTGGCAAACACAGGTGCTCCTTGTCAACTGCGCGATTGGAAAGCTCCATCATGGAGACAGTTCCCGTATGATTGAACGCTCTTGCCCGCTGCTCTAATTTGCTGTTACAGATGCTTATCTTTCAGTTGTCATACGAATCCTACAAATAGCCGGCCAAACACAATATTCTGAGTATTATTTCATTTTGTGCAGGAGCTGTCCAAACTCATGATCTTTGTTTTTATTGGATTGAGACTTTAGGTTATGTGATTTTATTTGTTTTTATTTTTTTTTGCTGTGCTGTGCGCTCGTGGAAAGTAAGAGACCCAAGGCATTGCTCAGACAATGAATTTTAAGAAGCTCTGGGAAATAATAGACTTTTCGCAACGTTGTATAAAATCCCTGCACGGCCGTATAGTTTTATAAACTAAATGAAAAGTGATTTTTTTTTTCGGCTTCGTTTTATGTATTACCATAGGAGTGAGCGCCAGCATTTGCTATTCTGCAGGTGTTCCCTTAGGTGCCAAGCGGCCCAGAGTCACCACATCCACAAGCAATCAGACACATATCCTGTAATATGTGGCTCGATAATGGATAACCTGTATGTACCAGCTCTTATCCTTTAGCAGTTCGCTATTAACCACTTCTCTACAATGGATTTTCCAGAAAACCACAGTCAGGAACCGGTGAAATTTTATGGAAGATTGTTTTTAATTAACTGTACACTGAGAAATATTTGGGAATATTCCCCTTGCTGTATTAACCTATTTGACAAGCAGATGTTGCCATCTGCTGGCCAAAAGGAGTTAATGCAATTCTGGTCTTAGTGCAGGATCAGCTGAGGAAATGTCATATAGACACATTCCCAGGTGGTTTTAAAAAGGGTTAGCACCTCAGGCATCATGTCCACGGTGCTAAAACATTAGGGGCATGTTCCGGGGCCCAAATGCAAACAAATGTTTTTGCAATAAAATACATTCCTTTGCATTGCTGCTGTGGAACATCATATCAACTATACTTGATATCAGGGCACCAGAAGCTGCCTTGCAGATGTTATTTAGTCATTTTTTGCAGTGTAGGGGCTAACAGCTCTACCCCACTAAGTTTCTATATTAGCTGAGTCACTGAATTGGAATATCTGAGAGCCGCTGGCTGAGAGATGCCAGAAGCACTGCTAGTATAGTCTATTGTAGGGGTCAGCAACCTTGGCTCACTGATGTTTTGGGAACTACATTTCCCATGTGGCCCAGTCAGCCTAATAGGTGACTGAGCATCATGGGAGATGTAGTTTTAAAACATCTGTAGAGCCAAGGTTGCTGACCCCTCTTCTATTGGAATCCATAGGACTCAAGGCATGCAAGACCTGCAGGAGCTCTGTGTGAGCTCATGTAAGAAGGTTTATGGTGGAACCAAAGAAGGACATAAGGAACTATTAGCTCTCGATCTTACACCGCAAACAGCAGGATGAAGTGGCGGATCGCAACACTATTTGCACCGTTTGATCAGAGGGAAGTTATGGATTTTGTAATTGTTTTATATTAACGTGTTAGGTAATTTGCTTATATACAATCACTAAACACCAGGGTCAGGGAGGAGCTGGTATCGAGCCGAGAACAAAGAGTTACATTGGAATAGCGCACTATTCTTGTGCTGAGCCATTACCAATGGCTGGTATTCCAAGCACTAGGGATGCGCCAAAACCAATATTTTAAGACCGAGTACGAGTACCAATACTTTTTTCAGGTACGTACCGATACCGAGAACCGATACTTTTATTTAATGTCATGTGACCTCTTTCCAATAAATAATTTTGGATTTTGCTGAAAGCCTGTCCAGTATATGTTAATATTGAAATGTATAGCCAGACACTCCATTTATCCACTGTAAAGCCTGCACAACCCCTGACACAAACATATATATATATATCCACAGACACCAGACCTCAGACACATGTATACCCCACACAGACCTCAGATACATGAATACCCAGACAAAGACCTCAGATACATGTATACCCAGACAAAGACCTCAGACACATGTATACCCCACACAGACCTCAGATACATGAATACCCAGACAAAGACCTCAGATACATGTATACCCAGACAAAGACCTCAGATACATGTATACCTAGACACTGACCTCATGTATGCCCAAACACAGACCTCATGTATACCCAGACCTCATGTACACCTAGACACAGACCTCACTGCTAGTGGAACGTATTAAGAGCATTCCGCTAGCATTCACCCTCCGGCTGGCCCCGTGTTCTTCTGAGCGCCGACTGACCACGTCAAAAGTGCAAATGCCGGTACTAGTATTGGTATCGGTGCATTCCTACAAAGCACTCAATAAAGGGGGTTCATAAAGGAAATGGGGTGTGATAAAGGGTTCATGCCCTGGAAACCAAATCCCTCAAACCTATGGTTTACTTAATATGCTCACACCTTACATCCGAGAGTGGCATAAACACAACCTGCATAGGATGTAGCAATGAGTTTAGTAGAAAGTCATGCGCCTGAGAATGTCCAGGGGATTATTCTGTATTTTGGACATTTAATCGTTAAGCCCCCAGTATCCCATGTTCATTACTCACTCATGTTGGCTTATTATTGACAGTGACTTTGTGCGGGATGCCGAGACTCTGATAGACCTGACAGCTGCTAGACACAACCACTGGAGAAGCTCCAGACGAAATGTAATTGTGAAGGACGGGGCATATCAAGATGTGACAGCAACATCTGGGCTTTGTTAGAGGGTGACTGGCTGCAAATGCTCTGTAATTTTCGAGCGGTGACATTGGAAAGATAATGATGGAAACTGATTGTCCTGCGTGCTTTAGTCACCCGATCTGCAGGCAGACAATTCATGGTTCCACCATCTGGTTTCATACTGATAATTTATTTAAAATTGTAGTTTAGGAAAAAAATAATACAATAAAAAAAATACTCCTAATGCTTATTTTGGCATCAAATACTTAGGTTCGGGTCACAGTAGCCCAAAGGCTGTGCAAAGCAGAGGCGAAAGGCTGGATGAAGGCCTCCGCTGCTCACCTTTTTACCTGTTGGTCTAGTAGGTAGTTGGCGTTGAGCATCTCCTACATTACCACCAGTTTCTAACAAACTTATATTTTCCTAGTGCTTTGTACACTGCATGGCCAAAGAAAATCATCATCTGCCGTAGAAGCCTGTTATGATCTGGGATTGCTTCAGTTAGTCAGGTCTGGGTTCAGGAAGGAACTCTATGTGCCCAAAAAATGAGGTCATGTGACTCCCGGAATATGCTGAATGAGCAGGTTTTTCCATCAATGGGTTTTTTCTCCCCTGATGGCACAGCGGGCATAATCCAAGATGGCAATGCCAGGATTCATTGGGCTCAAATTGTGCAAGAGTGGTTGAGGGAGCATGAGACATCATTTTCACACATGGATTGGCCACCGCACAGTCCAGACCTTAACCCCATTGAGAATCTTTGGGATAATGTGTTGGAGAAGACTTTTTACGAAACGCTGCAAATCTCCGATCATCAATACAAGACATTACCAAAGGTTTTTCATTACTTATGTGGTTTATCTAATTTTATGTATTTAATGAGATGGAGGGGGATGTTTAGATAAGCCTACAATTTGCTTTTATTCTTCAGACCACTCAAGATAACAGCTGGCAGCTGAATGAAATATAACAGGGAGCTTCTAATCTACATCCTGATGATGTCCTTTGAATACACCCCACACAATACAATGATGTGAATCAGTGGCTGACCCATTCACTCCATTCTATGGCCAAAGCCACACAGTGAGGAGCAAGTGATGGAAAGATACTGTGCGAGGGGTGGGCAGTTTACAACACAAAATATCCCACAATGGATGCACCCAGTGACACACATAGAGGAAAATATCCCTCATCATTGGATGCACCCAGTGACACATATAGAGGAAAATATCACACAATGGATGCACCCAGTGACACATATAGAGGAAAATATCACACAATGGATGCACCCAGTGACGCATATAGAGGAAAATATCACACAATGGATGCACCCAGTGACACACATAGAAGAAAATATCAGACAATGGATGCACCCAGTGACACATATAGAGGAAAATATCGCACAATGGATGCACCCAGTGACACACATAGAGGAAAATATCCCTCATTGGATGCACCCAGTGACACATATAGAGGAAAATATCACATAATGGATGCACCCAGTGACACATATAGAGGAAATATCACACAATGGATGCACCCAGTGACACACATAGAAGAAAATATCACACAATCGATGCACCCAGTGACACATATAGAGGAAAATATCACACAATGGATGCACCCAGTGACACATATAGAGGAAAATATCACACAATGGATGCACCCAGTGACACACATAGAAGAAAATATCACACAATGGATGCACCGAGTGACACATATAGAGGAAAATATCACACAATGGATGCGCCCAGTGACACATATAGAGGAAAATATCACACAATGGATGCACCCAGTGACACATATAGAGGAAAATATCACACAATGGATGCACCCAGTGACACATATAGAGGAAAATATCACACAATGGATGCACCCAGTGACACACATAGAGGACATATCACACAATGGATGCACCCAGTGACACACATAGAGGAAAATATCACACAATGGATGCACCCAGTGACACATAGAGGAAAATATCACACATGGATGCACCCAGTGACACACATAGAGGAAAATATCACACAATGGATGCACCCAGTGACACATATAGAGGAAAATATCACACAATGGATGCACCCAGTGACACATATAGAGGAAAATATCACACAATGGATGCACCCAGTGACACATATAGAGGAAAATATCACATAATGGATGCACCCAGTGACACACATAGAGGAAAATATCACACAATGGATGCACCCAGTGACACATATAGAGGAAAATATCACACAATGGATGCACCCAGTGACACACATAGAGGACATATCACACAATGGATGCACCCAGTGACACATATAGAGGAAAATATCACACAATGGATGCACCCAGTGACACACATAGAGGACATATCACACAATGGATGCACCCAGTGACACAAATGGAGGAAAATATCACATAATGGATGCACCCAGTGACACATATAGAGGAAAATATCACACAATGGATGTACCCAGTGACATATAGAGGAAAATATGACATAATGGATGCACCCAGTGACACATATAGTGGAAAATATCACACAATGGATGCACCCCGTGACACATATAGAGGAAAATATCACACAATGGATGCACCCAGTGACATATAGAGGAAAATATCACACAAACGAAGCACCCAGTGACACATATAGAGGAAAATATCACACAATGGATGCACCCAGTGACACATATAGAGGAAAATATCACACAATGGATGCACCCAGTGACACATATAGAGGAAAATATCACACAATGGATGCACCCAGTGACACATATAGAGGAAAATATCACACAATGGATGCATCCAGTGACACATATAGAGGAAAATATCACACAATGGATGCACCCAGTGACACATATAGAGGAAAATATCACACAATGGATGCATCCAGTGACACATATAGAGGAAAATATCACACAATGGATGCACCCAGTGACATATAGAGGAAAATATCACACAATGGATGCACCCAGTGACACATATAGAGGAAAATATCACACAATGGATGCACCCAGTGACACATATAGAGGAAAATATCACACAATGGATGCATCCAGTGACACATATAGAGGAAAATATCACACAATGGATGCACCCAGTGACACATATAGAGGAAAATATCACACAATGGATGCACCCAGTGACACATATAGAGGAAAATATTCTCTTAACTAAACATACAAGAGAAAAACAAACACATGTAAGATATCAGCAACATCAAATAAACACAATAAGGACGTTTCATTTTTTGGTGGCAGAGGCCCTTTTAAAATGCAAGTTGCTTGTCAGGTTTCCACAAGTGCACTTTTATAAGAAAAAAACGAAATCACAATTGAACACGGGGCGCTGCAAAGGGATTAATAACGACCGTCCTATATTCATGTGATGTAATATTCAGCTTGTCATCTGGGTGACTTTGCTTCCCCTCTATGGGAGACATTAGAGAGTTACAGTGTATTCTTTAATGAAGGCAATCATCCTTTTTAGGCTTTCTTTTGTTAATAGGGGAAGCATCAATTCATAAATTAACGTATTTTAATCATTTACCTGGCAGCTCGTTACCATGTGAACAGTTTTTTTCTCTCATAGATAGTGTCTAATTTTATCCCCCGTGCACTCGCCGCAAGCGGAGATTAATCTTTGTCATTCCTTCCAGTGCCGCTTACTGAGCGATCCCTTCATGTTACACGGGAATAGGCCCGATGTCCTTTCCATCCCTTCTACCATTCGGTGCTCTTCAAATCGAGTAACTGGTTAGTCTCCGTCACAGTTACAGTTGTGTTTATTATGGCGCGTCTGTTTCACCAAGGTGTAAGTACCTCTGTTGGGAGGAGTGACGGCGCGTCTCTTAACCTAGTGCCAACAGCAAACAGTATAAAAATGATATAAGCAGCATCGTTATCAATGTCGTCTCAATCAGGAGAAGAGCCAGTATGAGCTGCGCCAGCATATGTGGCAGAGGCAGTGGAACAACACCGAAGGCATATAGGTGAGCATCAGATCATGACACGGGAGTTATGTATTAGTTCATGTATATCTATCGCATCTCAATATAATGGTTACTAAATTCTGCCATCTCTCTAAACTGACAGGGTTATCCAAAGAGATCCGAATTGCTTGAGAAAGGTAACCGAACGCTGAAAATCAGTGTTCGGTTACCTTTCCTGACCATTCGGCTATCCAGAGAGCAGGCAATTCGCCAAATCCTGGCGAATTGCCTGAACATACGGTGCCTGTTCGGTGCCTGTTCGAGGGCAGTGAAATCCCCATGAAAAAGCACTGCTTCGGCTATTCAGAGAACACAAACCAGCAGTGAAAGGTTCCCCTAATGCCCTGCCATTCGGTGGTTTAATTCGGCAAGTTTATTCAGGAGAATCCCATAGGCTTCAATGTTAAAAATATTCCCGTTTTAATTCAATATCTAATAAACCGTTCATTATAAAATTCTGCAGCAAAAAGTCTCTTTATTTATAGATTTTTTAGGATACTTTAAGCATTTTTCTGATTTTTTTTTTTTTTAAAAGTCCGATTTTTTTTATTTATTTTTTCAGTTTACTTATTTTTTTTGTAACAGCCCTCTTTATTATCATTCCCTGGACCTCCTGTGAAAATTTCAGACATTTTCGCTCAGTAGTTTCTTTGCAAACAGCGTTTCATTTTCCCAGATTCATACAAATGGTTTTGCTAATTTATTCACTGCCTCCTCTGCATCTCAGCTGCTTCGGCTCTGTGTGATTCGGCTCTTGTTCGACTCCTGTTCAGCTTCTTCGAAGGTTAATCCAGATGTTTTTGCTTGTTTTCAGCGTGCATTCGGTTAGTTTTCGTCAGGTTTTCGGCAGCTTTTCCCTGCAATTCGGGGACCCTGTGCTGTTTGCTGAATACACCGCAGGGTCACCGAAATGCAATCGGCAAAAGGAACCGAATTGAAGAGAACGAAAAGTCACCGAACGTGCGGTGACTTTTCGAATCTCTTTGGATAACCCTGTATGTGTTTCTTCCCCACAGCCACACTCCCCTCCATCTCTCCTCTGCTGTCCTGCCCACTCACCCAACCACCCTCCCACCCAGTCCTTGTTCTAATTTTATAAGTCCTTCCTTCCAGCTGCTTCACTCCTCTCTCAGCTTAACCTTTTCATGCCCAAGCTTTGGGTCTATCCTCATGCAGTGTCTGCTATACTCTTTGGTCATTAACGCCACACTCCCCCTGCTCCCATTTGTTTCACATGCCTTTAGCCCCTTAGATTGTAAGCTCATGGGACATATGGCTGAGCAAATGCCGCACTAGCTGGACAATGATCATACGGGCATGATCATCTGTTGTTACATCCTCAGCCCCTGCTGTGCCCCCTGGGGGGTCTGGGCAAGAAGGGGGACCACTGGCTGGCTGGGTGCCAGCACTTTCTGCTGGCAGATTGACATCTGAGGGGGCGGGGTCAGGTATGATTACCAGGAGCCGCAGGCTTTAAAACAGGGCTCGAGGAGTTGCCTCATCGCCCTGTTGTGGAGTTTACTGCACGCACTGATACTTCCTGAATCTGTTTGAATTTACTGTTGACGACCCTGCTTTGTTTGAGATTCCTGCTCCTGTTATTTGACCCGGCTTGGCTTTGACCACTCTCTCTCTATCGTGTATATTATGCTGTTTGCGTGTTTTAGTGATTTAACCCCATGCTGGTTGCTGGGTTGATCGCTCGCTGTTTGGGTCCTGTTCCATCACGTTTAGGGGTACCGTTTGTAACCCTCCGGGGTCCCTTTACCCAGGCTACTACTCATGTTAATGTTTTTGCAAAGACCACGATAACAAACTATTGTTTATTCCTGTTTAATGTTATTTCTAATCGCATCTCTGTACATATTAGCAATAACAATCCTGTATGCAAGCCAGTACCTTCTGAGAGTCACCAGGTATCTACTAATCTCAAGTATTTACCAGAACGATTGTTTCTGCATCTGTGACTGACCTCCTTGAATACTTCATGGACTGTCGTTTCACGTATGGTGTTTCTGAGCGTGTCCTAGGCTTTCTGTCGGTCTCGAAACCCTTGGAGCCTAGAGGCAATTCAGCTAGTCCTTTGAGTCCCCTGGTTCTTGAATTACAACCTGTATTTTATGCAATTTCTGTGTTAATCAAGAAAGTATTGTTGCCCTTAAGGATCTCAAATCCGCTACTCTTGGGGAAGCGATATAGCTACCGTTACATCTGTTCCTTATGTTTTAGTGTTTGTTATGTCTCAAAACTATCCTTTGGCCCCACATCGAAAAACTCTCGTCTAAACTTTACCCCAAACTAGGTGCCCTGTACAGAAACAAATCCTGCCTGAGCCCCGCGGTAAGAAAGCAGATTGTACAACAAATGCTTATGCCGGTTATTGAATACGGAGATGTAGTGTATGCAGCTGCCCCGCAAACGCACCTTCATAAACTTACTACATTGTATAACCCATTCTGCCACTTTGTACTACAATGTAACTACATGACCCACCATTGTGACATGTTAAAAGAGCTAAACTGGCCATCGCTGGAATCCAGACGCACCCGTCACCTTTCCAACCTGGTGTTATTAAGAGGCTTTCTGGGAAGCTGCCACCCTACCTGAATAGGCTGCTTCTCCCAGCAGTTCCCTCATCCTATAACCTCCGATCCAAGACCTGCACCTTACTTACAATACCACAAAACAAAAAGAAAGTGTCTCGATCCTCATCATCCTACAGAGCACCGCAATTATGGAATAACCTCCCAGACACCATCAAATCTTTCCCCAATCTAAAGTCACTTAAGAGCTCCCTATTAACATACCTCCATACAGAATGCACCTGTAAACATGTAACATAGTGACTATACACAGAATGCACCTGTAAACATGTAACATAGTGACTATACACAGAATGCACCTGTAAACATGTAACATAGTGACTATATACAGAATGCGCCTGTAAACATGTAACATAGTGACTATATACAGAATGAACCTGTAAACATGTAACACAGTGACTATACAGAATGCGCCTGCAAACATGTAACACAGTGACTATATACAGAATGCGCCTGTAAACATGTAGCACAGTGACTATATACAGAATGCACCTGTAAACATGTAGCATAGTGACTATATACAGAATGCACCTGTAAACATGTAACATAGTGACTATATACAGAATGAACCTGTAAACATGTAACACAGTGACTATACAGAATGCGCCTGCAAACATGTAACACAGTGACTATATACAGAATGTGCCTGTAAACATGTAGCACAGTGACTATATACAGAATGCACCTGTAAACATGTAGCATAGTGACTATATACAGAATGCACCTGTAAACATGTAACATAGTGACTATATACAGAATGAACCTGTAAACATGTAACACAGTGACTATACAGAATGCGCCTGCAAACATGTAACACAGTGACTATATACAGAATGCGCCTGTAAACATGTAGCACAGTGACTATATACAGAATGCACCTGTAAACATGTAACATAGTGACTATATACAGAATGCACCTGTAAACATGTAACATAGTGACTATATTTCCTACATATTTATTTTCTGGGTTAATCTGTATATTTGTGTTTTGTTTTTAATATCTTGCATTTTATTACTTTGTATTTTTACAGTAGGTAAAGAAATTCAATGTTCTTGAACCCAGGACATACTTAAACAAGAGAAATCTCAATGTATCTTGATACTTTGCAAATAAATAAATATTTGTGCGTCCTCATTGTAAAGCGCTGTGGAATCTGTTGGCACTATATAATTACTGATACTCATTCTTTTTTTCTCAATGATTGGATAGTGATAAAAACTCAAAAGCAATAGTGTGGTTTTCTGAAAAACACAACACGAGAAATGTCACGAGCGAGCACGTAAGAACGGATGTACTTTTAGATAAATGTCAGTTTCTGCAGATGACCCTTCCCAGAAAACATCCACAAAATTACACACTGCTAAGAAAGCACGAGACGCCAGTAGAATAATAATGTGTAACAATGTAACACAAGAGCAATCACAGTGGTGCACTGCACGCAGCTAGAATGAAATAAAACAGAACACGATATGATCTCGGAGCATCCTGGTTAATGGAGGGTGGACGAGCAGAGTCAACAGATTTATTTCAGGCTATGATAAAATAAGACAAATACATGTAATGGGGAAAAAAATCTAATAAAATCCAATGTAATTAATCTTGAAGGAAACCGCAATGAAGCGGGACTTCATCAGGAATTATGACACCATAAGAAAGTCCACATTACGTAATAGGAATTAATGCCATTTTTTTCTTGCAGTTCCAGTATTTTGGTATGTCACACCATTCTGGTAGAACATTCCGGGTTTGGGTCGAAATCTCTACAACCAGGTTCCCTAAAGCCAACATCCCGACGGCCAACTTCCAGACAGAACAAGTGCCGGACATACCAAGTTCCCTACACAGACAACTCCCTGACGGCCAACTTCCAGATATCCAAAATTCCAGCGGCTAACACTAACCCTAACCCTCTCACCCTATCCTTACTCCCTAACTCCCGAAGCCTAAACCTTACCCCCTTACCCTAACCCCCTTACCTCCACTACCCTAACCCCTATCTCCCTAAACCTAGCCCTAACCCTAATTTCCAAACCCTAGCTTTAACCCTAGCCCTAACTCCCTAACCCTAACTCCATAAACCTAGCCTTAACCCTAACTCCCTAACCATAACACCCTAACCCTCTCACCCTATCCTTACTCCCTAACTCCCTAAGCCTAAACCTTACCCCTTACCCTAACCCCCCTACCCTAACCCTAACCCCTAACTCCCTAAACCTAGCCCTAACCCTAATTTCCAAACCCTAGCTTTAACCCTAACACTAACTCCCTAGCCCTAACTCCCTAAACCTAACCCTAACTCCCTAAACCTAGCCCTAACCCTAATTTCCAAACCCTAACTCCCTAACCCTAGCCTAACTCCCTAACCCTAGCCTAACTCCCTAACCCTAGCCTAACTTCCTAAACTTAACCTTAACTCCCTAAACCTAGCCCTAACTCCATAAACCTAGCCTTAACCCTAACTCTCTAAACCTAGTCCTAACCCTAACTCCCTAAACCTAACCATAACCCCAAAGCATAACTCCCTAAGGGTTAGGGTGTTAAGATTAGGGTTAGCTGCTGGGAATTTGGATATCTGGAAGTTGGCCATCAGGGAGTTGTCTGTGTAGGGAACTTGGTATGTCTGGCACTTGTTCTGTCTGGAAGTTGTCCGTCGGGATATTGGCATTAGTGAACCTGGTTGTAGAGATTTTGTCCGGCACCCGAGCATTCCTTGATGTGTTTGAAACAAGGACTTTAGCTGTGGAGTTTTTGTAGATGTGTCCCAATTTTGGGTCGCGTCTACACAACATCAGATCCTATTGTCAAGCATGTCAAACCTAAACCATGAATACCAAAGATGGTAATGCTGGTTCTTGTAACGGCCGGGTTATACGTAACTGAACTAGGATTAGACAGGAGAATGGGCAGAGGGATAGACAGAGGTCTAGGGCAACAGAGGTACACAATTTGAGTAGCCAAAGCTATAGGTGTGTTTATAGAGCTTAGTGTGGTCAATAAACAAATCCAGGTCAACGGAGAAACATCAGGAATAAAGGAATGAGTCATTAGGCTTCATCAAGGCAAAAACCACAACAGGAAAATGAGACATAGCACCTGTGGGTTTATATAGCGCCCGTGATCCGCTGTCTCTAATGTATGTCAGAGAGAACTGGAGTGAGGCTTGGATTGGTGACACTCGGCAAGATGCACCCAGGAGCTGACATAACTAATGGAAAGGGGAATAGTGTACTGTATCAAGATGGCTGTCGAAGGTGAGAAGATCGACGGAGGATATACTCATATCCCAGAATGGCATGTGGTAGAGCTTGCAACAACATGTAAATGGGTTCTCGGAAGACGATGAAGGGAACTAGCATCATTTTGGAGAGGAAACTTGGCACCTGTGCAGACCAGACGTTGTAGTGCCTCAATCTGGACTCCATGCTATACCAAGGCTCTTCATTCCATTTGAAACATTCAATATGTACCGATCACAGAGACAATCACTAAAAAAGAACAATATATGCTGAGTTGTGCTTTTACCCCACGTCTTGGAATACCTTTGGCAAATAATCAGAATGACAGATCTTTAAGAATTCACATGTTTTTCCCCAAGCTCAGTTCTCATGTGGGTCCATGTTACCCTCAAACCAGTGGCATCTTTGCCACTCTTGTATTTACTGTATGTGTACAATACCATGCCAATCCCTGGCATCCCTACTCCACACCTTAGTCTTGTCCTTTTGGCACCCTTCATGGTAGACATTAAAGGTCCTCTAGGTTGACATATGTATGACATTGTATATAAATAACAGTCCAAGAACAAAGAGTGACCAAGCTTTAGTAAGGTTCATGTACAGCCGAAACATTGTCAAATAATAGCAATATGCCATTTTTTGGAGACTGATCGTTCGACCCTTCTCTGTTCTTGGACAGTGCTACAAGAGTTGACCAAGTCATTAAATGCACAATTTTTGATGTTTTCTTAAAGGGCCACCACTACCACCAAAAAAAAGAAATGTCCTTATTGTGTTTATTTGATGTTGCTGATTTCTTACTTTTGCTTTGTTTTTCTCTTGTATGTTTAGTTTAGAAAATATTTTCTCTATCAGGGTTAATAAAAGAGATCCGAATGGCTGCCAAAAGGTAACCGAACGCTGAAATTCAGCGTACGGTTACCTTTCTTGGCCATTCGGCTATCCAGAGAGCAGGCAGTTCGCCAATTGTTGGCAAATTGCCTGCACATACAGTGCCTGTTCGAGGGCAGTGAAATCCCCATAGGGAAGCAATGCTTCGTCTATTCAGAGAACAAAAACCAGCAGTGAAAAGTTGCCGAATTGCCCTGCCATTCAGTGGCTTCATGCGGCAGATTTATTCAAGCGAATCCCATAGGCTTCAATGTTAAAAATATTCCCATTTTAATTCAATATCTAATAAACCGTTAATTATAATATTCTGCAGCAAAAAGTCTCTTTATTTATAGATTTTTTGTGATATTTTAATAATTTTTCTGGATTTTGTTTCCAAAAAAAAATTCAAATTTTTTTAAAACCTTTGTTATTTTTTCTGTAACAGCCCTTTTTATTATCATTCATTGGATCTTATATGTAAATTCCAGACATTTTCGCTCAGTAGTTTCTTTGCAAACAGCGTTTCACTTTTCAAACATTCAAGTGTACTGTTTCCTTTTTTTTCGTACTCCATTCGTCTGCGGTGTCGGGTTTTTCCGGCGGCTGCGCTGCGTGTGATCGGCTCCTGCTCTGTTTTTTCCGGCGGGGTTAATCCTGATGTTTTTGTGGGTTTTCGGTGTGCCTTCGTCGGGTTTTGCGGTGAGTTTTCGGCGGGTTTGCGGCGACTTTTCCCTGCATTACTACGGCCCTGTGGTTGCTTGCTGAATACACCGCTGGGTCGCCGAAATGGGATCGCCAAATCATGCCGAATTGAAGAGAGCGAAAAGTCACCGAACGTGCGGTGACTTTTCGATTCTCTTTGAATAACCCTTATACAGTATGTGTCACTGGGGTGCATCCATTGTGTGATATTTTGTGTTGTAAACTGCCCTGCAACACAGTCTCTTTCCATCACTTGCTTGCTCCTCACTGTGTGGCTTTGGCCATAGAATGGAGTGAATGGGTCAGTCACCGACTCACATCATTGTATTGTGTCAGATGTATTCAAAGGACATCATTAGGGGGTAGATTAGAAGTCTTTTAAGATCCCTGTCTTATCTCATTCAGCTGTCGGCTCTTATTTTGAGTAGCCTGGAGAACAATAGCCCCCTGCTGCCTTATCTAAACATTCCCTCGTCCACCTCATTAACTGTTAAATACTGTATAAGATAAAGCACAGCCACAAAGTAAAGCTTTTGCACAGATTTTGGTAAATGTTGCAATGTGGGAAAAATACACAAAATGGAAACAGGAGGTAAAAAAATCTAAGTTTATTTATTCTTTTTACATGCAATTACTTCAGACGAAGAAAAAACTGCAGCACGTGTTTTATAATGTGTTTTATAAGGTGGTTTTATGTGTAAGGCGCAAGTATTCTAGTAACAGCTTATGTACGTGGTAGTGTCCCTTTTAGGAATAAGGAACCTATACCAGCAGCACCTGCAACACCGAGGTCTACTACTGCTCTCCAGCACCCAGCATGCCTTCCCCTGGGAAAATCCGATATACAGTAGGGATGTGCGTTTCGGGTTTCGGAATTTCGGAATTTTCACGAAATTTCCCGATTCGTGTCTTCGGATTCGGCCGAATTTCCGAATCGGGTCGGACCCGAAAACCGATAGATCCGAAAAGTTTTCCGAGCCGAAACGAAAATTTTTTGGATTTTTCGAATGGACTTGAAATGTGTCAAATCGAAATTTATTTTTGCTCTATTCGTGATTTCGGTTCCATTCGTGATTTCGGTTCCATTTCGGTAATTCTGGAAATCGTATATTTAACTATTATCGGTTATATCGCTGATTCTGTAAATTTTGTATTTGTAAATGCGTATCACTTGTTTCTTGTGGCATTCGGGTCAGTTTAGCGTTTTTTAAATCGTTTTGTTCATTTTTTTGTTCCTTGGCTTTCATACCATTTTAATATGATTAAATAAAGTTGTGAAATGTATATTCAATTATTCATAAGAAAAAAAGGATCTTTATTTAATAAAAAAAAACACGATAGAATCGCCAGAATTATCGTAGACACTTTGAAACGAGGAGAACAGACGTTCCGAAAAAACGAAAATTTCCGAAATTTCCGAAAAGTCGTTACAAAAAACGAACAAAGTGACCCGAAAACACGAAAAATGGTCGATATTCCGAAAAAAAAATGTACACGAAAAACGAGCCGAACCGAACCGAATCGAAACAGAAATCGGTCGAAACGAGCCGAATCGAAAAGTTTAAACATCCGAACAAATCGAACCGAATCGAACCGAAAAAAAAATCGGTGCACAAGCCTAATATACAGGTGGTCCTGGCAATACCAAAACATATATGAAAGAGACTCTGTGGTCAGACCGAGACATTCTCTAGAGAAATTACCTTCACATATTACTCTGAAAGCACTCAATATTAAATTATGTTCCTGCACAATTAGAGGCAGGCTGACAGCGGCAGATTAATGGCTCGATCAGGTTTTGCAATTTGCTGAGTCCCAGCATGCTGCCTGTACTAATAACATTAATGAAGGAGATGGGATGGAGAAAAATATAGAAATACTTTTCAGAAGTTACTGAGCCAGCATGTGTTGCTTTCAATATGTCTGGCTATGTCTCCACCGCGCATCAAATAAAGAAATGTGCGATTCTGCAGAAATGGACACCTGTAACCCGGAACCAGTTTTAGAACTCCTACAGCCTAAAGCAAAGAAAGGGTTATTTTATGGTGAGAACAATAAAGCTGTGGAATTCTCTGCCTGTTGAGGTGGTTGGGTCAGAGTCTGTACAGACATTTAAACAACGACTGGATGACTTCCTATAAAAAACTTAATACTAAGCTTGTGAAAAAAACCTAAAAAGGTGAGTGTATAGGCGCTACATATTGTAGTAGGTCAGTGTAAATTGCAGCTCACCAGATGAGTGTATCCTCCACTCCTAGCTATTATACAGTAGATTATATACCAAGGTATTTGGGAGCGCATATAAACATATATACAGTATAACAATAGAATATGGCAAATCGGTATCGCCAATTGGATGGTTGGTTTAGACACAGATGAATGAATGGTCCGTGGGTCCTACAAAAGAGAAGAGGAAAAGACCATTGCGCAATATATACTGTTGGAATGAATGACTCCTCCCATGCATCGATTCCTTTTCCTGTGATGGTAAATGTATCTCAAAAGGAGAGAAGAGGATACATAGCACAGTTCTGTAACTCCGTGTCACGGTCCGAACCCCCAGACCCTCTGGCACCCTCTTGGTTCTCCTTTTTGCCATGTCCTGCATTTCTATATGCAGGTTCCAGGACATTTTCCTCCATATGCTTTCCTGAACTATAATTTGCATAATGGACATGGAACCACACCTGCCCTTCATTCTCCCTAATTGATCCTGCATATGAGGAAGCTACACCCCTGATCCCACGCTTCCTCATTGAAGTTCCTAGCTTAGCTAGTGCACACCTGCCTTCCATAGATCCTTGCCTGGAACCCCTCCTGCTCTTGATCCATAGACCTTCCTGCACACCCTCTGCTATTTCTAGACATTCTTTACCGGTATCCTCCATTGCCCCCTGTACCCTCTGCTATTCCATGATTGATATACCCGTGTGCCAGATCTCTGCTAAATCTTGACTACTCTATTGCCTTTTCCTATTTTGTACCTGCCCCTGATTATATGTTATCTGTATCCATTGTTTATATTCCTAGTCTGTTGTCTGTTTATTTGTATTCACAAATAAACCCTGTTACCCTGTATCCTGCCTTCTGCTATAACTACTGCATCTTGGGCTCACACCCACATTTCTGCACATATGCTAGGCCAGGCTCGTGACACTCAGAAAGGGAATTTGTATATAATAAAGGCACACTCACGTGTTTTAGAACCTCCTTTCTAGGTGGTTCGGTATTGGTGCCTAGGACCTCTTATCGCCTGAGGGGGTCCCACCTCGTAACTCCTGATCAGGTCTAAATTCTGCTGAACTCGGTAGTATATTCGTATCTCCTGTTCAACTTAAACAAAATCAGATTGTCTTGGGAGGAAAAGAAAGTAAATAAAATGGGGAGCTAAAAGAAAATTGAATTAAAAGAATTTATTGCACATAAAACACCGAGACGCGTTTCGCCTGCTAGCTGCAGGCCTTATCAAATTCCCTTTCTGAGTTACAGAACTGTACTATGTATCCTTCTCCCTCCTTTTGAGATACATTTACCATCACAGAAAAAGGAATCGATGCATGGGAGGAGTCCCCCATAAGAGACTTAAAGGCGTACATTTGGTGTCTTGAAGACTCCCCGTTTGTGAGTGCTATTTACAAGCTGTGTGTGCCTATTCATTCCAACAGTATATATTGCGCGATGGTCTTTTCCTCTTCTCTTTTGTAGGACCCACGGACCATTCATTCATCTGTGTCTAAACTAACCATCCATTTGGCGATACCGATTTGCCATATTCTATTGTTATACTGTATATATGTTTATATGCGCTCCCAAATACCTTGGTATATAATCTATAATATTAAGCTTCTTGATCAAAGGAGAAATCTGACGCCATTCTGTGGTCAAGAAGAATTTTTTTTCCCGTATGTTGCATATTGGCGAGCGCTTCAGACAGGGTTTTTTGCTTCTTTTGGATCAACAGCAGTGGGTGATGTGTGAGAGGCTGAACCCGATGGACGCACGGCTTTTTTCAGCCTATCTAACTCGTTCATTGTGCTGAGAGAATCAGGTTTGGAAAGGATTGTTAATGTGTGCTACAAATGTGTGTTTTGGTCGATTTGGAAGTTTGTTATCATGGTGATGATGTCATGATTGCAGTGTTTGTGCTGTTGAATAAGGTGTATAAAGATGCTCAGGTTGCCAGAAAGCTTGGGTTCACTTTTCATTAAGCTTTAGAAAACATATAATAGGAACTGTAGATACAATACAGTAGTGTGGTGTGTGGTGTGTGGTGCTCAATATATATGTGCGATAGAAGTTTTTGAGGAAAAAGTCGCTGTACCACTCCAATAGTGTTGCCTAATGCCTATACCACAAAGCAACCAATATACAATACAGTATTTTCCCTTATGATGGTCTCAATATGAAAAACACAGATCATAGCATAACCCGTACATATATGCACATATACACACTATTTGTCGTTTCACTCACAATTTAAAGAGCCCCAACTGGCTCAAGTTCATATGCTTGTGGGTTGATATTTCGGCCACCCAGCAGCCCTGGAGGATATCAGATCTTCAAATCCTAATTGTGTAGGGAGAACAACATAGTGTAGTACTATATATCCAAAGTGAATCATTTCCAGATCATGGAGGTATACTCACATGGTCCAGGACCTAAGCTCAGGTCCTGAGACGGACCGCTCAGAAGTTGTTTTGGTAGTTACAACCTTCAAGGAAAACCATTTAGCGATCCAGGATGACAATGGCTAGAAAAAATGATTTAATAAAATAATTAAAATAATACAAGGAATTAAAAAAAGGCATATCACCAGTGGGTCACATCTGTACCCGTAGCTTCCTCAGTTGACAGGAACTGGGCTGGCCCTTCAATAATGGGCAATAACTGGAATGTTTGATGGATCGGTGTTAGTGACCAATGACTACGAAGAACACATTTCTGACAGGTCATTAACTTACAACATCTGAGAATACTACAATGATGACATCACACTTCATGCTGCATTTCTCACGTAAGGTCACAGCTGTTGCCGGCAGAGAGACATTGCCGGGAATCCCTGTTTTTGCCACAGCATGCCCACCGATATATAAAGGCATAACATTAGCATCAGCTATGCCAATTAGGGATGAGCTGTTCGGTTCGATCAGTTCGGAGTTCGACTCAAACATTGGCAGTTCGAAAGTTCGCGAACTTTTTGGCGTGTTCGGTTTCGAGTTCTAAAAAAATATACTTTTGAGAAAAGTATAAAAAATGCTTAAAATACAAAAAAATCTAGAAATAAAGAGACTCTTTACTGCAGAATATTATAAGCAACAGTTTATTAGATATTGAATTTAAAAAGTACATAATGTCTAGGTGCAAAGATTCTCACCTCTAAATGACCTGTGCTCTCAAACGGCGTAAACAACAGGTGTTTAATTAGTGTTTGGAAATAACACGTGTTTCTAATTAGCAATTAGAATTTGATACATTGCTTGCAGACTGGGTGGGGGCTCCTGCACATGTATGAACAAAGACTGTGCTAGTTTTGAATTCTAAGAAGTGTTCATTTCTACTATATGATCCTCTCTGATATGCTGTTTAACCCCTTAAGGACAAGGGCTCTGTAAAGCCAATCATTAATGATGTAGATGTTACGTCATTTGTCATCAAGGGTGTAATAAAATCTTTATCACACTCCTTAGATTTAAACGTAATATTCCAGTATTTGTATGTCATGTACCTCTCCCGAAGGGCCTATGTGAGCATACAATTATTATTGTGTTAGAAATGTCTATCATAAAGCGTACAAACTGAGTCCCTAGAGTCTCTGACTATCCATTGTCATATATACCTTGCTTTATACATATAATCATTCCCTCATCTAACAGGATAGTAGCCAGTCCCTGTGCATTTTAACCCCTTAAGGGTGGCTAGGTGTCGTGTGTGGGTCTCTGATGGCAATGTTTGTATACATCCTACAAATCCGCCACTTCACGGGCAGGTTATGGGGACCTCCTAGGCACGATATTTGAAGGAATTTTTCGTTTTTATTTTTAACCCTTATTTTATGGAAAACTCACTGTTCCTTTAAAAATGTCTTTTTTTTACTTTTTGTCCTTGTTTCCTGTCCCCCAGGGCACTACCCAGACCCTCATACACCTTTTATGGCAAATATCTTGCATATATATGCCCACTAATGGAGAGCACTCTAAAAATCTAACTTTTGAGTCCCATTGAGTTCGGTTCGTGTTCGAGTTTGAACTCGAACTTTTGCAAATTGTTCGAGTTCGAATGCGAACCGAACACGGGGGTGTTCGGCTCATCCCTAATGCCAATGTAAAAAAGCTCCCGTTGTACTTACTATAGAAGTTGTCACATGTTACGTTAAGGATTATCGGTTATATAATTTATTTATGAGTGTTTGGTAATTTTACTCTTCTACAGGAGATAAATCCAATGAATAAAATGAAGAGCAACTAGGTCTACATCCAAAGGGATGTCTTTAGAATACAAGAGTCCCTTGGTAATGAAAAGTAAGGCATTGTAGGCCAAATCTCTACAACTAGGCCGACTTACCATTAAGGAAACCAGAAAATGCCCAATGAGTCAATAGTTTGTCTTATGTTGACTGGAACAATCAACGTATGTTCCTGTTGTCCCATGTTCATTCAAACAGTGCTATATCTGCAGTAGACTTTCTCAAGGGCACAGTTAGCACAAATAAAAGTCTACTGCGTAGACGAAATGCGTCAGGCTTTTTATGTTTATTTATTTTAATAAATTGATTTTTTTTTATTCATTGATTTATTCCATCATTCCGAACTGGTTCCGCCACCAGTATCTACAATGGGACCATCCTAGAATCATCGGCAAAGGAAAAGCACCCGCCTTCCAAGTCATCACAATACGAGACCAGTATTTGGTAACTATAAAACCAGTTTGCTATGGTTTTAGACTGTAAATGGATCTGTCACTTCGGTACTTGTGACACATTAAGCTTATGATCTGCAACTACATTCATTCTCGATTAAATAAATATTTTGAAAGTACCAGCGTTAATAATTCGAATCAACAGTAACTAATTGTGTGGGACAAGTAGGTCATCTTGCCCATCGAAAAAAGTCACCTCCCTTCTTTTCTTCACTCATCTTTCACACGTTGCTTTGCCAACAAGCAGGCGGGATGAGTTTATTTATGGAAAGTATTTAATCATCCATATTTCTTCAAGTCGGAGACCCCTGGGGAAGTGAGGTCAGGGCAAGGTGACACACTTTAATGGCCTGTTTAAGATGAAATGCTAGCACCCCCCCCCCAGGAGGGAAAGTACCAAACAATAATTCAAGTTCCTGACAAACACCAGAATATGTCCTACGTTTGGCTAAAAGGGACGCGACTGTATTTCCGGTGGCATTTACTTATCCATTTAGTATGGGCCCACTTGTGATCAGGATAATATATGAAACTATTTGCACTGGTGGATCGTAAAATGACAAGGTAATGCCTGTGCCCAAAACCGACATTGATTGGCAGGAGGACACGCAACACATAGATAAAGTAGGTGATGGTAGGAAAGCATGCCCGATAGGATGTCGTTGTGGGCTGTCTGAAAAAATACTTAAGGGGTTATTCAGAGAGAGCCGATCTGGCCCCGGAAATGTCACCGAACAGTGAATTTCCCCGTACGGTGACATTTCGGGGTCATTCGGCTATTCAGAGAGTAGGCAGTTTGCCAGATTTTGGCGAACAGCCAGCAAGTACGGCGCCTGTTCGACACCGGTGAAATCCCCCATAGAGAAGCAATGGTTAATCTATTCAGAGACACCGAACAGCAGTGAAAAGTTGCCGAAATGCCCTGCTGTTTGGTGTTTATATTCTTCAGGTTTATTCAGGTGAATCTCATAGACTTCAATGTTAAAAATATTCCTGTTTTTATCCAATATCTAATAACCCGTTTATTATTGTAATCTGCAGTAAAAAGTCTCTTTTATTTATAGAATTTTTTTTAGGATCTTTTAGCCATTTTTTGGGATTTTTTCGGCAAAATTCTTTTTCCATTTTGTTTTTAAAATAATTTTTTCATTTTTCTGTAACAGACCTTTTTATTATCATTCATAGGATCTTATATGTAAATTCCAGGCATTTGTTCATTAGTCTTTTTGCAAACAGTGTTTCAATTTTGACACTTCAAAATGTGTCATTTATTTATTTTTTTTACCCCGTTCATCAGCTTTTTCTGGCGGCTGGTCTGCGCTGTGATCGGCGACACGTCAGCTTTTTCCGACCTACTCGGCATGTTTTTTTTTGGCGATTTCGGCGGGTGTTCGGCGGGCTTACAGCAGGTCTCTTGTAGGTTTTAATTAGGCTTGTGCACCGATTTTTTTTTCGGTTCGATTCGGTTCGATTTTTCGGATTTTTAAACTTTTCGATTCGGCTCGTTTCGACCGATTTCTGTTTCGATTCGGTTCGGCTCGACTCGTTTTTCGTGTACATATTTTTTTCGGAATATCGACCATTTTTCGTATTTTCGTGTCACTTTGCTCGTTTTTTGTATCGACTTTTCTTAACTTCGGAAATTTTCGTTTTTTCGGAACGTCTGTTCTCCTCGTTTCAAAGCAATAAATTTCGACTTGACACATTTCAAGTCCATTCGAAAATTCCGAAAATATTTCGTTTCGGCTCGGAAAACTTTTCGGATCTGCCATTTTCGGATCTAAAAATTTTTGGAAATTCGGCCGCATCCGAAAACACGAATCGGGAAATTTCGTGAAAATTCCGAAATTCCGAAACCCGAAACGCACATCCCTAGTTTTAATAAGGGTAAGTTGAGCAGAGTTCAGCGCTTCCTTCTGTCAGTTCGTATTAAATGGTGGCCTCAGTCTTCACCAAAGGGTAGTATGTGATCCACAGTGCCTCAAAAAGAACATAAACAGGGTATAGGGTAGTATGCCCTGACACCATATATCGTAAATATGGAAAATTACACCCACGTGGAGTGTTGTCTCAAGTCAGACACTGGATGCGAAGGAGGCTGGCGGCTAGGAACGCCAGATTTCCCCGAATGGTGGCAGGAGGTGCTGGGTCTGTAACCTTGTTCCACAGCGGGAGATGCGGTGGTCCTCTGTAGTGGATAGTAGGCTTGTGCACCGATTTTTTTTTCGGTTCGATTCGGTTCGATTTTTCGGATTTTTAAACTTTTCGATTCGGCTCGTTTCGACCGATTTCGGTTTCGATTCGATTCGGTTCGACCCGTTTTTCGGGTACATTTTTTTTTCGGAATTTCGACCATTTTTCGTATTTTCGTGTCACTGTGCTCGGTTTTTGTATCGACTTTTCATTTTTCGAAAAATTTTAGTTTTTCTGAAAATTTTCGTTTTTACAAAATTTTCGTTTTTTGGCAAATTTTCGTTTTTCGGAAAATTTTCGTTTTTCGGAATTGCACATTTTTCGGCATATCGACCATTTTTCGTATTTTTCTTGTCATTTTGCCCGTTTTTTGTATCGACTTTTCGTTTTTTCGGAAAATTTTCGTTTTTCGGAACATCTGTTCTCCTCGTTTGACACATTTCAAGCCCATTCGAAAAATCCGAAAATATTTCGTTTTGGCTCGGAAAACATTTCGGATCTGAACTTTTCGGATCTAAAATTTTTCGGAAATTCGGCCGCATCCGAAAACACAAATCGGGAAATTTCGTGAAAATTCCGAAATTCCGAAACCCGAAACGCACATCCCTAGTGGATAGGTTAACCGGACGTCTCCATAGGAAGCTGTCTTCTCAGAACATGCTGTTACAGGCACCTTATCAATAGCCACAAAGTAAGAGAGGGAAACGTTCAACTGCTGGTTTCATAAACGTTTTTATTCCACTAAAGTGCAAATGAATACAAGCTAAAATGGTAAAATAATAAAATAAAGAAGGGGTAAAACACTAAATGCGTTTCTTGGGTCACAGCCGCTTCATCAGCTAGTGTATTGGTGCAATTTACCCTGTGTCTTTAAATAGTACATACATATTACATACAAGTAATATGGGGAAGATACAAAACACTGTATTTATATTCATGGTAATAACTCGGACAATTGGGCATGGAAAACCATTCATCCAACCATATCAAAACCAGTTCGTGGCTTCGGTAAAAAACTTAAAAAGGATAATGAGACGTAATCCAATATCAGAGAAAATAATATGTAAACAGTATATATGATTTCAAAAGAAAAAGTTTAGGAGAAAGATTAAGAGGAAGAGTTGAACGTATCCATATTTGTTCTTGGGAAGGCTAAAGTTTATAATTAGCGGGTGAATCAAAACTAGGTGAGTATCAGTGAAGTTGATATGTTTGTACACGAGAAGAAGAAAGAGGTGGTTAGTTGTGTAAAAATTGCTCGTTTATAGTTTTCCCTGTGCTCTGGAGACCCTGCGGTGAATGCTGAATTCACCGCAGGGTGGGGAACTTTGATCCCCCCCCCCCACACACACACATAATCATTTTTATATTTAACTCCATTTTCCTGCAAACTCCCTGAAATTATGATTTGTAAATTCTAATCATAAACAAATGAGTAAACAGGAAAATAGAGATTGTATCAGCATAATATGTTCATGGGAAGCCCCAGAAACCACAAGCAAAACAGGAAACCACATATGCAACTTACTTGTTGTGGGTTTGTTGATCCTTTAGCCCCATTGTACTACCACCCTATTTAATACATGGCATCAAGTTGGGAAGTATAAACACATTCTAAAGTGAATTAGAAGCTCGGACATTCACACAGCAGACATGAACAGTTATAAAAGGTGTTATTCAGAGAAATTTCCTTTTTTTCGGTGCTTTGTCTTTCGGTGTGCTTTTGCGATTTCAGATCGCCGACCCTGTGGTAAATTAACTATTCACCACAGGATCACCAAAGTGTGCCGAACGGGATCTGCCGAAGACCGCAGCCGATGAGCCCACTGATCAGACCGCTGAACGCCGCTGTAAATAGCAGATGACCCACCGAACGCTGAATTGACCGCAACACGCTGTAAAAAAAAGCCGATCAGCCACAGAACGTCGCCAAACTGGTAAAAAAAAATGGAACTCTGCTATTTTTAAAAAGAATGCGCCTGTAAACATGTGGCATAATGACTATATACAGAATGCACCTGTAAACATGTAACATAGTGACTATATACAGAATGCACCTGTAAACATGTAACATAGTGACTATATACAGAATGCACCTGTAAACATGTAACATAGTGACTATATACAGAATGCACCTGTAAACATGTAACATAGTGACTATATACAGAATACACCTGTAAACATGTAACATAGTGACTATATACAGAATGCACCTGTAAACATGTAACATAGTGACTATATACAGAATGCGCCTGTAAACATGTAACATAGTGACTATATACAGAATGCGCCTGTAAACATGTAACATATTGACTATATACAGAATGCGCCTGTAAACATGTAACATAGTGACTATATACAGAATGCATCTGTAAACATGTAACATATTGACTATATACAGAATGCGCCTGTAAACATGTAACATAGTGACTATATACAGAATGCACCTGTAAACATGTAACATAGTGACTATATACAGAATGCACCTGTAAACATGTAACACAGTGACTATATACAGAATGTACCTGTAAACATGTAACATAGTGACTATATACAGAATGCGCCTGTAAACATGTAACACAGTGACTATATACAGAATGCACCTGTAAACATGTAACACAGTGACTATATTTCCTACATATTTATTTTCTGGGTTAATCTGTATATCTGTGTTTTGTTTTTAATATCTTGCATTTTATTACTTTGTATTTCTGTAACGACTGTAACAATTCAATGTTCTTGAACCCAGGACATACTTGAAAACGAGAGAAATCTCAATGTATCCTTCCTGAGAAAATACTTTGTAAATAAATAAATAAATAATGAAGCCAACCTGATATCATTTGTAGTATTTTGTTAACAGCAATTCAGACCCACACAAAGAATGCAAAGTGACGCCTGTGCCGTTCATATGAAACCACAGGGGGGCGCTATAGATTTAGGTGACAAGCTGACAATAAATGGGCATGGTGATTCGATGGTGCTAAGTATTTCTGATGAGGTCTGCATGCAATCATTTGATCTGTGGTCAGTAAAGGTTAATTAGAAATATGAAACACCTCTCGCTGGAGAGAATATAATGATCTTATTAGGCCGCTGTGTATTCGACTTTCCCAGTTAGCTACATGTCAACCCTGATAAAACATTGGAAGGTTTTTTTATGTGTCTTATAGACTTAATCCAATGCAAGCCATAATGTATAATTTTTGCCTGCACATATGTCCATGGGAATCTCCAATAACCTGCTGCGTAGAACCACCGTGCTTGGCTGGTGCCCCATGACATCCTTATTGATGGCCATGTCTGTAGCTTTAATCTCTATGCTGTAAAAGTGGACAGATACATTTTCCCGATCTAGGAAAGGATATTTTGGCATTTCTGGGTGTCTATTACATTATTATTAAAAAAAGATAAGCAACATTACTCTGTGGAGGGTTTCATTAAATGTATCCTGATAGAGTTTCATGACTTCAAACTTCGGAGCAAAACTTGGTTGTGACTTGGCTGGAGGAGCATAAACACCCGACTCACCGCAGCATCTTTTTTCGATAAGCTCGTGCAATGTCGCAGCATTTATTTGCGTCCAGAGTGGCATTAATTTGTGGGCAAGATCTTGTGTTGATGATGGGAGAGTCACGGCGCTGCGTAAAGTCTTCTCCAGCACATTATCCCAAAGATTAACCTCAATGGGGTTAAGGTCTGGACTGTGCGGTGGCCAATCCATGTGTGGAAATGATGTCTCGTGCTCCCTCAACCACTCTCGCACAATTTGAGCCCAATGAATCCTGGCATTGCCATCTTGGAATATGCCCGCTGTGTCATCAGGGGAGAAAAAACCCATTGATGGAAAAACCTGCTCATTCAGTATATTCAGGGAGTCACATGACCTCATTTTTCGGGGACAAAACATTGCTTGCAAGAAACTACTGAGTGAAAATGCCTGGAATTTACAAAGAAGATGCTAATCATAATAAAAAGGTCTGTTACAGAAAAAAAAGAAAAAAGGCTTTAAAAAAAAAAACAGAAAAAAAATTGACAAAAAATTCTTGAAAAATGCCTAAAAGATCCTAAAAAAAATCTATAAATAAAGAGACTTTTGCTGCAAATTAAAATAATGAACGGTTTATTAGATATCGGATAAGAACATGAATATTTTTAACATTGAAGTCTATGGGATTCGCCTGAATAAACCTGCCGAATGAAAACACCGAACAGCAGGACATTTCGGCAACTTTCACTGCTGTTCGGTGTCTGTGAATAGATTAACAATTGCTTCTCTATGGGGGATTTCACTGCCGTCGAACAGGCACCGTACTTGCTGGCAGTTCGCCAAAATTTGACCAACTGCCTGCTCTCTGAATAGCCGAATGGCCAAGAAATGTCACCGTACGGGGAAATTCACTGTTCGGTGACATTTCGGGGCCATATCGTCTCTCTTTGAATAACCCCTATAATTATGACGCGTCATGCTTGCCCATGATTTAGCTAATGGAAATGTGAAGAACCATGAAAGGTCATCAATAAACACAAATAAGCCAGGTTTGCAGGAAATGTGAAGCGCAGCACAGGGGATATGATTTGCTGCTCAGTGATTGCAGGATTCAGTCTGCGTTTCCCCAAGGCGATCCTTAAAACCTGACCTGTTATGATGACGAGGACCTGAGGATCAGGGCTGAGAAACACTGTGCTAGATACAAAGATACTTGGTCAAGTTGAAAAATATTCAGTAATCCAATATTGAAGATAAAGCACTTAAACACTTCATATATGTGGTTTTATTGTTTTTTGTGCAGTTTCTTCATCTTCCTCTCGACAACGAGAGACTGATCTTCCCTTTACCCACCAGAGCGGCATTTCAATTAGGCTTGTGCACCGATTTTTTTTTCGGTTCGATTCGATTTTTCGGATTTTTAAACTTTTCGATTCGGCTCGTTTCGACCGATTTCTGTTTCAGTTCGGCTCTACTCGTTTTTCGTGTACATTTTTTTTCGGAATTTCGATCATTTTTCGTATTTTCGTGTCACTTAGCTCGTTTTTTGTATCGACTTTTCGTATTTTCGGAAATTTTCGTTTCTTCGGAACGTCTGTTCTCGTTTCAAAGCAATAAATTTCGATTTGACACATTTCAAGTACATTCGAAAATTCCGAAAATATTTCGTTTCGGCTCGGAAAACTTTTCGGATCTGCTATTTTCGGATCTAAAAATTTCCGGAAAATCGTCCGCATCCGAAAACACGAATCGGGAAATTTCATGAAAATTCCGAAATTCCGAAACCCGAAACGCACATCCCTAATTTCAATTATTCATCTGACACGGCGCGGAGAGGGTTAAGTGCAAGTGTCTCTTTCAATCCGTTATGGCCAGAGATTTAGTGGAATATCTGGGTTAATTAACGTTATCCGCCGTGGTACCTGTTCAAACGCCAAGGTCATAGATACCATCACCAGGACGGTGTGACGCAGCCCCTGATTAAATGTGCGTGAACCATTAATCCGGGTAAGATAAAGTTCTGTTAAACAGCTGCAGAAACGGATAAACCAGTAAATATTACCTGTATGCATTGAGTCTGTCTTTCGGAATATAAAAAAGTCACGTATGCCTAAAATTTATGGTGATTAAACGATGATTGCGAGTCCTAGTGTTGTACACATATGCTGAAGCATGCGCTGCCCTGAATAGATAACCACAGCAGTTAAAGGGACACTACTGCGAACATGAACTGTAACTCGCATAGATATACGTATCTGGTAGCGCGATGATAATCGCTTCTCGGGATTCAGGTGGTTCTCATAATTTCCATCATCCACATGGATTTTATATAAAAGAAGCAAAAAAAAATAAATACATATGATAGTGCAGAGTGTATTAATCAGATTTTGGTGCAATACTGTTAAACTGTTCCACTCACAAATGTAGAGCCCTATCACTGGCTCCGAGTGGTTAGATGCATCTGGGTCCTTTTTCTTCCTATTATTCTGAAGGTAACCCACACCTTTCACAATCGATAACTCCTCTTATTCATCAAGTATAGGAGAAAGCATAGAGACAGAAAAACTTTCTTGTGCAAAAAGACTTCTAATCTACCCCCCTGGTGATGTCCTTTGAATATATCACACACAATACAATGATGTGAGTCGGTGACTGACCAATTCCATGGCCAAAGCCACACAGTGAGGAGCAAGTGATGGAAAGATACTGGGGGGGGGCAGTTTAAAACACAAAATATCACATAATGGATGCACCCAGTGACAAATAGAGAGGAAAATATCACACAATGGATGCACCCAGTGACAAATAGAGAGGAAAATATCACACAATGGATGCACCCAGTGACACATATAGAGGGAAATATCACACGATGGATGCACCCAGTGACACATATAGAGGGAAATATCACACAATGGATACGCCCAGTGACACGTATAGAGGAAAATATCACACAATGGATGCACCCAGTGACACATATAGAGGGAAATATCACACAATGGATGCGCCCATTGACACATATAGAGGAAAATATCACACAATGGATGCACCCAGCGACACATATAGAGGGAAATATCACACAATGGATGCGCCCATTGACACATATAGAGGGAAATATCACACGATGGGTGCACCCAGTGACACATATAGAGGGAAATATCACACAATGGATGCACCCAGTGACACATATAGAGGGAAATATCACACGATGGATGCACCCAGTGACACATATAGAGGAAAATATCACACAATGGATGCACCCAGTGACACATATAGAGGAAAATATCACACAATGGATGCACCCAGTGACACATATAGAGGGAAATATCACACGATGGGTGCACCCAGTGACACATATAGAGGGAAATATCACACAATGGATGCACCCAGTGACACATATAGAGGGAAATATCACACAATGGATGCGCCCATTGACACATATAGAGGAAAATATCACACAATGGATGCACCCAGCGACACATATAGAGGGAAATATCACACAATGGATGCGCCCATTGACACATATAGAGGGAAATATCACACGATGGATGCACCCAGTGACACATATAGAGGGAAATATCACACAATGGATGCACCCAGTGACACATATAGAGGGAAATATCACACAATGGATGCACCCAGTGACACATATAGAGGGAAATATCACACAATGGATGCACCCAGTGACACATATAGAGGGAAATATCACACAATGGATGCGCCCATTGACACATATAGAGGGAAATATCACACGATGGATGCACCCAGTGACACATATAGAGGGAAATATCACACGATGGATGCACCCAGTGACACATATAGAGGGAAATATCACACGATGGATGCACCCAGTGACACATATAGAGGGAAATATCACACAATGGATGCACCCAGTGACACATATAGAGGAAAATATCACACAATGGATGCACCCAGTGACACATATAGAGGGAAATATCACACAATGGATGCGCCCAGTGACACATATAGAGGAAAATATCACACAATGGATGCGCCCAGTGACACATATAGAGGAAAATATCACACAATGGATGCACCCAGTGACACATATAGAGGAAAATATCGCACAATGGATGCACCCAGTGACACATATAGAGGAAAATATCACACAATGGATGCGCCCATTGACACATATAGTGGAAAATATCGCACGGTGGATGCACCCAGTGACACATATAGAGGGAAATATCACACAATGGATACGCCCAGTGATACATATAGAGGAAAATATCACACAATGGATGCATCCAGTGACACATATAGAGGGAAATATTTTCTTAACTAAACATATGAGAGAAAAACAAAGCACATGTAAGATTTCAGCAACATCAAATAAACACAGTAAGGACATTTCATTTTTTGGTGGTACTGGCCCTTTAAGGGTTTCAGTGTAAAAATAGCAATGTATCAGCCTAACCTGGAATCAGCAGCTGTCCAAGGTGCTGAACTGTATAGACATAGACTTTGTATATTTATTACAACGATGTCATTGCTTATACAGAGGTTCAAACCGTTTAATTATAAGTTTTTTTTAGAGTGACAAATTTTGTCCAGCTTTTGCTTATGATCCAAACCATCCATCTTTATTTCCTTATCTGGTATCGAACATTTTCTAAGAGAGCTATATCCATAAAACTCACAGTAATGTGCAGTGTTTTAGTGTAGCACAGAGCCCCACAGCAATTAAACTCACAGTAATGTGCCGCATGTATGAGTGAATCACAGAGCACCAAAGCAGTAAAACTCACACTCAAACACACTGCACGTTACTGTGAGTTTTATTGTTTTGGTGCTCTGTGATTCACTCATACACACTGCACGTTACTGTATCACAGAGCACCACAGCAATAAAACTCACAGTAATGTGCAGAGTGTATGTGCATTTCACAGAGCGCCACAGCAATAAAACTCACAGTAATGCGCGGTGTGTATGAGCGTTTCACAGAGCGCCACAGCAATAAAACTCACAGTAATGTGCGGTGTGTATGAACGTATCACAGAGCGCCACAGCAATAAAACTCACAGTAATGTGCGGTGCGTATGAGCGTTTCACAGAGTACCACAGCAATTAAACTCACAGTGATTTGCAGCATTTCAAACTTAACCCCTTAAGGACCGCTGACGTACCATGTACGTCCTGCCCACGGGTCTCCCTTAGACCCGCGGACGTACATGGTACGTAAGCGGCGCCTAACCCCCCCTCCCGCCCGATACTTACCTCCCTCACTGGATCCCTCGCAGATCTGGCAGGGAGGAAGCCTTCCCTCCTGATTTGCATGGGCCGGTGAGCTCGATGACGTCACCACGCTGCGTGGTGACGTCATCAGCAGGCGCCCCCATTGAAATCAATGGAGGGGAGGGGCGGCTCCTTCAGAGCCCTCTATCTCCCCAACCATTGAAGCTAGGGAGATGTTTTTTGCACCGCTGGAAAGGGGACAGTCTTCCCTTTTCAGCGGTGTATAGCATTAACCATTTCGCTGCCGGATCGCGTTTTGGCGCTAATTGGCGCCGAAACACGATTCAAACCTGGAGGAGGGCTGACATCTTGGATGTCAGCGAAGCCTCCAGGTCTCCCCCACCCACTGACAACCTCACCATATGTGTGAGGATATCAGTGGGCTAGTTAACCCTCTAGCTGCCATGTAGAGATAAGGGGATCCTAAGGATCCCCCTATCTCCCGATCCGTGGCATCTAGATGGTCATATCATCATCATTGGAAAGGCCTGATCATGGAACTCAAAAATACACTCAGCAGCATATTAGCCAGGATCAAACCTTTAATTAGCCGTATAGTAACGATTTCAGGTCATTAAATCTTTGGAATTCCTGTATTAACGTGTGATAACTTGCCAAAATTCATGGATTGCTCATAGAAATATTTACGGTATATTCATTCCCCTTTAAAGCCCAAAGCATAAAGACAGCCTGGAAACACATGGAAATACAAAGCAGATTCTGTTCTCTTCCTAATTATATTTGCAAACCAAACGAGGCATAAACACCGAACGAAGTGTCAGTTCTCCAGATATACTGTACGTCTAATCCGCTGTCACTTATTATCTATCTGATCAATAAATCTGCTTCTAAGTAATTTTTCATGACAGGTATATCTTACCGGTGAGATGGATGCTTCACTTCAACTATATGAAAAAAAATAAAAGCATTAATAATGTACGATCATATACTCCTTTTTATATACTGTAAATGACAACTGCTCCAAAGATAGAAGCCCCCCCCTCCGAGCCATTGTTAAATTAAGATATAATTAATATTTTATGTTGTAGAAATCAATAGCATCTCTAAGGAGATTGAAGACTTTCATTTTACTTGCTGTGAGTACCGGGAGCTGCGCGCACTCTCCTTCATGCAAAGTGGCATTGAATAAATTCAGAGGATATACATATAAATATCCCACATCGACGTCCTCGTTATAGATATAGACCCTTCGCTAATCTTTAAATATTGGCTTATTGGTCAACGACACACCAAGTACGGACACGCAAAATGATGTGCTTTCTGGATATCCTCTTTATGCCCTTTACTGCCAAAGTGATTTTTCTTGATACATTTTTATCATAACGTTTATTTGAAACATGGGATGCGAAAAAATACAGAAAAAATAGAAAATTTTCACAGAAACTGTTTTTCCGAGATGGTAAAACAATTAAAATAATGTAAATTTGTTCATTTTTATTTGTCTTGTATTCGTTTATCCATTTGAGAGATATTATTGGGATGAAAGGTTCTGAACTCTAGACGGCGTCCCTTATCTTATACAATGTCACACGCATACAGGCAGAAATGGCCTTTGTGTCAGATGCAGTAAATGTGCTGCAGACAGATAACAAAATGGTGAGATCTCCTGCTCATGGGGGTTTGTATTGATCATAATGAGATTATTAGCAATGCAATATCTGTATGTGCTGCATAATGCCTGTGTATGGAAATTACAACAATACCTTGTATCTGTATGTGCTGCATAATGCCTGTGTATGGAAATTACAACAATACCTTGTATCTGTATGTGCTGCATAATGCATGTGTATGGCAATTACAGCAACACCTTGTATCTGTATGTGCGACATAATGCCTGTGTATGGCAATTACAGCAACACCTTGTATCTGTATGTGTGGCATAATGCCTGTGTATGGCAATTACAGCAACACCTTGTATCTGTATGTGCTGCATAATGCCTGTGTATGGAAATTACAGTAACACCTTGTATCTGTATGTGCTGCATAATGCCTGTGTATGGCAATTACAGCAACACCTTGTATCTGTATGTGCTGCATAATGCCTGTGTATAGCAATTACATCAACACCTTGTATCTGTATGTGCTGCATAATGCCTGTGTATGGCAATTACAGCAACACCTTGTATCTGTATGTGCTGCATAATGCCTGTGTATAGCAATTACATCAACACCTTGTATCTGTATGTGCTGCATAATGCCTGTGTATGGCAATTACAGCAACACCTTGTATCTGTTTGTGCTGCATAATGCCTGTGTATGGCAATTACAGCAACACATTGTATCTGTATGTTCTGCATAATGCCTGTGTATGGCAATTACAGCAACACCTTGTATCTGTAAGTGCCGCATAATGCCTGTTTATGGCAATTACAGCAGCACCTTGTATCTGTATGTGCTGCATAATGCCTGTGTATGGCAATTACAGCAACACCTTGTATCTGTAAGTGCCGCATAATGCCTGTTTATGGCAATTACAGCAGCACCTTGTATCTGTATGTGCTGCATAATGCCTGTGTATGGCAATTACAGCAACACCTTGTATCTGTATGTGCTGCATAATGCCTGTGTATGGAAATTACAGCAACACCATGTATCTGTATTGTACAGGGATTTACACTCATTATAACCCCCTTATTATTATCCCTGTACATCAGTGACTGACCCCAAAGGGGTGGTACTACTAACATAAGCTGTAAGTAGATTACTTGTGCTCACTGTTGTGAAAGGTAATACCAGCTGATAGCGTGAGAACGTCGAGTAGCGACTGACGACACAAACACACAATTGCACCGAAAAGTGAATTTCTCTCTACGGTGCAATTTCGAGGCCATTTGACTATTCAAAAAGCTGTCCGTTCGCCAAATTTTGGTGAATTGCCAGCGAAATACGGTGATCTAAGGCTAGGGTCAGACTGAGGCAGTGCGAACGCGCGTGCAGCCGCACTTAATCACGGCCGCACTAGCAGCAGATGCCGGGCAATGACGGCCAATATACGAAGTACGGCCGCACAAAAGTCCGGCTGCGCAACGCAAGTGGAAAATGAACGCATTTTTTCGAGAACGTGAAACCGCAGGTACTGACGTACAGAGTGCGCTGCGTCCGCTAGCGGCGTGTGTGCGTGATTAGGAGACGTCAGACGCTGCACCATGTCCGGCCAACAAAACGTCCAGACACAAAAAGTGTTTTATTGATGATCCGTACAAAATCACGGACGAAAATGCGCATAGTATGACCACTATCACGTATTCTGTGAAAAAATGCGTCCATTCGTTCGAACGCACTTTTTCACAGACAACATAAAAATGCGTTCGTCTGACCCTAGCCTTAGGCAACAGGTTTGATCAGGCAAATCCCATAGGTTTCAATGTTAAAAAAAAATCCCCATTTCTCTTAAATATTTATTCAACCATTTTTTATTCTTTTAATTTGCAGCAAAAAGTCTCTTTATTTTATTTATTTTTTTAGGAATTGTTTTAGGCATTTTTGGGGATTTTTTCAGCGACAATTTTTTACTAATTTGTTTTTCCTGTAACAGATCTTTTTATTTTTATTCATAGGACCTTACATATTATTTCCAGGCATTTTCACGCAGTACGTTTTTTTGCAAATGCCTTTTTTAAAATTTGCTGGGTTTTTTCCCCCTTTTTTTCACCCTGTTCGGCGGCTTGTCGGCTTTTTCTGGCGGCTAGTCGGTGGTCTGTTCAGCGGGTCCTCAGATTTTTTCGGATCCATTCCGCGTTTTTGTGGCGGTTTTTCTTTTCGTTTGGTGTTTTTGCTACAGTTTTCCTATACGATCTGGTGGTTTTGCAGTGGTTTTTCGGATGCGTTTGGTGGGTCAATTCGTTGCACTTCGGAGACCCTACGGTGAATTCACTGCAGGGTCGGCGAATCGAACTCGCTGATGTGCGGCGAACGTGAGAGCATCGAAATGTCGGTGACATTTCATTGCTCTCTGAATAACCCTGATCGAGTCAACTCTATTCCCAGTGGACACAATGAATGCACCCAGTGACACATATAGAGGAAAATATCACACAATGGATGCGCCCAGTGACACATATAGAGGAAAATATCACACAATGGATGCGCCCAGTGACACATATAGAGGAAAATATCACACAATGGATGCGCCCAGTGACACATATAGAGGAAAATATCACACAATGGATACACCCAGTGACACATATAGAGGAAAATATCACACAATGGATGCGCCCAGTGACACATATAGAGGAAAATATCACACAATGGATGCACCCAGTGACACCTATAGAGGAAAATATCACACAATGGATGCACCCAGTGACACATATAGAGGAAAATATCACACAATGGATGCACCCAGTGACACATATAGAGGAAAATATCACACAATGGATGCGCCCAGTGACACATATAGAGGAAAATATCACACAATGGATGCACCCAGTGACATATATAGAGGAAAATATCACACAATGGATGCACCCAGTGACACGTATAGAGGAAAATATTTTCTTATCTAAACATACAAGAGTAAAACAAAGCACATGTAAGATATCAGCAACATCAAATAAACACAATAAGGATATTTCATTTTTGGGGGTGCAGTGGCCCTTTAAGTTTATCAGTTAGGTTTCAGTTTGGCTTGAGTTAAGTTTATCTTTATTACATCTTTGTTACCATGTGATGAGTTTGCTTTAAAGGACATAAATGTTTATAAAGTAAATCTCATTGGATTTTCAATCATCTTTGTTACAGCACAACAGACACATTATTAGAATAGCGCAGGTTCAGCTGATGCCCATTTACCCTGTACGACTGACAGGAGCAGAAACCAAACATACCAGCCTGTTCCTCTGGGCTTATAACACTATTTTAATCTGAAACGCCCTTTATTTTTTCGTTAAACAATAAAAATAGCAGTACAACCCAAGGGTGACTTTCCTGTTATGTCGCGTTGACACAAATAAATAATAAATTAGCTGAGGCTCAACGCGAAAGGTTATTCCAATGTATGTTGTTGAGATGAGGTTTCCTAATATACTGACAACAAAACTTTAAAAGTAGACTTAATGAAGTCTATAAAAATACAATCCAAGTGTCCCTACGTACAAATAAACTATATTATAGAGTTTAATTGTACCCTAAAGATAGGCTGGCTATAAATAGCAAAAAAAATATGTGTTTTTAATTGAATATGGTGTAGTAGTTCTTTTTGTTCTGTTTAAGAACTCCTGTTTTCCTCTATCACCCTGTAACCTGATTTCAACCTCCTCCTCCTCAGCACTGAACATATTAGCAGAAAGTCCCTTTCCTACCCCTTTGTGAAGCAGGGAGAGCGTTATAGGTTACCGGCCAAACAATTAACTACATGTAGACTGAAAATAAATACATTGTTTAATTTGTTAAAATGCTTCTTTCTGTTCCTTCATGGATCCTCAATTGTAGGATATTAATGATGGAATAAGTTTGTCATGTGAAAGGAAGGGGTTAATCAGGCGTGTGAAAACAAAAGCCCATTGTAAGCACATTTTAAACTGTGAGGATGCTTATGTGTGCATCTCCAAACCATACAGTGCTCATATCAGAGTATTTAAAACAAATGATAAACAAGTAGTAATAACACGCTTTAACCCTTTCACTATCAAAGTTGAGTTAACTCGATTTCAAATTGTAATATATTGAAAAGCAATCATAGCATATCAAAACTTTATTTACATATCTTTTTAAGGCAGGATTGGTACGTCCTCCTGTGGATAAACTAAATTCAATGTGAAAATTCACTTCTGTCGCTCTGTGTTAAAGTAAAACAAGATGCAAGCAGTAGCCCCAAACCTCAATGTAACAAAAAGCTCAACAAAGTTTACTGCAGCATTACAGCAGCCAGGGAAAGGGCAGAATACAGAATACAGGGAGAGCTGTGGGGTCAGTGTTACGATCCGGACTGATTCTGTACCTCTGGCGCCCCCTCTGGGATATGAACTTTGTACGTCTTGCATTGGGGATGCAGGTTTCAGGACGATACTCTCCTCCCAGGTTCATGTCCTGGTCTTCACCTGGAGACACTTTGCATAATTGAACCTTGTATATAAAGAGACTACACCCTAAGAAGGGTGCGATCTCATTCACTTACTCCTTCACTTCATGGTATGCTCTGGTTGTTTGCAGTTCTGCCCCTAGGATCTCCTGAGAATCTAAGGACTTCTAGTTTCAGGTTTATTTAGTTAGTTCCTTCTTGTTACTCTCATGTTCTGTTTCTTAGATCTTTTTGTGTATGTACCTCCTGCTCAGTTGTGATATTCTCTACCTGCTCTTTCTGATAGTTTCTTGAATATATTTATGTTATGTTTATTTTGGTTATTACATATTGTGTTTTCAGAGTCTGATTTCAGTATTTTGGTTTCATTTATATTCTGTCATCTTGTGTTCCATTTAGGTTCCCTTCCCGCAGTCCCTCATTATCATCTTGTTTCTCATGCCTCCCTGCTGCTGCTATAGTTAGGTTCTCCTTCATGCCCATCACTCTCAGCCATTCCTCTCTTGCGTAGCCCCTCTCTGCTTCTCCCCTCTGTTCTCGTTCATTCCTTCTAGTGTCCAGCCCCCTCCTGTTTGGTTTTGGTTTAGCTTATTGTACCCTATACTCTGTATTGGTATTGTATCTTTGTATTTGTTTTACTCTTGTATTTTGGTTTTATTTCTTGTGTCAGTCTATTTGCTTCTGTGCTTGAACCCTGTTATAGTTTCAGTCTTGTTTATGTCTGAGGATTCTATAATAAATATCTTTAACATCTGGATCATGTTTCACTCCGCTGTAGGCTCACACCCTCTGCATTCATGCCAGACGTAGCCCACCGTAACAGTCAGTCACTACTGTACAGGGATAAGATTCAGGGGGTTATAATGAGTGAAAATCTCTGTACAGTACAGATACAAGGTGTTGCTGTAATTGCCATACACAGGCATTATGCAGATACAAGGTGTTGCTGTAATTGCCATACACAGGCATTATGCAGCACATACAGATACAAGGTGTTGCTGTAATTGCCATACACAGGCATTATGCAGCACATACAGATACAAGGTGTTGCTGTAATTGCCATACACAGGCATTATGCGGCACATACAGATACAAGGTGTTGCTGTAATTGCCATACACAGGCATTATGCGGCACATACAGATACAAGGTGTTGCTGTAATTGCCATACACAGGCAATATGCAGCACATACAGATACAAGGTGTTGCTGTAATTGCCATACACAGGCATTATGCAGCACATACAGATACAAGGTGTTGCTGTAATTGCTATACACAGGCATTATGCAGCACATACAGATATTTTGTTGCTAATAATCTCATTATGATCACTACAAACCCCCATAAGCAGGAGATCTCACCATTTTATTATCTGCCTACAGCACATTTACTGCATCTGACACAAAGGCCATTTCTGCCTGTATGCTGATAATGCAGACCCCGTGTAACATTGTGCAAGATAAGGGACACCATCGAGAGTTTAGAACCTTTCGTTGTCGTAATATTTCTGTAAAGTATAAGCAAATGCATGAAAAATTAAAAATGAGCAAATTTACATAATTTAAGTAGTTTTAATATCTCAGAACAGCAGCTTCTATTTTTACGTTATAGTTAATTGTTAGCTTTGCATCTTGTTTGAAATAAATGTAATGATATCATTCTTTTTCCAAAAAAAAACCGCTCAGTAATGAAGGGGTTAATGACCAAGAGTTGTTGCACACTTTAACTTCATTACATCATTACATTATATCTGGTCTTATTATTGTAAAATGTTGACAATAAATATTTATTCATGTACATCTAACTCTTCCTGCTACATAGTTCTTTACTTGGTGTCTCCTCAGCTGGAAAGATCCTCTGTCCCCGATGTACACAAATTACCTGTGTAATTAGAGCCCCTCAAGCAACAATGTCAGCAAAAAAAAATGTCATGGCTTATTAACACCACGCTGTATTTTTAGATCAGATGTATGATTATTTCCCCCTGGTTAGAAAGGTGACACTTTCGGAACTATTTACATATTGACTTAATGGCTGGAAGCAACAGCCGGTCCCAAGTCTAGCATAAAAATAAGATAATAACCAATAACAAGATACACAGCGAAGCGACACGTAATGAGGATTCTGCCATTTAGTATCTATAGCGCCCGTGGCCAAAGCTTTGATAATGAAGGAGCTCCCTGACATGTGAGCATGAGGTGGCCCAATAGAGACAGACACACACAAAGTCAGTTCAGTTTGGATTCCTCTGTGATTGATGGATTTCGCCCAATGTCATAAGAATTCCACATCCTGCAGGGCAGTATTTATCACTTTATGTCCATCAGCATAAACATGTGCACGGGCCGTGAAAGCATGGTCGACCTGGCAACCCTATTACTTTAGCCAATCGCAGGATGTAATGCAGCGTATAAAGTCCTATATCTACTCGGAGGGATACGTGGATTTGTGCCGGGAGAACAGGTGCCTCTTGCTTTTGTAAAAAAATGCTTTATTTTTATTGATTTACCTTTTTATACAACAAAAAATAAATACCGGTGTAACATTTTATATAAAAATATCTTAACCAAATAAACACAAACTCCAGAAACTCACAAATCATTAGTACTGTTCTATCTAATCTATCCTGTTCTCATGCCCCGCTCTCGGCAGCGGCTGCCATGTTGGGACACCTGCGGTACTCACCTGAAGTCCCTCGTGGCGCGTCGCTCCACGCTCTCTGCCCGCAAGCAGGAGAGCGCTTGAGGTCCGCCCCACGCTGCCGCCAGGATCCGAATGCCGAAGGCGCACGCGCGATCGTGTGCCTTCCTGGGAAACGAACTTGGTACTCTAGCTTGCGGGTACTGCATGACACCTACACTGGAGATCCTCGAATGCCACCAATTAACCTATCAAGTACTCAGGTATCCCAGCTCCACCTACGAGTCCCAGGTGAACGGTGTTCTTATGAGCCTCTGAACCCTATTTAAACCTGCCGCCTTTCTCAGTTCATTAACCAGGTTATACTGTGGTTTCACCGCTCCAGTTATCCAGTGTTCCCTCTTCATTCCTGTTCCAAGTGAATCCTGAGCTCCAGACCTGCATCCCGGCTTGCTTCCGCTACCACGGTACCAGCTCCAGACCTGCATCCCGGCTTGCTTCCGCTACCACGGTACCAGCTCCAGACCTGCATCCCGGCTTGCTTCCGCTACCACGGTACCAGCTCCAGACCTGCATCCCGGCTTGCTTCCGCTACCATGGTACCAGCTCCAGACCTGCATCCCGGCTTGCTTCCGCTACCACGGTACCAGCTCCAGACCTGCATCCCGGCTTGCTTCCGCTACCACGGTACCAGCTCCAGACCTGCATCCCGGCTTGCTTCCGCTACCACGGTACCAGCTCCAGACCTGCACCCCAGCTTGCTTCTACCACGGTTCCAGCCCCAGGCCTGCACCCCAGCTTGCTTCTACCACGGTACCAGCTTCAAATCCTGCCTCCTGGCTTGTTCCACGACCACGGTACCAGTTTCAGATCCACAACCCAGGCTTGTCTCAAAGGCCACAGCCCACGTTACCTTTTTCTACAACCCTTCGTTCTGGACTTTGTGTCACTTCTAAACCCCGAAGACCCTTACTCGCAATCCTCCGTTCTGGACTTTGTTCTAACCAAGAATATCTTTTGACTAATAGTCTTTTGTTCTGGGCTTATATTCCTTTTTATCTCCGTAAATATTCCGTTGCTTATATATATACCTCCTGGTCTCCTTCTTCGACGGCTTGCCACTGGGTTCCATATACACAACACTATACAGGGGTCACAGCCCCTACTATCTATTAGAAAAAGGATGGGCTACACCGAAACTTTACATCGCCAACAATTCTTTATTCAGTAATATTCATATCTCACCGCATACAGGGGGTAAAACATACGACGTTTCGGCTGGAAGCCGTAATCATGATTTGAGGCTTCCAGCCGAAACGTCATATATGAAAATTACTGAATAAAGAATTGTTGGCGATTTTTAAAGTTTCGGTGTGGCCCATCCTTTTTTTAAAAGGTATAGAGGAAGGCGGATCCTTTGGTGCACCCGGTCTTTAGTCCACAGAAATTTCTGGCTTTCACGGTGCAGCCACGCACCATCTCGTTGTTTTATGTATCTATCTATTATTTATATTATTATTATTCTTTATTTATAAAGCGCCAGCATATTCCGCAGCGCTGTACAATAAGCACAGTATAGACAGGGTTACAATACATTGAACAACATTTGACAAACAGTACAGGCGGAGATGAGGGCCCTATTCCCGTAGGAACTCACAATCTGGGAGGGTTGGGGTTGGAAACAGGAGGAGAGGACTGTAAGGTGAGAGTGATTGATGGTTGTGTCAGTGAGTTGGGTGGTAGGCTTCCCTAAATAGGAATGTTTTAAGGGAGCGTTTGAAGGAAGAGAAGTTAGGGGAAAGTCTGACAGTACGAGGGAGAGCGTTCCAGAGAGTGGGGGCTGCGCGTGAGAAATCCTGCAGTCTATCATGGGAAGAGGTGATGCGGGGAGAAGCTAGGCGCAGGTCACTGTTTGACCTTAGGGAGCGGGCTGGGGTGTATTTGGTGATTAGTGAGGACAGGTAGTGGGGAGCTGAGTTAGTGAGGGTTTTGTAGGTAAGGATAAGGATTTTGAACTTAATTCTGCAGTGGATGGGGAGCCAGTGAAGGGACTCGCAGAGGGGAGCGGCAGAGACAGAGCAGCGGGTGAGGTGAATTAGCCTGGCGGAGGCGTTCAGGATGGATTGTAGGGGGGAGAGGCGGGACAGAGGGAGGCCAGATAAGAGATTATTGCAATAGTCGAGTCGGGAGATTACCAGGGCGTGTATGAGTTGTTTTGTGGTGACAGCGGTAAGAAATGGCCGAATTCTGGAAATATTACGCAGTTGGTATCGGCAGGAGGAGGAAAGAGACTTGATGTGGGGGATGAAGGAAAGAGCAGAGTCAAGTGTAACTCCAAGACAGCGAACTTGGTTTGATGGGGAGATGGTGATACCCTCCACCGTGATAGAGAAGTCAGGAGGTGGGGAGGCATTAGAGGGAGGAATAAGTAGGAGCTCAGTCTTTGACATGTTGTATCTAGCCATCATCCTTCTATCTACTCATCCCTCTTTCTAAACTATTCAGCCATCATCTACCTATTTCTACCATCCATCTATTTCTACCAGTGCTTTTTTTCTGGAGAAATAGGTGGGGGTACTCTCACGCCCGGGGAAAAACTGATTATGACTCTTTTCATGTCCTCCATAAACAATAGTTGTAGTTCACTTAAAGGAAGACACTATAAAAAGGAACCATATTTTTTTAATACTGTTTTCCTTTAAATGAACTACAACTGTTGTTGTAACCCTATGGGGGTTATCCACTAAGTGCCTCTGTTGCAAGAAAAATCTGTATTGCAGGGCAGTTAGCTTTTTTTTTTTTTGTTTTTTGTTTTTTTGGGGGGGTTGCAACGATGCCACTGAGTGGATAATCCCCTAGCATTTGTGAGCACCACAGCAATGAAACTCAGTTTTGCTGAGTATGTATGAGCACCACAGCAATAAAACTCACAGTAATGCGCAGTGTATGAGCTCCACAGAAATCAAAGTCACAGTAATGTGCAGTATGTACAGTATGAGCTCCACAGCAATAAAACTCACTACCACCTTACAGTGCCTGCTCCTCTGATCACACCGCTTGTCTGACAATCCGCAGCTCTGGCAGATGTGTGTAAACATGCTGCACCCCCCCTCCCCATGCTGTTCAAAGTTTCAGCGGCTGCAGAAAGAGGGGGGAGCAGCCCTCCTTTATCAGTCCCTACATACACTCCTGACAAACGGAAGCGTTCAGGAGCAACATGAGCTGCCGAGCGCTTTCTGATTCTCTGCCTGCCACTGCAGGAGGAGGGAGGAGCATCATGCTCTCTCCTGTTAGTTCTGGCTGGTGGTGAGGTGCCGGTACTGCGTACCCCCAAGTACCCCCTGAAAAAAAGCCCTGATTTCTACCCATCCATCGCTCTATCCATCTATTTCTACCCATCCATCGCTCTATCCATCCATCCATCTATCTCCCACTCCCTTTGCAGCATCCAGTCATATTAATGGATCTGTCTTTGTAAGGACACACCATTGTAAAAACTAATGAGCTGCTGCATCCCGCAGGTTGATAGATCAGGTTTAATAGCGATTTTATCTATTTTTATTGTTTTAGCTTGAAATTTAAGGGAAATATTTGATGCAAACCCAACATCTTAAACCATCACACCCACCGGGTGCCTGCTGTGGCCAGTGTATGAGTGATAAAATGACAAAGCGTTATCAATGGGGTCACCAGATCATCAAGGCCGCGCTCCGGTGCTCCGGTGCGGTTTTTAGAGCCGTGCTGCCTTAATCTCGTTTTTTTTTCTATGCAGTAAGTGGAGGATAAACATGAAAAGCTAATTACAAACCGTTGTGTGTTATATTAGCCCTGCACGAGGCTCTGCAGACTTCCGACACACTATATATGTTGGCTTCGGAACGGGCCCCAGGTGGCATTAACAGCTCATTTGGCAGAAAGAAATGCAAAATGATCTTTATCATCTTTCTTTTAACCCTTTTATGTATCCGGATGCATTAATTATCATTGCTGTGGTCGTGTGTTCAAAGATCTTATGTTAAAAGCTGAACGGCGCTCCTCTGTAAGGAGACAGGGGTGCAAAGAGCCGCCGCGAGAAATGATCCGCACAACACATACTGGCAAGTTGTACTGAAACTAGATTTTAAAGATGGTCATAAAGGTTTTCGTCTCTCCCATAGTTTTCTGATTTTGTGCACCTTGTTATAAAATGATAGATTTTATCTATATCACCACAATCTGAATGTATAAAATTATATATTTTCTGTAACATACAGTATATATATATAATCCCGTGTATTCATATTATAATATTTTTTCAGTATTTAGCGAGTGCTGCCCCACTGCATACAGAACTTGTATACGACAGGCGTGAGATCAGTTGTCAGACAAATCAGCGAGGTTTGGGATCCTTTTTAATGCTTCTCGCAGTGTATAAAGCTGCTACGGTTGCAGGACACCAGTTTTCAGGCACTGTGCACCTGCAGGAAAAACTGGCTTTCTCCCAGGAAGATATGACAGATATATCAAAGGCAAATAAACATGTCTGTGCTCTCAGCACTCTGAGCTCCTGTAGACGGGGAAGCTAAGGGTAGCCAGCTTTGCCATGTTTTCCAGGACACATATCTCCTCTACATACTGAAGGGCAGCACATGAAAACACCTGCCCTGTAATATGTATAACTTACACACTGTAGGGAATCTGCAAGGAAACCTATACCATGTGCATATCATCCTGATCCCACCCACGAGGAAACCTATACCATGTGCATATCAACCTGACCCCACTCATGAGGAAACCTATACCATGTGCATATCAACCTGACCCCACTCATGAGGAAACCTATATCATGGGCATATCAACCTGACCCCACCCACGAGGAAACCTATACCATGTGCATATCAACCTGACCCCACTCATGAGGAAACCTATACCATGTGCATATCATCCTGATCCCACCCATGAGGAAACCTATACCATGTGCATATCAACTTGACCCCACCCATGAGGAAACCTATACCATGTGCATATCATCCTGATCCCACCCATGAGGAAACCTATACCATGTGCATATGATCCTGATCCCACCCATGAGGAAACCAAAAAATTTAATCTCCAACCCTTAGGTACATGAATACTTTCACTCAATGTACTTTGTAATTTATACTTTGTAGAAGGTTTTTTATTGTGCAAATCAGTTTCATCCCACCCGCGAGGAAACCTATACTATATGTATCTCTATCGGATTCCACACTTAGCAATTAAAAGCCAAAATGCCAGGCGTTTGATATTAGTTGAGCCTTGTCAGGGAGGTGTAGCTCAGATACCTGTAGGCTCAATAAGTGGCTTCCACATCTAGTTTACCCTGTGTAATATCTTGGGGTACACTGCTGTACCCCTCCTTGTAACAATGCAGAAGGTAATGAACATTGGTTTGACCAATATGTAGCATCAATGCAAATAAACTGACCAGCTGAAGGCAAGTCTTCTTCCCCCGACAAAAAACTCTCCGTGAAAAAAAATTGTATTAAGCACAAAATACAAAATCTGTTAAGTTCGAGCACCCATTTACCTATTGGGGGAAAATTTAAATTTCCATTCCTGCACAGTCACAGAATTACAGACGAAATATGCGCATAAAAAATTTGGATCGCTGAGAGCTGCATGCTCTGATCAATCTTAAATTACCTCTGGCAAATCAGCAGGCGCCTCGCCTTCACTGCAAATGTATTTCTAATGGGCTTGTGGTCGGCTTGCCGGCCAGCCTGAAGCTGCTGGGTGTACCAGATACTCAATACATTTCACTTAATAGGAAAAGCTGGCTCGAGCATCACCATGCAGGTTTCTGTTTAAACCCAGTGAAACAAGCAGGTTTAAACTCAAGTTAATTTTCTCGTATTAACATAATTTTGTTTAATTTAATTTTACAAATAAAGGTCTTTAAAATGTTGTGCAATAAACAAAACAATAGACAGCAAAGTGTACTAATGAGGATAAACAGATGAAATGTATTAGATATATATAAACTCATCACATGGGGCCTACAACCTAATAGAGCAATAAAACTCACAGTAATGTGCAGTGTGTATGAGCGTTTCACAGCAATAAAACTCACAGTAATGTGCAGTGTGTATGAGTGTATCACAGAGCTCCACAGCAATAAAACTCACAGTAAAGTGCAGTGTGTATGAGCGTTTCACAGCAATAAAACTCACGGTAATGTGCAGTGTGTATGAGCGTATCACGGAGCACCACAGCAATAAAACTCACAGTAATGTGCGATGTGTATGACTTTATCACAGAGCTCCACAGCAATAAAACTCACAGTAATGTGCAGTGTGTAGGAGCGCATCACAGAGCTCCACAGCAATAAAACTCACAGTAATGTGCAGTGTGTACGAGCGTATCACAGAGCTCCACAGCAATAAAACTCACAGTAATGTGCAGTGTGTATGAGCACATCAAAGAGCTCCACAGCAATAAAACTCACAGTAAAGTGCAGTGTGTATGAGCGTTTCACAGAGTTTCTAATTTTTTTGCCAAAGATAACAAGCCACAGTACAGAGTCAGTATCCCTTATCCAAAATACTTGGGACCAGAAGTGTTATGGATTTGTAATTTTGGGGATTTTAAAATATTTGATTATAATAATGAGAACTCTTGGGACCCAACTCAAAACACTGCATTTAGGTCTCTCATACACAGAGTTTCACAGCAATAAAACTCACAGTAATGTGCATTGTGTATGAGTGTATCACAGAGCTCCACAGCAATAAAACTCACAGTAATGTGCATTGTGTATGAGTGTATCACAGAGCTCCACAGCAATAAGACTCACAGTAAAGTGCAGTGTGTATGAGCGTTTCACAGCAATAAAACTCACAGTAAAGTGCGGTGTAGGAATGCATCACAGAGCTCCACAGCAATAAAACTTGCATTATTAAAAAGTGGCTGTGCCTTATAAAGGCAACCAATAGTGATCTTATCACTAGGCAGTACACATCAATCATCAATCCTGAAGAATGACACCGAAACCATGCCTGCATCAATATGTGATTCCTGATCGTGTCCACAATGAGAAACGGTGCCACTGTCAGGGTTATTCAAAGAGATCCGAGTGGCTGCCGGAAGGTAACCGAACGCTGAAAATCAGTTGGGACCCAACTCAAAACACGGCATTTAGGTCTCTCATAAACCGTAAACACACTGCGTGAAGGTAATTCTTTACAGTATATTCAATCATTTTGCCCATCGTCATATGAGGCCCTGGGTGGGATTTTACGCTTGTGGTGGAACATGTCTGAATTTCAGATAGAGGTTCCGCAACCCGTACATTGAAACCTGTACCTGCTCTGCGCTACTGTTGGACGGAGAAAAAGAGTCTGTTTCTTAAGCCCCAAAACTGGTGGGAGGTGGGACGAGACGGGCGCCATATTTCTCGATGACTTTGTCCTTCGCATTCCACCCTACGTATCCACGTACCGCGCAACACTGAGTCAGCATCTTGTCGAGATACCGAAGCAACAATCCGATTATCGAAAAATAACTTCGGTCATCCCGAAGCTCGGAGACAGATAGTGGATTGCTGTTTTGGTTATCTTGAAAGTCGTCTAACCTCGTGTCACCCGACTCTAAAGGAGAACACTTAATATCTATTATTGGTCTCCATAGTAACTGCATTAAGCAAATCAATGTTAGTGGTGTCACTGGGATGGGAGGGCAGGTTCCCCTCACTCCGTCCTGCGCCGTCTATCTTCGTCCTTTTCTTTTTTCTCTTCTTTTTTCATGTTTTTTTCCCCCTCGTCTGTCTCCGTCTCCCTTTTCCTTTGTTTTATCGCTTCATTGTAACGATTCTTCTTCTTTTTTTTTTTATCGTTTTTTGTTCAAACAGTCCCCAACTAAAACAAAAAATCGAAAGATAGCAGTTGTGGTGGGGGGGGGGGGCGGTTGTGGACACTTGACTCCATTTATTGTACTTCAGAGCAATCAACATCTACCTCTAAGTGCTTGGGTTTGGCAAGAAGCTGCCGGTACATTTTTATTTTCCTGCCAGATAATTCTTTAGGCTGTTTTTTTTTATTTTTTATTTTATTTATTAATTTATTTATTTTTTTACGATGGAGTGAGTCACATGCAAAAAAAAAAAAAAGGCGAAAACATCTATGGCAAAGTCGATCTTTCCTCCGGCGCCTCCTGGAACACTTGGTCGTATCTCCGACTCGATCATGAGAATTCTAGAGGTAAACATGCCTTGACCTGCTTGCCGAAACATGGTTAGAAGACGGCAGGAGAGTTAGAAGATCGCGGCGACTCGTTGGGTCAGTGGACGGTAATCTAACCTGTATGAATTTTTTGGGTTGCCGGTGGCCATGATACCAGACCAACATGAACCTGGATGGACTTGAAATAATAGCAGTCCTGGTGGTTTTACTTCTGTTCGTCAAGGTTTTGGAGCAGTTCGGCCTCTTTGAACCCGTCGGCGTTGAAGGTAAAGAAAAAAAACTATGGGAATATAATATTAAAGGAGACAGTGGAGAAGGGTTGGTGATACATTGTATACGTTGCCTAAATTAACTCATGTATTCTCTGTACGTGGCAGACGCCCCGAGATTATCCCCATACAACTGCATTGCTTTCTTGGTTAACCCCTTATGGTCCAGTGATGGAAAAATTTCACAATAATAACAGTCCAAAGCCAATCTGTAGACCTCATACACGAAAATACTATTTCCCAAATGTTTACGGACAACCAGGCTGTGCAGAGCTGCCGATGCTAAACGGACAGTTTTTCCGATGTGGCTGCAGGTTCTGAGAGGCACATATAGTGGCAAAAGATATAAAGGGTTACTCAGAGAAAGGTGAAAACCAGGAGAATGACTGGAGAAGAGAACAATCTAGACCAAATAGCCGATTTGGAAAGTGAGATAAATGGGAGAATTTATTATTTATTATGACCTAGAATTTTCACTTCTCCAGTCATTCTCCTGGTTTTCACCTCTCTCTGAATAACCCTGAATGGGTTGAAACTCAAAACTGAAAGGGTTAAATAGATACATTTTATATTCGTCGAAAACAAAGAAAAAACTACTTTTAGGTCTTGGAAATATGAGTTTTATGCATTCTTTGCTCGGGGCACACCCACCGTTCAGTTTAAAAGTCAATTCTTGTAATAATGTCATCGGTTAGTATTGATCCATTTAACCCCTTAATGCTACAAAGTAACTTGATGTGCCGTGAGAACGAGAGTGCGAGCGTTCCATTACATTGCGGGATGAAGTCATTGAAACAGTGTTATTATTCCTTTTAATTCGACTAAGGAGGAAAGAGTCGCCGATTTGCATATTGTTTAACCCTTTAACAACACGTTGTCTTGATAGCGAGCGATATAACAGAATGAGTCCTGGGGGCAAATGTTTTACTATATATAGTCTCATTATGTTAATTCTTGCATCAGAGGAAAGAAAACTAAAGTGTAAATTGTGTATTAATGATTAATTGTCATCAAATCGAGGGGCACGCTGCGCTCCTGTGTGACTTTTGCTGTACTTTGTGTGTTACTCTAATTAGTGGTTCATTAAAAAAAATGTATTATATTCTAATTTCCTTTTCCTCGTTTAAGTGGCAAGTCAATTTAAAGTCCAAGTTTAATCTGAATGTGCAACTGAGATATTGAAGTGACAATCAGACAGGTCCCCGGGGGAACGGCTGAAAGGCAGCCCTTGAAATAGGTGGGTTAAGCAAGCGGTGTAGTTATTATAATTGATCCACTTGTGTTTAAGACTGAACGGCCTTAAAGGGATAGAATTCCTATCAGCGCTAGGGATGGGCTTCCGGTTCAACTCAGTTTGAAGCTCGATTGGAACATCGGCCGTTCGAAAATTCGCGAACTTCGAACTTTTTGGGCCGTTCGAAAAAAAAAATATGAAAAATTCAACAAAATTTCAAAAAATGCTTAAAAGTTCCTAAAAAAATTTCTAAAAATAAAGAGACTTTTTACTGCAGAATATTTATTTATTTATTTATTTGCAAAGGATTTTACCAGGAAGGATACATTGAGATTTATCTCGTTTTCAAGTATGTCCTGGGTTCAAGAACATTCAAATTTTACAATATAATAATAAATGGTTTATTAGATATTGAATTAAAATGGGAATATTTATAACATTGAAGCCTATGGGATTCATAAACATTTCCCGCACCTTGTGGCTCAAAAAAAAAAATTCAACAAAATTTCAAAAAATGCTTAAAAGATCCTAAAAAAATCTAAGAATAAAGAGACTCTTTACTGCAGAATATAATAATAAATGATTTATTAGATATTAAATTAAAACGGAATTTTTTTTTACATTGAAGCCTATGGGGCATAAACATTTCCCACACCTTGTGGCTAAAACATTTCCCACCCCTTGTGACTAAAACATTTCCCACGCCTTGTGACTAAAACATTTCCCACCCCTTGTGACTAAAACATTTCCCACCCCTTGCAGATTGATTTCAAATTTCGAGTCATTTGATTCGATAATTCGGATGATTCGACATTTCGGGTCGATTCGATAAATCAGGTCATTTCGGCGTTTGGATCATTTCGGTGATTCGAATCATTTCAGGTCATTCGCTTCAGTTGTTTTTTTGTTTTATGCTGCATTAATTATACTGTAGAGGTGCTGCCCGGCAGTGTGCAGAATCATATGCTGCATTAATTATACTGTAGAGGTGCTGCCCGGCAGTGTGCAGATTCATATGCTGCATTATTATACTGTAGAGGTGCTGCCCGGCAGTGTGCAGAACCATATGCTGCATTATTATACTGTAGAGGTGCTGCCCGGCAGTGTGAGGATTCATATGCTGCATTATTATACTGTAGAGGTGCTGCCCGGCAGTGTGAGGATTCATATGCTGCATTATTATACTGTAGAGGTGCTGCCCGGCAGTGTGAGGATTCATATGCTGCATTATTATACTGTAGAGGTGCTGCCCGGCAGTGTGAGGATTCATATGCTGCATTATTATACTGTAGAGGTGCTGCCCGGCAGTGTGAGGATTCATATGCTGCATTATTATACTGTAGAGGTGCTGCCCGGCAGTGTGAGGATTCATATGCTGCATTAATTATACTGTAGAGGTGCTGCCCGGCAGTGTGCAGAATCATATGCTGCATTATTATACTGTGGAGGTGCTGCCCGGCAGTGTGAGGATTCATATGCTGCATTATTATACTGTAGAGGTGCTGCCCGGCAGTGTGCGGATTCATATGCTGCATTATTATACTGTAGAGGTGCTGCCCGGCAGTGTGCGGATTCATATGCTGCATTAATTATACTGTAGAGGTGCTGCCCGGCAGTGTGCAGAATCATATGCTGCATTATTATACTGTAGAGGTGCTGCCCGGCAGTGTGCGGAATCATATGCTGCATTATTATACTGTAGAGGTGCTGCCCTGCAGTGTGCGGATTTATATGCTGCATTATTATACTGTAGAGGTGCTGCCCGGCAGTGTGCAGAATCATATGCTGCATTATTATACTGTAGAGGTGCTGCCCGGCAGTGTGAGGATTCATATGCTGCATTATTATACTGTAGAGGTGCTGCCCGGCAGTGTGTGGATTCATATGCTGCATTATTATACTGTGGAGGTGCTGCCCGCAGTGTGAGGATCCATATGCTGCATTATTATACTGTAGAGGTGCTGCCCGGCAGTGTGCGGAATCATATACTGCATTATTATACTGTAGAGGTGCTGCCCGGCAGTGTGAGGATTCATATGCTGCATTATTATACTGTAGAGGTGCTGCCCGGCAGTGTGTGGATTCATATGCTGCATTATTATACTGTGGAGGTGCTGCCCGGCAGTGTGAGGATCCATATGCTGCATTATTATACTGTAGAGGTGCTGCCCGGCAGTGTGCGGAATCATATACTGCATTATTATACTGTAGAGGTGCTGCCCGGCAGTGTGCGGAATCATATGCTGCATTATTATACTGTAGAGGTGCTGCCCGGCAGTTTGAGGATTCATATGCTGCATTAATTATACTGTAGAGGTGCTGCCCGGCAGTGTGCGGAATCATATGCTGCATTATTATACTGTAGAGGTGCTGCCCGGCAGTGTGAGGATTCATATGCTGCATTATTATACTGTAGAGGTGCTGCCCGGCAGTTTGAGGATTCATATACTGCATTATTATACTGTAGAGGTGCTGCCCGGCAGTTTGAGGATTCATATGCTGCATTATTATACTGTAGAGGTGCTGCCCGGCAGTGTGAGGATTCATATGCTGCATTATTATACTGTAGAGGTGCTGCCCGGCAGTGTGAGGATTCATATGCTGCATTATTATACTGTAGAGGTGCTGCCCGGCAGTTTGAGGATTCATATGCTGCATTATTATACTGTAGAGGTGCTGCCCGGCAGAGTGCGGATTCATATGCTGCATTATTATACTGTAGAGGTGCTGCCCGGCAGTGTGCGGAATCATATGCTGCATTATTATACTGTAGAGGTGCTGCCCGGCAGTGTGCAGAATCATATGCTGCATTATTACACTGTATCGCAGAAATGATCCAAACACAAAAATGACCCGAATCGCCGAATTGATCCGAAATTTCAAATCGATCTGAAATTTCAAATCGATATCGAAACGCAAACGGTCTGAAACGAAACGAGTGAAAGGGATAAAAACGTTTTATTTTTACTTTTTTTTTTCATTGTTTCTTGTCCCACAGGGCAGTACCCGGACCCCCATACACCTTTTATGGCCAATATCTTGCATATATGCCCTCTTGGAGGGCACTTTAATTTTCGAACTTTTGAGCCCCATTGACTTGCATTGTGTTCAAATTCGAACTTTTTTGGATGTTCGAGTTCGAATTCGAACCAAACCACGGGGGTGTTCGGCCCATCACTAATCAGTGCATTAAAACTGGTTATATATTTGTACATACAGAAGACCCCCTTCCTTCCTGTATTAACCCTTGAGCGGTGATGGCGAACCTAGGCACCGCAGATCTTTCTGAACTACATGTTCCATAATGCTCACCCTTCTTAAAATGTGACTATGAGCATCATGGGATATGTAGTTCTGAAACCTCTAAGTTGCCAAGGTTCAGCCCCAGAGTGTCCCTTAAGGCTAGGGTCAGACGAACGCATTTTCACGTTGTCTGTGAAAAAGTACGTTCGAACGAGTGGACGCATTTTTTCACGGAGTACGCTATAGCGGTCATACTATGCGCATTTGCGTTCGTGATTTTGTACGGATCATCAATAAAACACTTTTTGCGTCTGGACGTTATGTTGGCCGGACATTAGTAGTGTCTGACGTCTCCTAATCACACACACACGCCGCTAGCGGACGCAGCGCACTCTGTACAACCGTACTAGCGGTTTTACGTTCTCGAAAAAATGCGTTCATTTTCCACTTGCGTTGCGCAGCCGGACTTTTGTGCGACCGTACTTCGTATATTGGCCGTCATTGCCCGGCATTTGCTGCTAGTGCGGCCGTGATTAAGTGCGCCTGCAAGCGTTCGCACTGCCTCAGTCTGACCCTAGCCTTAAAGTTAACGTTTAATGTCACATTTTATAGTTTATTTAAGATCACAATGTTTTTCAATATATACCAACATGTTTGATAATATTGCAGTATAAAACATCAGGCTCCGGTAACGTGCTCGGCGCTGTGCCTTCGCAATGTGTACAGATGTAACAGATTTTCAGAGGAGATTTGGGATGGATTTCACAGACACGTGACTGCTGAGCACTCCAGAGGGTCACGATCAATGTTCTCGGTTACGTTCGTGTAGCCGTTTGTGTTCTCGGGACAGGTTTCCTGGACTTGCTTGTCTTGCTGTAAGCAGTATGTTACACACTGAATACACACCTCCATGTCAAATGTTTCCTCCTGGTGGTGCTGTCTGTGTTGTTGTGTTACTTTTCAGCCATAAAGCTACAAAGTGTTCTTCTGCGTGATTTACCATAAAAAATGAGCGATATAGGAAGTTCATCTTTCCAAGCATCGTCCTAGCAGCGCTCAGGGCCGGATTAACATAGGGGCAGATGGAGCAGCAGCTCCAGGCCCATGTCTCAGAATAGGCCCAGAGAAAGGATAACTATGTCTGCATTTAGACCACTGTATCTCCAACTCCATAGAAGCTACAGGGTCAAGTGAGGTATCACTGGAAAGGCCAGAGAATGGCCTTCCCAATGATACCAAACATGACCAGAGTTTAAGTAACAAAAATAAAAATAAATATTTACTTTTTCTTTCTAACACAGCAATATTTTTCACTTTTCAATTATAAAGTAAACAATGATGCTGCACTAACTAACCATCACATTTCTCATATCACCAACCAGTGTGGAGGTGATGGGTGATGGTCCATTGTTACGAATTGTTACATCAAAAACCTAAACCGCCGCACTGCAGCGAAGAGCACTGCGGGGAACTTTAGACACCTGCGTCACTAATCTTTACACCTCACAAGGTCAAGTGAGGTGTCATTGGACAGGGCAGAGTCTGGCTTTTGCATTAATACCAAACCTGACCATGTAAAATCTTAAAGAAATGAAAACTATATTTATTTATTTATTTAATATTAGTTCCTAAGTGATGGCATTGTCGATTGTAGAAAATGAGCAATACCACTGCCATTACTCACCATCTCATTCCCTACGCTGGGAGCAAGGTCAGTGTTTTATACATAGTCATATTATTCGTAAAAAAAAACATGTTCCAAAACACGAGGGAACTATTTCCTTTTTGTTTTCATTTTTTGGTTAAAATTGTATATTTTCTCAGAAAAATACATTTTTTTTAACAGGAATGCCTTATAGAATATATAACCACAAAGGTTTGGATGATAAAATAGTAAAAACATTTACACTCTTTAAATGATTGAAATCTGAATGAAAAATGAATCACACAGTATCTGCCAGGTTAGATATAGCCGTATCTGCACTATTATATAACCAAAAATATGTTTTCTTTTCACTAAATTACCAAAAAAAACACCAAAATATTTAGCTCCAGCCTCATAGAGATCTTAATCCGGGCCTGGCAGCGCTATAAACTAACTAAGATTATGAGAACGCAGTGATATTGTGTGTATTGTTGTTAGAGGTTGTGTTACTTTAAAGGGATTGGTAGCATTGTTATCATGCCATGTTAATGGGGTGATTTGTATTTCTGGATTAGAATAAGAAAATATTTGCTATTTAATGAGTAAAATGGAGAAACTGAAGCAACACTGCCATCTCTTTCACAAAGGTGCGTTTACACTCCATAGCATCTCCATAAACCTCCATAGACCTACACCCTAACCCAGGGTTTGGCAAGTTCACAAGTGTCAGACACAGACTTCAACCCTAACCCTACATATACTGCAAACCTTAACCCTAACCCTACATGTCATACAAACCTTAACCTCAACCCTACATCTCATACAAACCTTAACACAAACCCTATATATCATACAAACCTTAACCCTAACCCTACATATCATATAAACCTTAACCCTAACCCTACATATCATATAAACCTTAACCCTAACCCTACATATCATACAAACCTTAACCCTAACCCTACATATCATATAAACCTTAACCCTAACCCTACATATCATACAAACCTTAACCCTAACCCTACATATCATATAAACCTTAACCCTAACCCTACATATCATATAAACCTTAACCCTAACCCTACATATCATACAAACCTTAACCCTAACCCTACATATCATATAAACCTTAACCCTAACCCTACATATCATACAAACCTTTAACCCTAACCCTACATATCATACAAACCTTAACCCTAACCCTACATATCATACAAACCTTTAACCCTAACCGTACATATCATACAAACCTTAACACTAACCCTACATATCATACAAACCTTAACCCTAACCCTACATATCATATAAACCTTAACACTAACCCTACATATCATACAAATCTTAACCCTAACCCTACATATCATACAAACCTTAACCCTAACCCTACATGTCATACAAATCTTAACCCCAACCCAACATGTCATACAGACCTTAAGCCTAACCCTGCATGTCATACAAACCTCAACCCCAATCCTACAGATCACACAAATCTTAACCCCAACAAAACATGTCGTCCAAACCTTAACCCTAACCCTACATATCATACAAACCTTAACCCTAACCCTACATATCATATAAACCTTAACCCTAACCCTACATATCATACAAACCTTAACCCTAACCCTACATATCATATAAACCTTAACCCTAACCCTACATATCATATAAACCTTAACACAAACCCTATATATCATACAAACCTTAACCCTAACCCTACATATCATATAAACCTTAACCCTAACCCTACATATCATATAAACCTTAACCCTAACCCTACATATCATACAAACCTTAACCCTAACCCTACATATCATATAAACCTTAACCCTAACCCTACATATCATACAAACCTTAACCCTAACCCTACATATCATATAAACCTTAACCCTAACCCTACATATCATATAAACCTTAACCCTAACCCTACATATCATACAACCTTAACCCTAACCCTACATGTCATACAAATCTTAACCCTAACCCTACATATCATACAAACCTTTAACCCTAACCCTACATATCATACAAACCTTAACCCTAACCCTACATATCATACAAACCTTTAACCCTAACCGTACATATCATACAAACCTTAACACTAACCCTACATATCATACAAACCTTAACCCTAACCCTACATATCATATAAACCTTAACACTAACCCTACATATCATACAAATCTTAACCCTAACCCTACATATCATACAAACCTTAACCCTAACCCTACATGTCATACAAATCTTAACCCCAACCCAACATGTCATACAGACCTTAAGCCTAACCCTGCATGTCATACAAACCTCAACCCCAATCCTACAGATCACACAAATCTTAACCCCAACAAAACATGTCGTCCAAACCTTAACCCTAACCCTACATGTCATACAGACCTTAACCCTAATCCTACATGTCACACAAACCTTAATCCTATCTCTACATGTCACACAAACCTTAATCCTATCTCTACATGTCATACAAACCTTAACTCTAAGGCTAGGGTCAGACAAACGCATTTTTCACGTTGTCCGTGGAAAAGTGCGGTCGAACGAACGTACGTATTTTTTCACGGAATACGCGATAGCGGTCATACGATGCGCATTTTCGTCCGTGATTTTGTACGGATCTTCAATAAAACACTTTTTGTGTCTGGACGTTATGTTAGCCGGACATTAGCAGCGTCTGACGTCTCCTAATCACACACACACGCCGCTATGCGGCCGCAGCGCACTCTGTACGTCAGTAGTAGCGGTTTGACGTTCTCGAAAAAATGCGTTCGTTGGCCACTTGCGTTGCGCGGACGAACTTTCGTGCGGCCGTTTGTCGTATGTTCCCCGGCATTGGACGTCATTTGCTGCTAGTACGGCCGTGATTTCGTGCGGCTAAACGCACGTTAAAACTGCGCTAGTCTGACCCTAGCCTAATCCTACATGTCATACAAACCTTAACCCTAACCCTAAATCCCAGGAAAAACATAACTATAATAACAATAAATGTCATACAACCCTTCACCTAAACCATAAATGTCATGAAAAAAAAGCTCAGCCCTGACCATAAATATCATATAAACAGTGTCCCTAACCATAAACATCATACAAACCTCAAACCAACTATAAATTTCATACAAACCGTAATCCTGACCAAACATTTCATGCAAACTTTCTCTTTATACATAATTTAAAAACGTATAAAACCAGAACATAAATTTAATGCTCACACAAGTGATACTGATACTGTTCTTTATATGTTTACATTTATTTTCCCTTAAAACGTAGTCTAACAGGGTTATTCAGAAAGCGTGAAAAGCAGGAGAATGACTGGAGAATGAAAAATTCTAGGTCAAAGTAGCCGATTTGGAAAGTGAGATGAAAGGGAGAATTTTTCTGGTTTGGCTATTTTGACCTAGAATTTTCCATTCTCCAGTCATTCTCCTGCTTTTCACCGCTCTCTGAATAACCCTGTAAATAGTCTAGGTATTCTAAGGAATCGTGTATAGTAAATATTCACCAGCGTGAATAAACCTTTATGGCTAAATTCCACCGGAGTGTTTAATAATAATTACACAAAGCCGCCTGTGACCAAGCGGTGAGATAACAGGAGAAATTCACAGGTTAAAAGGAGTGTCAGACTCACATATTGGCTTCTGGGTCATTGTTTGTCACAGGGACAATAATATACCGTAAAACCTGTTATCATATAGTTGCACTTTATGATGTAATGTAGCTTTTAAATTTAAAATGATTAAGATTGCAAAACCTTTCCTTGTTTGAGAATTTTAAAACAGAGTTCGATCTCCTCTAGCAGAACTTTTCCCGGAGTTTAAATAGGAAAAGCTATTTTTAAAATGTGCTTGACATTTCAAAAAAATTGCATTTCCAGCTTGTGATGTGTTTTGTTTATTCCTTGATTAATTTGGTTAAGCATTAATCACTGACAACAGGTTGAGAGAAAGAACGAAAAATCAGTGGCTGCCTCTCACTGTGAATAGAAAAATCTTCTAATTAGAACAGGAAATCAAGATATATATATACAGGTGAAACCCGAAAAATTAGAATATGGTGCAAAAGTTAATTTATTTCAGTAATGCAACTTAAAAGGTGAAACTAATATATGAGACTCATTAGATGCAAAGCAAGATCGTTCAAGCTGTGATTTGTCATAATTGTGATGATTATGGTTACAGCTCAGGAAAACCCCAAATCCACAATCTCCGAAAATGAGAATATTCCATGCGATCAATAAAACAAGGATTGTACATAGAACAATATGGGACCTCTGAAAAGTATAAGCTGCATATGTACTCAGTACTTGGTTTGGGCCCCTTTTGCAGCAATTACTGCCTCAATGCGGCCGGCGTGGCATGGAAGCTATCAGCCTGTGGCACTGCTGAGGTGTTATGGAAGACCAGGATGCTTCAATAACGGCCTTCAGCTCTTCTGCATTGTTTGGTCTCTCATCTTTCTCTTGGCAATGCTCCATAGATTGGGGTTCAGGTCAGGCGAGTTTGCTGGCCAATCAAGCACAGTAATCCCACGTTCATTGAACCAGATTTTGGTGCTTTTGGCAGTGTGGGCAGGTGCCACCAAGTCCTGCTGGAAAATGAAGTCAGCATCCCCATAAAGCTCGTCTGCGGAAGGAAGCATGAAGTGCTCCAAAATCTCCTGGTAGACGGCTGCGTTGACCCTGGACTTAATGAAGCACAGTAGACCAACACCAGCAGATGACATGGCTCCCCAAATCAACACAGACTGTGGAAACGTCACACTGGACTTCAAGCATCTTGCAGTGTGTGCCTCTCCATTCTTCCTCCATACTCTGGCTCCTTGGTTTCCAAATGAGATGCAAAAGTTGCTCTCATCAGAAAAGAGGACTTTGGAGACACTGAGCAACAGACCAGGTCTGTTTTTCTTTAGCCCAGGTAAGACACTTCTGACGTTTGTTTGTTGTTCAGGAGCGGCTTGACAAGAGGAATACGACATTTGAAGCCCATGTCCAGGATGCGTCTGTGTGTGGTGGCTCTTGATGCACTGACTCCAGCCTCAGTCCACTCCTTGTGAAAGTCCCCAACACTTTTGAATGGCCTTTTCCTGACAATCCTCTCCAGGCTGCGTCATCCCTGCTGCTTGTGCACCTTTTTCTTCCACACTTTTCCCTTCCACATAACTTTCTATTAATGTGCTTTGATACAGCACTTTGGGAACATCAAACTTCTTTTGCAATGACCTTCTGAGGCTTTCCCTCCTTATGGAGGGTGTCAATGATGTTTTTCTGCACAACTGTCAGGTCAGCAGTCTTTCCCATGATTGTGATTCCTACTGAACCAGACTGAGAGACCATTTAAAGGCTCAGGAACCCTTTGCAGGTGTTATGGCTGAATTAGCTGATTAGAGTGGGACACTTTGAGCCTAGAATATTGCACCTTTTCACAATATTCTAATTTTCTGAGATTGTGGATTTGGTGTTTTCATGAGCTGTAACCATAATCATCACAATTATGACAAATCTCGGCTTGAACGATCTTGCTTTGCATGTAATGAGTCTCATATATTAGTTTCACCTTTTAAGTTGCATTACTGAAATAAATGAACTTTTGCACAATATTCTAATTTTTCGAGTTTCACCTGTATGTATATATATATATAGTGTTCGTGTGTGTATATATATATATATATAGTGTTCGTGTGTGTATATATATATATATATATATATATATATATGTGTACAAGTGATACGCACTCAGTTTGTAAAAAGGGAGATATCAGTCACTCAGTCTTCATGCCTCAGAGCTCACACCTCCCTTAATTAAGAACAACAACTGAAAAATAGCAGGCACTCGCAGGTCTTCATTAACCCTTTACCACCCGGCAGGTTGTGCCTCACAGAAGGGCATTAAGTAATAGTACGCCCCGCTAGCCGGCTGCTGTGGCGGGTCCCTCCTCCTGCCCGCCTACGCAGCTGACGCATGGCACGCATCATTGGCCGCAGGGCTGCAGACTTGACAAAGACCAATTCTGGTCGAAACGTCGTCCTTTCTCTGGTGATGGAATAAATCCACTTGATTTAATATTGTGGGTTCTGGAGTTTTTCATTTAGTTCGTGGATTTTGGGGCTGTACAGCAAGGGACCTTCACCCTTTTGCCCACTATTGCTGACATTGCCTGAGTTCAATCTTTTGTGATTGGCTTCAGGGTAACGTAACGACCTGAGTTCAGGTTGTCCCGCCGCAGCCAATGACGTGTGGCATGTGCCAACTGATGGGTGGTGATGTCGCAGGCCATAGATGCCAGCGTGGTGTGCTATGTCGTCCCTGCAGCTTTAAGGCCCACCTGCTGCGGGGGCGGCATGGTACACGCTGTGGCAGGAAAGGGTTAAAAGTCTATTGGTTTCACCTTTATTTCAAAGTCAAAATGTTGACGCTATGACTGGACGTTGCAAAGGTGAAACCAGGAAACTTTTAATAAAACCCGTGAGTGCCTGCAATTTTTTCAGTGTAGATTAAATATATTTATATATGGTTTATATGTTATATCTCACCCAATAATTAGGAGAGAGATCAGGAAGTGCCTCAGCGAATCATAAGACACTAAGTTCAGTCTATGGAGGCCTAGACACATTCTATTATTAACTGCCCAACAATTCTAGTATTACAATGTGATGGATTTAATTGCTGTGACATCAGCCTCGATGCAACTACTACCAACTTACTCACAGCCTGGCAGTTGGTTTACTACTGGAAAATACACAAAATATGTAATTCTGATGTCTAAAGTTAACTGAAAAGGCATTTATTATTAATTATTATTATTATCCTTTATTTAAATATGGCGCCACATATTCCGCAGCGCACAAGATCAGTGTACAAGGGGTTGATACATTGTAATACCACACATGGATGATACGGCCTGATTCAGGGGGTCCCTGTTCCCAAGGGAATTTACAATCTATGAGATGTACAAGTGTTTTGTAGGGTAGGCGCATCCATATCGTTAGGTGTCTTGCCAAGGACACTCGCTGGTGGCGTCTTCTGAGTGGGATCGGGTCGTCTTTCCATGATTGTAGAGCAGTGACCTGGTGGTTTGGTTGAACTCGCTTCTCGTAAAGTCGAGACTTGCTTCTCCAGTTGTATTGGAGGGATGTGCTGAACGGGATTTGACTTGCTTCTCCACGGTCGAAGTGCAGAGACGTTACAACTGGACTCCACAGCCGATATTGTGTGGTCGGCAAGTATGTACTGTTAGGTGTCTCGCCCAAGGAAACTTACTGGAGAGGTGCTCTGGCCGGGATTTGAACCTGGGTCTCCACGTTTATAGAGCAGTGATGTTACCTCTACTCCATATATAGCGATGGATGGATGGATGGATGACAAAAATACAACACAAACATGTATCATAAGTCTGCTATATGTTTTTTTTTTATATTTGAAACAATCAAATCATTATTCAGGAATAAGTATGTATTGTTTGTAACTTCAGACAGGTTTCGCTCGTGATCGTGATCGTATCCCTGCCTGTTTGCTTGATGCTTTGCGTGAGAACCTTTTAGCCAAGGTTAATGTTGCAAAGTCCTGCCGTGCGACGCGCTGCTCTCTCTCTCCCTGGTCACAGAATGCTTTTGATCACTATTGATTGCCTTGATTTTCCCTTTGCAAACATTTTCTATTTCAGGACACAGACATGTGCAGGAAGATGTGCTCAATCGGTTAATTGCTCCTGATTTCGACCTTTTAGGTCCCTGTCTGCGCTTTACGAGTTTATTTATTTTGGTTCATGATGAAAAAAACATGAAAATGAAAAGTCTGTGATTATTTACATTTTGTGAGTATTAGATGTGACACGTGTAAAACATGGACTGAGCGCGTCGTGTATCAGAATGTGCTGTATTCACAGACTGTCATAATGTCGCTGTGTGCGAAGGTGCTTGTAGGTGTGCGTGTTTGTGCGTGTTTGTGCGTGTGTGCGTGTTTGTGCGTGTGTGCGTGTTTGTGCGTGTGCGTGTGTTCAGCTGGTTTTCTTGCTGCAAAGTGAAAATCAAAAAAAATAAATAAACATAAAATCTGTATTTGAAACAATCATTTTATTAATCTTACTTTTCATTCAGGACACTTTACATCGGGGGGTCAGCAACCTTGGCCTTCCAGATGTTTTGGAACTACGACTCCCATGGCAATATGTGTCAATTTTTGGCAGCTCCTCCCTCCCGCTCCCCCTCACTTGCGGTGTACCCCAAGGCTCAATACTCGGCCCCCTGCTATTTACAATATTCATAAATGATCTGCCCAACATCTGCAAAGCCTCAACTGTACACATGTACGCAGACGACACGGTAATCTATACCAGCAAACCAAATCTCCTGCAGCTGGAGGCCGTGCTGCAAGAACAATTCACAGAGGTAGAAAAGTGGATCAAACACAACAAACTTTTTTTAAATACTGACAAAACTGTAACGATGCTCTTTGGAACAAAACCTAAACTACACAAATTGCAAAATCCTCATCTATGTGTTGGGACAAAACCAAATGGCATGCTGACCACAGTCACTTCTCTCAAATATCTAGGTATGTGGTTGGACCCAAATCTATCCTTTGGCCCCCACATCGAAAAACTCTCATCTAAACTTTACCCCAAACTAGGCGCCCTGTACAGAAACAAATCCTGCCTGAGCCCCGCGGTAAGAAAGCAGATTGTACAGCAAATTCTTATGCCGGCTATTGATTACGGAGATGTAGTGTATGCAGCCGCCCCGCAAACACACCTCCAGAAACTTACTACATTGTATAACTCATTCTGCCGCTTTGTGCTACAATGTAACTACACGACCCACAATTGTGACATGTTAAAAGAGCTAAACTGGCCATCGCTGGAATCCAGACGCACCCTTCACCTTTCCAACCTGGTGTTTAAGAGCTTTTCTGGGAAGCTACCACCCTACCTGAATAGACTGCTTCCCCCAGCAGTTCCCTCATCCTATAACCTCCGATCCAGGACCTGCACCTTACTTGCAATACCACAATACAAAAAGAAAGTGGCTCAATCCTCATTTTCCTACAGAGCACCACAATTATGGAATAACCTCCCAGACACCATCAAACCTTCCCCCAGTCTTAAGTCACTCAAGAGTTCCCTTTTAACATACCTCAATGCGGAATGCACCTGTAAACATGTAACATAGTGACTGCATACAGAATGCACCTGTAAACATGTAACATAGTGACTATATACAGAATGCATCTGTAAACATGTAACATAGTGACTGCATACAGAATGCACCTGTAAACATGTAACACAGTGTCTATATACAGAATGCACCTGTAAACATGTAACACAGTGACTATATACAGAATGCTCCTGTAAACATGTAACATAGTGACTATATACAGAATGCACCTGTAAACATGTAACATAGTGACTGCATACAGAATGCACCTGTAAACATGTAACACAGTGTCTATATACAGAATGCACCTGTAAACATGTAACACAGTGACTATATACAGAATGCGCCTGTAAACATGTAACAAGGTGACTATATACAAGAATGCGCCTGTAAACATGTAACAAGGTGACTATATATACAGAATGCACCTGTAAACATGTAACATAATGACTATTTCCTACATATTTATTTTCTGTGTTAATCTGTATATTTGTGTTTTGTTTTTAATATCTTGCATTTTATTACTTTGTATTTCTGTAACAACTGTAACAATGCGATGTTCTTGAACCCAGGACATACTTGAAAATGAGAGAAATCTCAATGTATCCTTCCTAGTAAAATACTTTATAAATAAATAAATAAATGCTGCTCAGCCACGCATTGGAATGGCTGAGGCTCATGGACAATGAAGTTGCAAAATATCTGAAGGGCCCAGGTTGCTGACCCCTGCTTTACACTTAACAAAAATTAAATAAATTTGTTCAAAGCTGCCGACAGTAGGATTATGATACCATTGGACCCTAGGTGGGACCATGTCATGGACACATACTTTCCAAAGTAGGGGAGGAATCGATGCAGGACTGGGTAGGAACGAGGGCAGGTAACTCTTCAAGGGACCCACTGCATGCTCTTCTCACACGCAAGGTTCATACATATACACCTCTGCAATGTCATAGAGAACATGCAACACCCAGGATTAACTAAGGAGACATTAATTTCACCCAAGGTGGACCTAGGCAGCGTTTGTTCCTTTAGAGCAAAGTTGCTCAACTTTGGCTCTCCAGATGTTTTGGAACAGCATCTCCCATGATACTCAGCCACTCATTAGGTTGACAGAGCCTACTGGGAAATGTAGTTCCAAAAAAATCTGGAGGGCTAAGGTTGAGCACCCGTGCTATAGACCAGTGGTTCCAAACCCTGCTCCTCGGGTCCCCCCAAACAGGCCAGGTTTGCAGGATATGTGAAGCTCAGCACAGGTGATATGATTTACTGCTCATTGATTGCAGGATTCAGTCTGCATTTCCCCAAGGTGATCCTTAAAATCTGGCCTGTTGGGGGGACTTGAAGACCAGGGTTGGAAACCACTGCTGTTGAAAGATCTTTGTCAAGCCTAATGGTCCAACAAACAAGCAAGGACCACATAGAACAAAGATCTCCCTAATTTAATCCCTGGTGTTGGATGTTCTATATTGTGTTATACTGTATCTGGGAAATTAGGGATCCCTCGCTGTATCCATCGCCTAATATATTAGTATAAACCAAGGCTACCCTAGCAGTTTACGACACTCTGATCATCCATAGACTATTGTGACACGAAGTTAAGTTGGTTTTCTTTCCTCCCCCTCATTCCTGTGAGGGAATCGCAGCTCCAGCCATGAATAATAGATGCATTGATGGGCCTGGTCTGGTCCAGATCTTCTTACAGCAGTCTATGGGGATAGCATTGATGGAAACGTTAGGATGCTCTATAGCCTCCAGTGAAATCCAAATGTTGAGGAGAAAAAAAAATTGGCCAGAAGAATATTAACTAAATAAAGCACGACTGCTCGTAAAAGGCTCGTCTGCCCATGGACCATATCTCACGAGCAGCACACCTCCAGGAATAACCACGAATAGGTCCCCAAAGTCCAATGTGCTCTCCTCTCTGGTGGCTCATATGGCAACCTGACAGATAGGGGAAGTGTAAAGGGTTCTGCAATCAATGGAGAGGGGGTTGTCTATTGAGTATCTCTCAAGTGATAAATAATTCATGCGATGCAGGAGATATCTATATAACTAGCACGTGATATGCAGAGACACATTAAAACAGACCGTGTTGGCTTGATGCTTTCCCCAGAAGACGGACTTAAGGTTAGCTGTGGTCATTAGAAAGAGTTGGTTGCTCGTCCACCCACCAGCTCCCTACCATCATACCCACCAACCCATGGTGCTAGAGGGATTAAATCAGAGCTGGTGGGCTGTTTGACCTCTTTTGAGTTAACTCCTCGTCTGTTGACCACAATGGAGGGGATATAGGGTGGATACTACTCTGTTTATCTTTATGGTTCATTGGGTTCGAGAACAGTGATGGGCCAAACCCCCCCGTGTTCGGTTCGCATTCAAACTCGAACATCCGAAAAAGTTTGACCACAAACTCGAACACAATGCGAACACCATGCAAGTCAACGGGGCTCGAACGTTCGAAAATTAAGGTCCACTCCAAGAGGGCATATATGCAAGATATTGGCCATAAAACGTGTATTGGGGTCCGGGTACTGCCCTGGGGGACAGGAAACAATGAGAAAAAAGTTTTAAAAAAAACCTGTTTTTAACCATTTCACTGGTGATTGCTGAGCCATTTCACTGAGCATTTTTAACGCTTTGCTCATGTTTAAATGTTATTTGAAGCCATGGGAAATGTTTTATCACCAACGAGTGGGAAATGTTTCACCAACAATGAGTGGGAAATATTCCCATTTTAATTCAATATCTAATAAACCGTTTATTAGTCTATTCTGCAATAAAGAGTCTATATTTTTAGATTATTTTGGATCTTTTAAGCATTTTTTGTAAAAAAAAAGAAAAAAAAAAATCGAACTTTCCGCGAACGTCCCGAAAAGTTCAAAGTTCGCGAATTTTCGACTAGCCGATGTTCGAATCGAACTTCAAAACCGATTCGAACCGGCAGCCCATCCCTAATCAAGAATGAGTGAGCTCTGCCGATTAATTTGTCCAACCAACAGTAGAGGGTTTCAATGAATAATTATTTGTGCTATAACCAGCCTGTGCACATGGTACAGGATCATTTACCAGCAACATTTTTAAGACGTTTTAACTAAGCGGAATATTTTGTCCCAATTTAGAATGAAACGAATCGACAGCCCAAAAAAAAAAAAAGGCAGATAGAAGTAAATCGAGCCCTATGTTCTAAGAACATCACAGCTTTGGATCGGGAAGTATTGTATCAGATGTGACACGCCGAAACATAATAACACGATCTTCGCGTACGCTGACCGAGCCTCTGCAAAGCTTTGGATGCTCAAGGGTTGATCAAGGCACTTCTCGACAGTAATGTCTAACCTTGGCCGGCCTCAAAGGTGACAACGAAACATCACAAATGTAGGTAAACCTTTGATGATCCGAGGCTGGTCAGAAACTGGAGGATTCGGTCACTCAATAAAAATAAGTTTACTGAAAGCCGGCATCTTTAATAAAGAAGAGACTGGATTTAGTCGTGACTCTCTCTGCTCTTTGCGTTTTTTTTCTCATCAGACGCTTACACAGCGCAATCATTAGAAGTCACTTTCGCTGTCACATTACACATTACTGATATAGTGAAGGTCATCTTGATAATGTGAATCTGGTTCTTGCTACGTTATCAACAGATGATGTAACAGTCTCTGTTTTTTTAAATTGAACCATTTTGCAGGAACTGGAAGCATATATTTTTGGATGCATTTTTTATACACTGACCCTTTTTCCCCGGTTTCCTCCTACTTTGTGGACCTGCACTGGAAACAATCAGATTAAAAAAAATATACGAGCACCTCGATAAACATTTCTGAGATATTAACCCCTTCACTACCAAGCGATGTTCGTTGAAATGTTTTTATATCACAAAGGGGGTTATTCAGAGAGCGCCGTACATTTCGGTGCTTTCTCGTTCCCCGCACTTCCCTGGACTTAGGGGAATCAAAGTTCCCAACCGTGTGGTGATCTCAGCATTCATTGCTGGGTCCCCAGAGTGCAGGGAGAACCCGCCGCAAACCCACCGCACACCTGCCAAACACCTGCCGAAATCCCACGGAAACCCGCCGTAACTGCCGCAAAAAACACGCTGAACACGTCGGAAAAAGCCGCCGAGCCGAGCGCAGACCAGCCGCCGGAAAAAGCCGACAAGCTGACGAACAGGGTAAAAAAAACAAAACAATACACTTGAAAGTGTCAAAATTTAAAAGCTGTTTGCAAAAAAACTACGGAACGGAAATGGCTGGAATTTACATATAAGATCCTATGAATGATAATAAAAAGGTTTGTTACAGAAAAAAGAAAAACCGCTATTAACCCTTTCGCTGCTGAGGCTTTTCACACCTCTGTGTTGAGGTCATTTTTACCTCTTTCGCTCATCATGTTTAACCACGTTTTGAAGCCATATTTTGATATATGACCCAGACATATTATATATCGTTCTTTCCGGCAGACTCGGCAGATTCATAATATGTCATTATTATATGTATACGTCGTGTCCTGTCTGTATATTATAACAAAAAATGCAATAAAATTCGAATTTTCAATAATTTACAATGTGTAAAGTGTTTTTTTTCACATTTTAACATGTGATCGTTTGCAGTTATATTTTCTATGGGGTGCACTTGTTAAAAAAATTAGAAATGGGGACTCGTTACATTTTTTTTTGGGGAAAATTTCGCTATTTTTAACAAACGCACAGCATACAAAAATCGTTAATGCAGCATCATTGTTCACATTATAATTGAAATGGGAACAATATTGCTGCATTAACAAAACCAAAAAAAAAAAACTTGTTTGTTTTTTTTTTATAATTTTTTTTAAAATATTTTTTTATTTTTATTTTTACGGTTTTTATTTTTTAAAAAACTTTTTACATGTTCAAGTTTGGTATCGTTGTAAAGGCCATGCTCTGGCCGATCCAACCATATCAAACATTAACCCCTAGCTGCCACGGATCGGGAGATAGGGGGTTCATTGGAACCCCCTATCTCCACCATTGCTGGCAGCTAGGGGTTAACTCAAGGACTGGCATCATCGTGCTATGCACGATGACGCCAGTCCTCAGGGGGAGTTCCCGGAGGCTTGGCCGACATCCAAGATGCCGGCCAGCTCCGGGAAAGGATCACTATCCGGCGCTTTTCAGCGGCCAATCGTGATCCGGCTCCCCAGGGGTTAATGACAGCCACCGTTTGGAAGGGCAGGCTGTGCCCTTCCAAACGGTGCCTGGCTTAACCCAGTGCACCCCGGCGATCGGGAGGGAGAGACCTCCCCCCTCCCTTTCAGGCGCCTCCTCCGCACACCCGGGAGGGGCGCCTGAATTAGATGTCATCGCGCCACCGGGGGGCACAGCGATCGGCCGAAATCTGTCTGACCGCTGGCCGCAAAGGGAGGACGCGCTCAGTGCGTCCTCCGTATGGAAAGACACTGCGGGTGGACGCGCTGAGTGCGTCCTCTGCAGTGAAAGGGTTAAAAAAATTGAAAAAAAAAATTGCCGAAATGCCTAAAAGGGCCTAAAAAATCAATAAAGAGACTTTTTGCTGCAGATTAAAATAATAAATGGTTTATTAGATATTGGATATAAAAGGGTATATTTGTAACGTTGAAACCTATGGGATTCACCTGAATAAACCTGCCGAATGAAACTACCAAACAGCAGGGCATTTCGGCAACTTTTCGTAAGCTGTTTGGTGTCTCTGAATAGATTAAGCATTGCTTTTCTATGGGGGATTTCACTGTCGTCGAACAGGCACTGTACTTGCTGGCAGTTTGCCAAAATTTGGCAAACTGTCTGCTCTCTGAATAGCCGAATGGTCCTGAAGTGTCACCGTACGGGGAAATTCACTGTCCATGACATTTTGGGGCCAGTTCTGCTGAGTAAAAGCAGATATGAGACTAAATACAAGGGATACATCAAACTGTTAGCTATGATTTTGTGAGGTCTTTAAATGTATTCTGAGTTCTGTATTGGTGACTCTTCAGGGTTTTTGCCCAGAGGGAATAGAATGTGTTGGCCTGAGAAAGCACTTATTTTCTCACCCCTGGTGTTAAGACTTGGACTCCATTACCCTTTCAAGGAGAGAGGATGGCATTCCCCTTTTAAAACAATATTTCAGTACAGTTCATGCCATAGATTTATTGGCTGAGATAGCCGCGGCCGGCGATATCCAATCCCTCAAGAACTATATAAAAAGGAAATACATATACAGAATAAGCTGCCACAGAGGAATTGCTGTACACTTGGCCGGGTCCAGCACATAAAATCAAGGAAAGGAAAAAATAATTAAGGCTGTATATTTTAATTTTAATAACCTAGATGGCCAGACACGTTGCAAACGGGAATAAATAGAAAACAAAGCTCACTGGGAGCCATTGCCTCTCCCCATGCATATCCCTTTCCTGGAATTTATTTATTTATAAAGTATTTTACCAGGAAGGATACATTGAGATTTCTCTCGTTTTCAAGTATGTCCTGGGTTCAAGAACATTGAATTGTTACAGTCATTACAGAAATACAAAGTAATACAATGCAAGATATTAAAAACAAAACAAATATACAGATTAACACAGAAAATAAATATGTAGGAAATATAGTCACTATGTTACATGTTTACTTGTGCATTCTGTATATAGTCACTATGTTACATGTTTACAGGTGCATTCTGTATATAGTCACTGTGTTACATGTTTACAGGTGCATTCTGTATATAGTCACTGTGTTACATGTTTACAGGTGCATTCTGTATATAGTCACTATGTTACATGTTTACAGGTGCATTCTGTATATAGTCACCGTGTTACATGTTTACAGGTGCATTCTGTATATAGTCACTGTGTTACATGTTTACAGGTGCATGCTGTATATAGTCACCGTGTTACATGTTTACAGATGCATTCTGTATATAGTCACTGTGTTACATGTTTACAGGTGTATTCTGTATATAGTCACTGTGTTACATGTTTACAGGTGTATTCTGTATATAGTCACTATGTTACATGTTTACAGGTGCATTCTGTATATAGTCACCGTGTTACATGTTTACAGGTGCATTCTGTATATAGTCACTGTGTTACATGTTTACAGGTGCATTCTGTATATAGTCACTATGTTACATGTTTACAGGTGCATTCTGTATATAGTCACCGTGTTACATGTTTACAGGTGCATTCTGTATATAGTCACTGTGTTACATGTTTACAGGTGCATGCTGTATATAGTCACCGTGTTACATGTTTACAGATGTTTACCTACTAGAAAAATGAGCACAGCCAGCTTGTTTGAGTAATTGCAGTAATAAATTTAAGTCAAGTTTCGTCTTCGCCACATCGTCAAGGGCGGAGAGAAAACTCTTCAACTCGCTCAGTTGTTGGCATCGACATACCGCCCAATTTCATAGAGTGGAACCAGCATGTGAAGAGTCTCATAAGGATGAGTATGGGTCTGTGCATTCATGTCTTTGTTTACATGATGTTACATCCACCGGGGGTTCTCATGGGGCTTGTAGGAGAGGCCCAGCGCTTCCTGTTTGGTCTTCCTCCCTCCACTCTGATGTGGTTGCTCTTGTTTTTCACCAGTCTACTGGAGCATCACCACCGATACACCTAACTGTTGCATCTTCTGGGACCCCTGTGTCTTCTGGTCATTCTCAAGATCACAGAACAATGTAATGTGCGGTGTCATATTGTTGTCAGAAGAGCAAGACATGCTCTCTGTCCTCTAGTCTGGCCAAAGGGAAGGTACCTTAAGTCCTTCTTCATTTTTCCAGTGTCCTGACTCCTGGCATGTTTCCATCCTTGCAGGGAATATTCTTGCTACTCTGTGATTTTTGGTTTTTTGACCCTGGTTTGTTTCATGCTTCTGACTCAGACTCTGTACCTCCTGCCCTAGACCTTTTGCTCGTGTCCTTGATTCTGTGCTGTTCTTCAATACCAAACCCTGCTTTTTCTGCTGACAATGTTATCTAGCCTGGACATCTTAAGGACCAATATTTCTCTTAGGCTCCCTGTCTATCTGGTTAGTTCTCTCTTTTTAAAGCACTAAGCGGTAGTTGACTTGCTACAGACATGGACCATATTTGGCGGGTGGACAATGGCATGTCTACCCTCCCCAAGAATTGAATAGGGCCCCACTTGGTGCCCATGGGCAGGGAACTGGGATGACACCACACTTTCATTAATAGCGCCCACCTACCTTACACGGTGGAGGCCGGGTGGTGGACTGGTCATAACCACCCTCCATGTATCTAAATAGCCCCCACCCGATGCAATGGGTTGTGGGCCAGAGGACACAAGGGCATGTTCTTCCTTCTAATAATAGCCCCCACATGCAATCATGGGTAGGATCTGAGAGGTGGAAAGTGGCATTTCTCTATCTCTGCTTCTATCATTGTCGGCAAGGAAGTATATCAGATGTAACGTGTTGCTCGCTTTTTATTGTGTGCCAGCTCCTTCGCGATCGTACAATGGGTGACATTGAACTCTGCCACAAGAAATAAATCACGCACTGACAGAAAGAACAATATAAAATAAAAAGACAATGAGTGGAAAAAGGAAGCGGCATTGATCCAGCCGGCCTTTTAACGCATGATCAATAATTCACATTGAGGATGATGTAGCGAATACAGTTCTATTTTTTTTTCATTATGAGGTGATACTTTAAAGTTTTATTAGAAGTGAGTTCTATCCCTTTACACATTTCTTAGCTATTCCCTGGAAGAAAATGTCATGTGGAAGAAATCATCAGATGTCAAGAGGGAACTGAACAGTAGACTACTAGTAATAGTTACGGTTTCAGTTACATTATCTCATCTGTCCATACAATATGTCCTATCTCAATTCTTTCCATCACTTATTCATGCCTACACTACTGTGTCTTCTTCCTACTGTGCTTTGGGAGAACTTGTCACACTTGGGTAGGGTCCTAGGGTGGAGGATGACAGAGCTGGAACCCGAGGTGAGGAATCGCAGAGGGCCTGTCCAAAGTGCGGTACCAAATGTGGCAAATGTGAGAACATGGTCAAAAGAGTGTCCGAGGTCAGGGCAAGCGAATCAGTTCAGCAGCGGGGAGACAAGCCAAGGGGACTGGTATACAAAGAATACCAAAAAACAGGCTTCCAAAATAGCAGACCTCAAATCTGGATGCTGCACTACACCAAAGTGAGGAGGGACTGCCTGTGTGGCAGTATATATGGTGGGGTTGAGGTGAACACACCCCTCACTGGGAGGGCTCCTAGCCTAACATTGGAGGGTCCAGCCAAGCCCCCGGGAACAACCCTGACCAGGCCATGCCTCACCTCCATGCCTCGTGAGCTCCAATTTGCTGAGGAGTGGTTTGACACCATCTTGCCTCCCCTGAGACAGGCGAGCGCACAAGCAATCTGCGTGCTCCGGTGTACCCAGCCACTGGAAGAACCGCCTAGTTTGTAGGTACCACCACTTGCCGCCCGATGCTGGGAAGAGAGAACAAACATCAACCGCCTGGCTCCCGGAGGCTGCCAATGAAGGAAAGAGATCCTGAAATGAAGGAAAGAGATCCTGACTCATCCATGCAACCAGGGAGTCCGTGGTGAGTCCCGGTGGCGGAGCGTCACGGTGGTAGGATGCGACAGAGCAAAACGTTTATCATTTTGCTTACGCTTCACTTCAGAGAGCTACTATTATTAATTTTTATTAGAAATATAAATCCATACTAATCTACAATCCTCCGGTGAAAAGAAATTTGCTGCCTCCTCTTGTTGGTATCAGAAGGACACATGGTCAGATAGTACTTCCTCTGGACATTCGGGTTACTACAAGATTTAAATTTCTGCAGTCTTGCAGTAGCACAAATAATTATTACCACTATAAATTTTGGCTTTTGGCATTAAACGCCAAGAGCTTCACTCAGAATACCTACAGTAACCTGCTGGCGATAATAACTGCCAACTTATGGTATGTCCGAAAGCTACTGCAGCTCGTAGGTTGCCACTCAACTCACAATGCCAACCTTTGGAACATCTTGCACCATATACACTATATGGACAAAAGTATTGTGACCCCTGACCAGTAGACCAACAGGGACTTTTATGACATGGTGTTTGAAATACATGGAAATTAATATGGAGTTGGTCCCTCCTATGCAGCTATAGCAGCTTCCACTCTTCTCAGAAGGCTTTCCACAAGAGTTTGGAGTGTTTCTGTGGGACTTTTTCCCCATTCATCCTGTAGAGCATTTCTGAGGTCAGGCACTGATATTGGACGAGAAGCCTTTGGTTTGCAATTTCCATTCCAGTTCATCCCAAAGGTGCTGGATGGGGTTGAGGTCAGGGTTCTGTGTGGCCAATCAAGTTCTTCCGCAGAAACTCATCCAACCATGGGCCCTATTCCAAGGTTGGTGTTAACGTAACGAGAGCAGAGCTGTTGGGAAATTACCAGGGCCATAATATTCTGTGGAGTTGTTAAGTTTACAACAGCACTGGTTAAGTTTACGCCAACCTTGGAAAAGGTCCCCATGTCTTTATAGACCTTGCTTTGTGCACTGGGCACAGTAATGCTGGAATAGAAAAGGGTGACCCATGTTTTTCACAAATGAGTATGAATGCAGACTGCATGGCTAGGTGGATGATTTTGTTCACCTGAGGCAATGGGTCTGATTGAAACACCTAAATTCAATAATTAAGAGGTGGGTATATTTTATACAGACACAAAAAAATAAAATAGTTTGATGTCAAGCGTACCAGTTCGTATTTCCACCCCTCGCCCCTACAATGGTCCCCACTCCCCAGTTGTGTTTCACCATAGTAATAAAGTGTGGACCAGTATGGGTGCATGAGGACAGTAGGGTTCACCAACAATAAAATATTGTTTTAGGAATAATCTAGATCAAGGGTTGTTGTGGACCTTTTGAAGATCATTACCAATCTCTACCTTCTCTTCTGTTGTGGTCAATACTTGTCCTCGACACATTCCTGATATCTGGCTTTTGGTTGATCACACCTGCTATCAAAATACTTCTATTCATATTTATACAAAATAGACTTGATTAATACACAATGTCACTTTGGTTTAGTCATTCGATTTCCATAAAACCACGTGTTTCATGATTCTATACATGATTCTATTCTGTACATGTCCAGGCACAAAAGGCAATAACAGAACACAGAGAGGCACGTTGGGCATCTTGTGCGTAAATTAGACCTTATTTACCTCTCTACCTCCAGCGTTCTTTTTTTAAATATTTCAAAGTATACCATTTGAAGTAGAATTCACTCCACATTGGTTTTGATGTTTGGAAACAGATTAGACTTGTCTTGCTTGTGATTAGTTGGGCTATCGCCCTGCGTCCTTTCTGTTCTGCTTGTAGACTGGATGAAAGCATTATCTGGATTTGTTTGTTCAGCTTTTCTGAGCTAGAGGATAAGAATCTGGAACTGCAGCCAATAAAACTAACAGGACTTTTATTTAGAAGTGAAAATAAAAATAGTTAAAGCTCTGGCAGCTCATTTAGTGACTGGTTGTGCTTGTATGCACCTCATTGTATGCTCGGGTTTTGGATCTCTCGTGCTTCCTCTTGTCTGCTCTGACCTTGACATTGATGACCCAGGTTTTTAGTAGGGATGTGCGTTTCGGGTTTCGGAATTTCGGAATTTTCACGAAATTTCCCGATTCATGCATTCGGATTCAGCCGATTTTACGAAAAAAAAATTGTTCGGAATTTTCCAATGAACTAGAAATGTGTAAAATCAAAAATCATTTTCGTTCCATTCGTAATTTCGGCTCCATTCCTGATTTCGGTTCCATTTCAGTAATTTCGGACAACATATTTTTGGTTATATCGCTGATTCTGTAACTTTGTATCATTCCCATCTCAATGTATCCTTCTTGTAAAACATGAGAAATCTCAATGGCAGAATAATCGTATCAACAGAATTATCGTATCGACAGAAATATCGGATCCGAAAAAACATTAGTTTATGTCAAAACGAATAGACACTTTGAAACGAGCAGAACAGACGTTCCGAAAACACGAAAATTTCCGAACTTACGAAAAAGTCGATGCGAAAAACGAAACGAAAACGAAACGAACCGAAACGGAAATCGTCCGAAACGACCCGAAACGAAAATTTACAAAATACGAACGAACCGAACCGAATCGAACCGAACCGAAAAAAAAATCGGTGCACAAGTCTACTTAGTCCACTTTGCACTTTCTGTCGAGCATCTGTCCAGCACGGAGATAGTTTTGTTTTAATGGTTGTTTCCAATTAACAAATTGATATTCCAGGCTCAATCTCCTTGTCCTTTTTAATCCCTCTGTTCCTCCTCCGCACTCTGACCACAAACTCTTTAAACATAATTCACTAACTACCATCGTGGCACATTTTAATGCAAAAAAATTACCGATATTGCAACTATCGCGAACTTCAACTATTCACAGATGGGTATCCTAGGAAAAAGATGTAACTTTTAAAATGTGTCAAAAAATTACGTGGTGAAATCCAATTCGAACGCAGCTGAATTCTGACAGTCCAATATTAACGTTCTGAAATGAGTGCCTCAACCGAAATGGATTGCCATTCTCAATAAGTAATTAGGTGTAGGGTTAGATATTAGGTTTAGAAGTTATGGATAGGGTTAGAAATTAGGTTTAGGGGATAGAAAGTAGGGTTAGAATTTAGAGTTAGGATTAGTTTATGGTTAGAGATAGAATTTAGGGTTAAGGTTAGAAATTAGTGCTAGGGTTAGACATGAGTTTTAGAAGTTAGGAAGGATTATGGTTAGAAAAAAGGGTTAGAAATGATGGCAAGGTTTAGAAATTACAGTTAGGGTTAGAAATTATGTTTAGGTTTAGAAATAGGGTTAGGGCTAGAAGTTAGAAATTAGGATTAAGGTTAGAAATTATGGTTAGGTTTAGAAGTTAGAATTAGGGTTAGAGTTAGACGTTAGAGTTAGGTTTAGCAATTAGTGTTTGAGGTTAGGCGTTAGGGTTATGGTTAGAAATTAAGATTAGAAGTTAGGGCTATGGTTAGAATATTTAATTTATTGGTGTTACACTTTAGGGTTATGGTTAGAAATTGAGGTTAGACGTTAGGGTTATGGTTAGAAATTAGGATTAGAAATTAGGGCTAGGGTTAGAAATTGAGGTAAAATGTTAGGGTTATGGATAGAAATTAGGATTAGAAATTAGGGCTAGGGTTAGAAATTGAGGTTATACATTAGGGTTATGGTTAAATATTGAGGTTAGACGTTAGGGTTATGGTTAGAAATTAGGATTAGAAATTAGGGCTAGGGTTAGAAATTGAGGTTAGACATTAGGGTTATGTTTAGAAATTGAGGTTAGACGTCAGGGTTATGGTTAGAAATTAGGATTAGAAATTAGGGCTAGGGTTAGAAATTGAGGTTAGACGTTAGGGTTAGAAATTGAGGTTAGGGTTAGGGTAAGAAACTGAGGTTAGACGTTGGGGTTATGGTTAGAAATTGAGGTTAGATGTTAGGGCTAGGTTTAGAAATTGAGGTTAGACGTTAGGGTTATGGTTAGAAATTGAGGTTAGACGTTAGGGTTAGAAATTGAGGTTAGATGTTTGAGTTATGGTTAGAAATAGAGGTTAGACGTTAGGGTTAGAAGTTGAGGTTAGACGTTAGGGCTATGGTTAGAAATTGAGGTTAGGGTTAGGGTTAGAAATTGAGGTTAGACGTTGGGGTTATGGTTAGAAATTGAGGTTAGACGTTAGGGTTATGGTTAAATATTGAGGTTAGACGTTAGGGTTATGGTTAGAAATTAGGATTAGAAATTAGGGCTAGGGTTAGAAATTGAGGTTAGACATTAGGGTTATGTTTAGAAATTGAGGTTAGACGTTAGGGTTAGGGTTAGAAATTAGGATTAGAAATTAGGGCTAGGGTTAGAAATTGAGGTTAGATGTTAGGGTTAGAAATTGAGGTTAGATGTTTGAGTTATGGTTAGAAATAGAGGTTAGACGTTAGGGTTAGAAGTTGAGGTTAGACGTTAGGGCTATGGTTAAAAATTGAGGTTAGGGTTAGGGTTAGAAACTGAGGTTAGACGTTAGGGATAGGTTTAGAAATTGAGGTTAGACGTTAGGGTTATGGTTAGAAATTAGGGTTGTGGTTAGTTTACTGTTTGTGCTTATTTTAGGGTTAGGTTTCATAAAGTAAAACCCCCATTGTTCCAAAAAAGAAAGGTTAGGGACTAGTCCTTTAAAACTTTTAAAACGTTTTGTTTTTAACATTAAGATCATAAAGGGACATTTTGATTCACTTTATAAAAATTTTCAAAACATGTTTCAATTGTGTTGTGCAGCGAGAGTAGAAAATCACGTTTTGTATCCATTATGAAATTGCGGCCCTTCTGAGATACGCCTTGAGTTCCGTAGATAAACAATCCAATTTAAAGAGCATTTACTAGATTGCGTATTTATTATTCAGTGTCTGCATCTCTAGCTGAGATACTCTGCACATAAATAGCACGCACATCATTTCTGCTTTGTGACAGCGCTCGTTTTAACCGTCTTGTAACAGAATAAGACATATTAGTCGGTGTTAATAAGCTGTGATGGATCGTGTTCACATGGTGCCGGCGTTTATGATATTTTTTATAAGGTACCTGTCAATTCAGAGGCTAGAAATAGCAACACATGGGATATATTGAGGTCTTCGGCATCACGATGAACAAGACACATGTTGTAACAATGTAGGTGTTTTTTTTCTTTTTATGTCATTATTATTTTTATTATTATTATCCTTTATATAGCGCCACATATTCCGCAGCGCTTTACAGGATCAGTGTACAAGAGGTTGATACATTGTAATACCACACATGGATGATACGGCCTGATTCAGGGGGTCCCTGTTCCCAAGGGAATTTACAATCTATGAGATGTACAAGTATTTTGTGAGGTAGGCGCATCCATATCGTTGTGTAATGCCCTGAGACGCCAGCGCCGCAGGAAACCTAGAGGCAAGTCAGTTTCCTGTGGGGAGACTGGTAATCCCTCTAAACCAGGCTGATCCAGCAACCAGATGCTGGCTAATACATCCTTATTCCCCCTCTACAAAAAGGAACCACTCCCAAGGCACAATGCTTCTGCATTGTCTTGGTGTATGCCAAGCTGACAGGGAGCTAACGCTTGTTCCTGTATCCGCCTAGACCCTAAACTGTTTTGTCTCCTCCAGTAGTTTCCTTCCTCTGTACCTGCATCCCACAGAATCCTCAGAACCTGCTGCCCTGCATCCCGCAGAATCCTCAGCCCGCTGCCGAATCCTCAGAACCTGCTGCCCTGCATCCCGCAGAATCCTCAGCCCGCTGCCGAATCCTCAGAACCTGTTGCCCTGCATCCCGCAGAATCCTCAGCCTGCTGCCGAATACTCGGAACCTGCTGCCCTGCAACCCGCAGAGTCCTCAGTCCGCTGCCCTGCATCCTGCAGAATCCTCAGCCTGCATCCTGCAGAATCCCCAGCCCGCTGCTGAATCCTCAGAACCTGTTGCCCTGCATCCCGCAGAATCCTCAGCCTGCTGCCGAATCCTCGGAACCGCTGCCCTGCATCTCGCAGAATCCTCAGCCCGCTGTCGAATCCTCGGAACCTGCTGCCCTGTATCCTGCAGAATCCTCAGCCCGCTGCCCTGTATCCTGCAGAATCCTCAGCCCGCTGCCCTGTATCCTGCAGAATCCTCAGCCCGCTGGCCTGTATCCTGCAGAATCCTCAGCCCGCTGCCCTGTATCCTGCAGAATCCTCAGCCCGCTGCCCTGTATCCTGCAGAATCCTCAGCCCGCTGCTCTGTATCCTGCAGAATCCTCAGCCCGCTGCCGAATCCTCGGAACCGCTGCCCTGCATCTCGCAGAATCCTCAGCCCGCTGCCGAATCCTCAGAACCCGCTGCCCTGTATCCTGCAGAATCCTCAGCCCGCTGCCCTGTATCCTGCAGAATCCTCAGCCCGCTGCTCTGTATCCTGCAGAATCCTCAGCCCGCTGCCGAATCCTCAGAACCCGCTGCCCTGTATCCTGCAGAATCCTCAGCCCGCTGCCGAATCCTCAGAACCTGCTGCCCTGCATCCCGCAGAATCCTCAGAGCCCGTTGCTCTGCATTTCCAGGACCCTCTACAAACCAAGGAACCCCTACAGACCCAAGACCCTTTACAGACCCAGGACCCTCTGCCTGCAAAGACTCTTCTGCTTTTGTTTTCTATTTATTTCCTAACAATCTCCTTAGCCTTCATTCTTCTATCGTCTCCTTTACAGTTTAGAGTAGCTTAGTACTGTCCTTCTGTCTATCCTTTTCTCCCCTTGCTTTCGGTTAATCTTGTTACTGTTTATTTTTTATATTCAGTGTCTTCCCTTCCTCGTCTTATCCAGCTCCTTGATATTTGTTTATTGCCTTTTTGTTACTCCTAATAAACCCTCTTGTATATGTTTATCTGAATCTCTGTTTTCCTCATTGCATATTGGGCTCAATTCTACCACCCCAGAACCAGCTCCTTACACGTTGGGTGTTTTGCCCAAGGACACTCGCTGGTGATGTCTTCTGAGTGGGATGGAGTCGTCTTTCCATGATTGTAGATCATCGACCTGGTGGTTTGGTTGAACCCGCTTCTCGTAAAGTCGAGACTTGCTTCACAGTTGTATTGGAGGGATGTGCTGAACGAGATGTTGACTTGCTTCTCCACGGTCGAAGAGTAGAGACGTTACCACTGGATTCCACAGCCGATATTGTGTAGTAGAAAAGTATGTACCGTTAGGTGTCTTGTCCAAGGACACTTACTGGAGAGGAGCTCTGGCCGGGATTCCAACCTGGGTCTCCAGGGTTATAGAGCAGTGATGTTACCTTTACTCATGTTTAACAAATAACAATAAAAAAGGATGGGAATCAGTGTTTTTTATATGTTTTGCTAAGGGGGGTCAAATCCTCAAAGTGTGGGAAGTCATCAAGCTTTCTGTCCCCCAGATCGCACTTATCATTTCGCACAAACACACAATCTGTCCTGATTATATACTATAAAGTTTATAATTGTAGAAGACATTTACACATCCCAGTAATTCAGAGAACTGCTTTCCAGAGCTCAGGTACTACATTCCCCATATACAGCTAGGAACTCTGGGTAGGACATGCAAATGAAGTCTTGTATTTCTCATTTTTTGCATCCAGGATCTGTTTTAACACAGAACCCTCCTTGCCAATGCCGTGCCATACTAGATGGCTTCTTAGCAAAGATCAGGTTATGCAACGAGTCACAGCCAATCCTGACAGCTGTTTCAGGCTTGTCATGTCCTCATCAGCAGGAGATAGGCCGTGACTCATTGCTATTGATGCTTAACTTGTAGTGCAAATATATAATATATGGATATTGATTCATTTAAATTGTGGTGGAGGGCAAAAAGTGAGATTAAAAGTCTCCACATAGCAAATATTAAAGTTTATCAGGGTTATCCAAAGAGATTCGAAAAGTCACTGCACGTTCGGTGACTTTTCGTTCTCTTCAATTCGGTTCCTTTTGCCGATCCCATTTCGGTGACCCTGCGGTGTATTCAGCAAACACCACAGGGTCCCCGAATTGCAGGGAAAAGCTGCCGTAAACCCGACGAAAACGAACCGCAAAACCCAGCGAATGCACGCCGAAAACCCTCAAAAACATCTGGATTAACCCCTCGAAGACACCGGAAAAAAACCCCGAGCAGGAGCCGATCACACGCAGCGAAGCCGCCGGAAAAAGCCGAGACCGCAGACAGAGGGAGGTGAATGTGTTGGAGAATGGTAAGCGCCCACACTATACCCCCCAAATGCCCAGCAAACCAGACGGGAAGTGGTTTCCCCCAAACCAGACAAACAATATATCAGAAATACATATCTGGTCTGGTCTGAGGGAGGTGAATAAATTAGCAAAACAGTTTGTATGAATGTGAAAGTGAAACGCTGTTTGCAAAGAAACTACTGAGCGAAAATGTCTGAAATTTACATATGATCCAATGAATGATAATAAAGAGGGCTGTTACAGAAAAAATAAGTAAACTTAATTTTTTTTTTTAAAAAATCGGACTTTTAAAAAGAAATTCAGAAAAATGCTTTAAAGTATCCTAAAAAATCTATAAATAAAGAGACTTTTTACTGCAGAATTTTATAATGAACGGTTTATTAGATATTGAATTAAAACGGGAATATTTTTAACATTGAAGCCTATGGGATTCTCCTGAATAAATCTGCCGAATTAAACCACCGAATGGCAGGGCATTAGTGGAACCTTTCACTGCTGGTTTGTGTTCTCTGAATAGCCGAAGCAGTGCATTTTCATGGGGATTTCACTGCCCTCGAACAGGCACCGAACAGGCACCGTATGTGCAGGCAATTCGCCAGGATTTGGCGAATTGCCTGCTCTCTGGATAGCCGAATGGCCAGGAAAGGTAACCAAACGCTGATTTTCAGCATTCGGGTGCCTTTCTCAAGCAATTCGGATCTCTTTGGATAACCCTGTATATTTGAAGAAGACATTTACACTTTCCAGCAATTCAGAGTACTGCTTTACAGAGCTCTTGTGCTACATTCCCCATATGCAGCAAGGAACTCTGGGTAGGGCATGCAAATGAAGTCCCCAACATCTCACTTTTTTGCATCCTGGGTCTGTTTTATCAATGAACCCTCCTTGCCAGTGACGTGCTATACTAGATGGCTTTTTAAAGCAAAGGTCAGGTTATGCATCAAGTCACAGCCACTCCTGGACAGCTGTTTCAGGGTTATTGTGCCCTCATCAGCAGGAGATAGGCCATCATTCAAGAGCTCCCTATTAACATACCTCGATACAGAATGCACCTGTAAACATGTAACACATTTACGATATACAGAATGCACCTGTAAACATGTAACACAGCGACTATATACAGAATGCATCTGTAAACATGTATCACAGTGACTATATACAGAATGCACCTGTAAACATGTAACAGTGACTATATACAGAATGTGCCTGTAAACATATAACATAGTGACTATATACAGAATGCGCCTGTAAACACGTAACACAGTGACTATATACAGAATGCACCTGTACACATGTAACATAGTGACTATATACAGAATGCACCTGTAAACATGTAACATTGTGACTATATACAGAATGCACCTGTAAACATGTAACAGTGACTATATACAGAATGTGCCTGTAAACATGTAACATAGTGACTATATACAGAATGCGCCTGTAAACATGTAACATGGTGACTATATACAGAATGCACCTGTAAACATGTAACAGTGACTATATACAGAATGTGCCTGTAAACATGTAACACAGTGACTATATACAGAATGCACCTGTAAACATGTAACATAGTGACTATATACAGAATGCACCTGTAAACATGTAACACAGTGACTATATACAGAATACACCTGAAAACATGTAACATAGTGACTATATACAGAATGCACCTGTAAACATGTAACATAGTGACTATATACAGAATGCACCTGTAAACATGTAACATAGTGACTATATACAGAATGCGCCTGTAAACATGTAACATAGTGACTATATACAGAATGCACCTGTAAACATGTAACATAGTGACTATATACAGAATGCACCTGTAAACATGTAACACAGTGACTATATACAGAATACACCTGTAAACATGTAACATAGTGACTATATACAGAATACGCCTGTAAACATGTAACATAGTGACTATATACAGAATGCACCTGTAAACATGCGTCATCTGAACACAACATTATCAGGGTTATCCAAAGAGATTCGAAAAGTCACCGCACGTTCGGTGACTTTTCATTCTCTTCAATTCGGTTCCTTTTGCCGATCCCATTTCGGCGACCCTGCGGTGTATTCAGCAAGCACCACAGGGTCCCCGAATTGCAGGGAAAAGCTGCCGCAAACCTGACGAAAACTAACCGCAAAACCCAGCGAATGCACGCCGAAAACCCCCAAAAACATCTGGATTAACCTGCTGAAAACCACAGAAAAACCCGAACAGGAGCCGATCGCAGCCGCCGGAAAAAGCCGAGACCAGAAGAGGCAGTGAATAAATTAGCAAAACAGATTGCATGAATGATTGAAAAGTGAAACGCTGTTTGCAAAGAAGCTACTGAGCGAAAATGTCTGAAATTTACATATGAGGTCCAGGCAATGATAATAAAGAGGGCTGATACAAAAAAAAGAAGAAAGCTTTAAAAAAAATGAAAAAAAAAATCGGACTTTTAAAAAAAAAATCCAGAAAAATGCTTAAAATATCCTAAAAATCTATAAATAAAGAGACTCTTTACTGCAGAATTTTATAATAAACGGTTTATTAGATATTGAATTAAAACGGGAATATTTTTAACATTGAAGCCTATGGGATTCTCCTGAATAAACTTGCCGAATTAAACCACCGAATGGCAGGGCATTAGGGGAACCTTTCACTGCTGGTTTGTGTTCTCTGAATAGACGAAGCAGTGCTTCTCTATGGGGATTTCACTGCCCTCGAACAGGCACCTAACAGGCACCGAATGTGCAGGCAATTCGCCAGGATTTGGCATATTGCCTGCTCTCTGGATAGCCGAATGGCCAAGAAAGGTAACCGAACGCTGATTTTTAGCATTCGGTTACCTTTCTCAAACAATTTGGATCTCTTTGAATAACCCTGTATATTAACCAGGGGGGTCTCAGCAGAATCTCCATCCCCCATTTTCCTCACACTGTTGGTAGCACTTTATTTACGTAGCCCCTTCGCTACGAAATGATTTCCCCCCAAAAAAACACCGTCAGAAACCAGTGTTTTTTTTAAATAAAAAAAATAATTAATTATATGTATTTATAGGTAAGAACTATTTGGAGATGTCTCCATCTGCTGGCCAAACGGAGGTACTACAGTTCTGAGCTCTGTGTATAATAAGCCAGGGAAAAGTCCATGAGAGACATTCTCCAGATGGTTTTAGAAAGTGTTAGCACCTCCGGCATCAAGCCCACGCCACTAAAATGTTCATGGCACGTTCTGGAGCCTAAAAGAAATCAAAATTCATTTGCAACAAACTAATTTATTTTTTTTGCATGGATGCACTAAAGTCCCAGGTCGGGTTATTCCCATGCTGCTGTGTCTGTTGCTGCTGATCATGTATACTTGGTGGTGAAAGGGTTAAGGGGCCTGGAGAAACATCTCTTTCGAATTTATATTTTGATTTTTTTTTAAAAACATTTTAGACTTATGTAGGTTTGCCGAAATAAGATTAAAATACCTTTATTTATAGATATTTGTGGGATGTATAAACCACAAAGCCGGTTTCTTTTTTGACTGAGCTCGTGAGAATCATCAAATCATTCCGTGGGTTAAAAAATAGAGCACCATTCAAGCTGCATCCATTTACATGAAAAAAGTAATTCCTGGAAATCTGTGCCGCACGTCGCACAAATCATTCAGTCCATTACGGGAGAAATCACGCGTTTCTAGGCATCACTGGCCAAGGAGCTGGGAAACGCGTCGGAGAGACCTCGCTCCATGATTAGAGCCTTGACAGGTATTTAAAAGGGAGAGATAATCCTGATTTGATGGGGGAAACAGATAATAGATCTGAACTGTCTTGGTTTATAAAGTGAATGTACCTGCCTTGGCTATTGGTTTGGTCAGAATAAGTGATTGATGGCCAGGAACGTCTCCTGTTCTGTAACTGCATCTATATAGGATATAGGTTAACATGTGCAGGGCCATTACATTTACTGCATGTATTTAATGTAGCTTATAAAATTCAACATGGAATCCAAGCTCCAATGATATTGACGTAATTGAAGTTCATTGTGGTCAAGCTCCATTCTCTCGGGATTTCTTACATGTCAGTATTTTTTATTCCGAGATGCTTTAAAGAGTGATGACTGGAAGCTGAAGACTTTAAATGATGTAGTATTTAAAAACATATGTACAGATCTGGACTGGCAATTGTCAGGAGCCAATTCCTTCCTGGTGTAACCAAGGATTGTCCCCAATCGGCTCATGTGGAAGGTTGGTCGCGGACTGGCTCCGCACCCCCATTCTGGCTTAGGCAAGGCTCCTCCGTGTGGTTCCCAACCCTGGTCTTCAGGTCCCCCTAACAGGCCAGATTTTAAGGGTTACCTAGGGGAAATGTAGACTGAATCACTGAGCAGGAAATCATATCACCGGTGTTGTGTTTCAGATATCTGGCAAAACTTGAGGACCAAGGATTGGAACAACTGTGTTAGAGTATTGTTACTGAGTTGACCATGCCACTCTCTTAACCATTAAGGGTAACCTCATCAGTGGATGATTCGCTGCACCTGGTCTGCAGTTTCTGTAGGTCTAGCTCAAAAGCATTATCCTTGAGTTGTACCTCCAGAACCATTCATAGCTGTGGCCCATGGTGGATACAAGAGTTTATTAAAGCAAAAAATACAAGGATGGATACAAGAGTTTGACCATGGGTGATCTATAGCCTGGGCAGGTGGTATGGTCATCGTCGTGGGATAATATTCAGGCAGCAGGTCAGTTTCATTGTAGTCCCCTATGTATGTAATACTATGGGTGGCCCTTGTACTGTGCCAATTGTGTACTAGAGCTTCAGTTTCGGCCATATATTGGTCTCTCAGTTAGACCATGACTTTTGCAGTCCATGAGACATTTGTCCAGTTCACCCACGTAGAATTATGGATGAGCAAAGAATGGAGACGATTGTGTACTAGAGACAGTGGCGTCACAAGGGGGGTGAGGGTGCACGCTGGGGCTGCATTATCAGCATACAGGCAGAAATGGCCTTTGTGTCAGATGCAGTAAATGTGCTGCAGACAGACAGATAATAAAATGGTGAGATCTCCTGCTTATGGGGGTTTGTAGTGATCATAATGAGATTATTAGCAATGCAATATCTGTATGTGCTGAATAATGCCTGTGTATGGCAATTACAGCAACACCTTGTATCTGTATGTGCTGCATAATGCCTGTGTAATTATGGCAATTACAGCAACACCTTGTATCTGTATGTGCTGCATAATGCCTGTGTATGGCAATTACAATAACACCTTGTATCTGTATGTGCTGCATAATGCCTGTGTATGGCAATTACAGTAACACCTTGTATCTGTATGTGCTGCATAATGCCTGTATATGGCAATTACAGCAACACCTTGTATCTGTATGTGCTGCATAATGCCTGTGTATGGCAATTACAGTAACACCTTGTATCTGTATGTGCTGCATAATGTCTGTGTATGGCAATTACAGCAACACCTTGTATCTGTATGTGCTGCATAATGCCTGTGTATGGCAATTACAGCAACACCTTGTATCTGTACTGTACAGGAATTACACTCATTATAACCCCCTGAATCTTATCCCTGTACAGTAGTGACTGACCCCACAGCTCTACCTGTATTCTGTCACATCCCTGGCTGCTAAAGTTTGTTGTTAAACTTTTTGGTACAGTGAGGGTGGGGCCCCAGGGAAATACTAATCTGCACTAAATGGGTTTAAATGCTGATTTTTGTTATTATTGTGTTTCAGTGCGACATTGATTATACACATTTTTGGCAGTGAACGGATTAAAGAAAGAATCCTTCAATGTTTTTCTTTCGAGGGATCGTACAAAGGGACACATTGTCCTCGTTTAACCTCTCCTCCAGGAATCTAGGTAAACACGTACAGGTTTGCTTTGGAGAATCGCAGTGTTTTCTCCCTGAGATAAACGCTCTGCTGAAAACACAAACATAAACAAATAAAGCATTCGGCGTCCGTTCGGATATCAGTGAAGGAACACAGAGTCAAACGAGGTATAAGTCAGCCGGAAATTACTCCCATGAGCCAATAGAGCGCTGTGCAGGGATTGGGTCGGGTTGGCAATGGGTTTCTAATACTGTATCCCTTGATCCCCAGCTGTAAAAACCTATATGGACGCTGTGTGATTTTCTACGGATATATCCCGGTAAATTCCTCCAGCCAGAAGCAGATTAGGCACGGCTTTCAAGACAACAAAATTAAACAGAAAAATGTTGCTCCTCTGGGGCTGTGCTGGATTAAATGATGATTTTGGAATCATTTCTCTACACAGCTAAAAATAGCTTTATTTTTCTTCAATTTTTGTTAGTAGATGTTGTGGAAGCAGCAGCTGCCTATCCGTAAGCACTGGAAGGAGTAAAACCTGTTTAAAATGGGTTTATAGGGAGGGGCGTGTCCGGCTGTGTCAGGGAGCAGACGTGCTTCGAAGGAGCTCCGGGCAATATTACTGAGGGGGGCGATTTCTGCCCGGAATCCTCCTCTTTATTGCCCACACTAGGAATCCCTGCATAGCTGGGCATCGGGAGGAGTGCTCTGGAGCCTGACCTGCTCCCTCCTCCAGAGCCGAGCTGAGTTTCTGCTATTCCCGTCTGGAGTGTGCTCCCGGCGGCCATTTTTGCGGCCTACTTTCTGGCTCGAGTCGTTCCCTGCACGGCTGTGTCGGGTATCTCGATTCCGCTACAGTCCTTGATGAGGGTCGAGGAGACGGAGGGCCCACGTTTCCCGGCCATTCTGGATGCCCTGCTGCGGCTGTTGGGGGATGATGAGCAGCCCATGACCCAAGGAGACATGCGCCTCGCTTTGGCCGTGCTGAGAACCGGGGCATCGTGCGGAAGTGATCCTGGGGGCGGCCAGCCTGTTATGGCTCTCCACTGCTGTGAGGAACCAGGGATGACGGCGACTTATGTGCTTCCACAGGAGAAGGCTGAGGTACCGGATGGCGAGTTACCGCTGCTCAATATACTGATGAGCGAACGGCTCCCGCGGCGCGATGTTGCAGCCCCTACCTGCCGTGCGGATTCGGCGGGGGTGATGGCGATGCCTGCTGAAGCCGTGCAGAGTCCAAGGGTGGCGGTATTACACCACGCAGTTGAGAAAATGACACCATTCGGGCCTCTCCTGCAGTCCTTTGTACCTGCACCCCCGGTGGCTGTACCTCGTGAAGCTGATCGTCGGCGTGGAGGTGCGAATGGGGGCCTGCCTGACACCCTGGTTTCTTGCCTCTTATACTGGACTAGTCCGCACTGCGTTAACCTGCCTGCCCAGGCTTTGCGGCCTTTTCGGGACACTGGCTAAACAGTATACAATTTTCTTGTTATTTTGATTTTTTTTTTTTTTTTAAAGAGACACCCCACCATCTTTGATGACCCCCTTGTCTGTGTCTTGTTTTTTTTTTTTCTTTTTTCTTTTTTCTTCCTCTTTTACTGAGGCCTTTTTTGAGACTGTTCCCCGTCTGAGGACACTCTTATCTGAGATACGATTCAATTTTTCCGATGAGTCTTTTCCCTACAGAGGACTTACTATATGCTACGGCGGATGACATAATACGACTCCTCTTAGCTATTGCTTTATTTGTTCTTGTATGTTTTGCTTTTATTAAGATCTCTTTCGATGTCTTTTCACGGTCCTGCGCGGCCGTTTTCCGCTGTTGGTGTTTTGTCTGACTCTGCAAAAATTCTAAAATAAAGAATTTAAAAAAAAAAAAAAAAATGGGTTTATAGGGATCGGTATATCCCCTATAACCTAAGACTTAAACACAGACGCGAAGACCAGACCCAGGCTGGGCATTGAGCGAAGTAGACAAATGTCCGATGGGCTGCATTGGCCATAGCCCAATTGGGAGATCAATATTTGGCCAGAGTTAGCTAAATCGAGCTCTAAACCATAGTTAGCACAATGGGTGGGCAATGGACAGAGCCAACTATTTATTAGAGCTCGATTTAGCTAGCTCTGGCCAAATATTGATCTCCCATTTGGGCTATGACCATTACAGCCCATCGGACATTTCTCCAGCTTGCCTAATGGCTTCATTCATGGCCAACCACATGTACTTAGCATTATGGGTGGGCAATAGATAGAGCTAAGTACATGTGGTTGGCCATGAATGAAGCCATTAGGCAAGCTGGAGAAATGTCCGATGGGCTGTAATGGTCATAGCCCAATTGGGAGACCAATATTTGGCCAGAACTAGCTAAATTGAGCTGTAATATCCAGTTGGCTTCATCTATTGCCCACCCATAGTGGTTGGGCAGGAACGGAGCCATTGGGCAAACTGGACAAATGTCCGATGGGTTGCAATGACCATAGCCCAATTCGGAGACCAATATTTGTCCAGAACTAGCTATATTGAACTCTAATACACAGTTGGCTCCATCCATTCCCCAATCATAGTGCTATGTACAAGTGGTTGGCCAGGAATGGAGCCACTAGGCAAACTGGACAAATGTCCAATGGGCTGCAATGGCCTTAGCCCAATTTGGAGACCCATATTTGTCCAGAGTTTTATAAATCGTGCTCTAATACACAGCTGGCTTCATCCATTGCCCACCCACAGAGCTATGTACATATGGGTGAGCCATGGATGCTGGATGAAGCTATTGGGCAAACTGAACAAATGTTTGATGGGCTGCAATGGCCATAGACCAAGTGAGAGACCAATATATGGCCAGTGCTAGCTAAACAGATTTCTAATCAGTGGTGTCACTAGGGTTGGTGTCACCCGGTGCGGTTAACTCATGGTGTCACCCCCTCCCCAAAGTTTTACGGTTTCCTTTTAACTACTCTTGCTCATAACTCAGTACTCCCATATAACACTGAATGCACATACACTGCGCACATTACTGTGAGGTTTATTGCTGTTGAGTTCTGTGATTCGCTCACACACAAAATTTGGCAAACTGCCAGCAATACGGTGCCTGTTCCACGGCAGTGAATTCCGATAGAGAAGCAATGGTTGATCTATACAGACATCGAACAGCAGAGAAATGTCAGTGAATTGCCCTGCTGTTCGGTGGTTTCATTCCACAGGTTTATTCAGGCGAACCCCATAGGTTTCAATGTAAAAAATATTCCCTTTTTTATTCAATATCTAATAAACCGTTTATTCTTTTAATCTGCAGCAAAAAGTCTCTTTATTTATAGATTTTGTTTAGATCTTTTGGGCAAACTTTTTTGCGTTGTACAGCATTTCCTTCATCCCTGGAAAAAAAATAAGTCCCCTTGTCAGCAGGCAGATTGCACTGGGATTGATATTTTCTTCCATTGGGTTGGTGTTTCAAGAGCAAGGAACTGAAATCCCTAGTGCACCGCTCACACCTCTCGCATGAGGTACTGGTGAATTACAGGGTTATTCAGGGAGCACTGGAATATCACCAAGATTCTGGACGAATGTGCGTCGGTGCTCAACGGACGTACTTTTTGACGGAAGACACAGTAGTGGCCACACAGTCCGTTTTTTTTAACTGACGTTATTTTTGATGGATGTAGGAGGGAAAATAAATTAAATATGAAAACCATTCTGTCCGTCAAAAATGCTGGGCGTATAAATGCAGTCCGTCTGACCACGTTCATTACTCACACGCAAAGCTATGCGGACGTTGCAGACTTGGCGCACTCCACATGTCTGTTCTAGCGGTTTTATGTTCTTGCCTAACGTGCGTTCGTTTGCCGCATCCGTTTGTGCATGTGGGGCTTCATTGGTCATGATTCCCTGCTACCACGGATGTACTAATGTGCGGCAACACGGACGTGATCAGTGCGCTCGTCTGACACGGGCCTTATTTGTGAAAACGGTTAAGGCCCCGTGTCAGACAAGCGCAGTGATCACGTCCGTGTTGCCGCACATTTTAACGTCCGTGGGCAGCATACAATTATGATCAATAGAGACCCACACACGAAGTACGTGCGCACAGAACTGCGGACGCACAACGGACACGGCAAATGGACAGAAGTTAGGCAAGAATGTAAATCCGCTAGAACGGACGCACAGAGTGCGCCACGTCCGCATAGCTATGTTTTGCTTTAAGGTAAAGAGGAGGGACGGCGACTTTGTAGCAAACGGAAAAATATTGTTTACAGCGATGGTAAATAATGGAATTAAAGCGAAGATAGTGGATGAAAAATATGAAAAAAAAATTACATGTAAAAGTATATTTTTAGGCTAATGTCAGACGAGCGCATTTTGTGCGGACTGTGCGTCCGTGCAGTACAGACATACTTTCTGACTGACGACAAGGAAGTGGCCACACAGTCCGTTTTTGTGACTGACGTTATTTTTAACTGATGTAGCAGGGAAAATAAATGAATATAAAAACATTCTGTCCGTCAAAAATGCTGGATGTATAAATGCCGTCCGTCTGACCTCATTCATCACTCACATACAAGTCAACGCGACGCGTGTAATATTGGGAGATTTGTGCTTCTGCTCCATCCCTGCTTCCAGATACGGATTCGAAGCCGGTGGATTGTCTGCGGGGATCTATTAAAATCCTCTCTCCCCGGCGTGATGTTGCATTTTTCAAATTATCCTTAACTGAAGGGTAATGGTATCATACTCGCCCCGTGGCAGCTTCTCGGGACGATTTCTCACTGATGGCATAAAGCTCTGCAGGGTGAGAGCGATGGGGAGAGTGAATCCCTGCTTTATGCTCGAACGCTTCTAATAAATACATTCCCAGGGGCTGCGTCGCTTACAAGATAAACTCACAATACCAATATTTTTTCCCCCAAAGTGTTCTTTTCCCCATTTTTTTTCACATTAAGTTTATTTTTTTATTTTTTTTAACCCTTTCACTGCTGAGCCATTTCAGCCTGGTGTGCTGAGCTCATTTTTTAGTTTTCTGATCATCGTGTTTAATCGCGATTTAGAATCATGTTTTATTGTACAACCCAGACAATTTATATATCCTTTTTTTCGGCAGATTCATAATATTATTTATTTATATATTTATAAAGTATTTTACCAGGGAGGATACATTGAGATTTCTCTCATTTTCAGTACGTTCTGGGTTCAAGAACATTGACTGGTTACAGTTGTTACAGAAATACAAAGTTACAGTTACAAGTACTTATACAGCGCCAACAGATTCCATAGCGCTTTACAATGGGGAAGCACAAACAGCAGACTTACATGATACAAGCGGAAATAAAACCCTGGTCGTAGGATAACTGTCCAGGTAATACAACACTTTAAACCAAAAGCTCAGGCAGACATCCCAAGAGCTTACAAGCTAAACGGACTGGGGTAACTGAAATAAATGGGAGCAGAGGAAAGGTGAAACTGGTGGCCAAAAGAATATCGTAGGGTTTGCATGAAAAGGACCAAACGTTTGGGCTTAGTAAGAGTAATTAGTGAGAGAAGTGGAGACAGCTGGAAATATATCATTATTATATGTATACGCAAAACGAGTGCTGTGATCTCCACCGGAAGGGAGCCCAGACGAGAATACTCACGAGATCACCACTGAAGGGACGCCGCTAGTCCCATAAATGAATGAAGCAAGGAAAGTGGGATCTCAAGTGAGAAATGTAGAAATTCTATTCGGGTACAGAAGACCCCATAACACAAAACATGTGACGTTTTGACTCGCAGGTCTTAATCATACATCATCGTTTCTCACTTGAGATCCCATTTTCCTTGCTTTATTATATGTATACGGCATGCCCCGCCAGACTGCTATAACAAAAAAATAATTTTACACGCTAAAGATGATTGAATTTTTAATGGTAATTCAAAATTTCTTTCACATTTTATCATCCGAGCCTCTGCGGTTATATATTCTACAGGGAGAGCTTGTTAAAAAAAATTAGATATGGGAGCCCGTTACTGTATTTTTCAGAGAAAATACAAGATTTTAGCGAAAACTGAAAAACCTAAATTTTTCATTAGTGCAGCTTCTATGTTCACATTATAACTGAATAGTGCTGCATTAATAAATAAAGAAAAAAAGACCTTTTTATTTATTTATTATTATTTTTGTTTGTTTTGTCTTACACGTAACCTAGTCATGTTTGGTATCATTGGAAAGGCTCTGCTTACCAAACATAACCCTCTAGCTGCCACAGATCAGGAGATACTGGGGTCCAAATGACCCCCCTATCTCCACCATATATACAGCTAGCGGTTAATACCCTAACTGACGTCATCGCGCCCATGTTGGGAGGGGTCTAAAGGGACGGTCTGACTTCGAGGTGACCCCATGATGCGGGGACCCCATGATGTGCGGGTGATATCCTTTGCACACAGCATGCACCCCCCGAGGACGTTCCCCACACGTCATCTGCAGTGAAAAGGTTAAGGGTGATTTTAATGAATTTTGGCCCCTTTAGAACAAGGGACGTATTACTGCCTAGGCCACCTAGACCTGGGGCTAATGCGACAGGTTGTAGATAGGGATGAGCTCTTCGGGTTCGGACGGTTCGGGGTTTGACCCGAACTTAGCCTGTTCGGGCGGATCGCGAACCCCGAACATTTCCGGGTGTTCGCTACATATTCGACCACAATGGACCACAATTATTATTATTATTATTATTTATTTATAAAGCGCCAGCATATTCCGCAGCGCAACAATGCATTTTCCCACTGCCTGAAGCTCCTAATTGGCTACAGGCTTGCACCTGACCACAGGTCTGGTGCAAGACTGGTTGAACACTATGCCAATCACCGCTCAGAGTCCTGATTGGACAAATTTTGCCCAATCATGGGCTCACAGAGCTAAGTCCCGCAGCACACTATATAAGGTTTCAACGCGCCGATTCTGCACGCATTTCAGAGGAGATTTCAAAGAAGATAGTTGTGTGTTGTTACTGACGGTCTGCCACGCTACTGGGGGGGTCTGGGGGGTCTCATTTAGACCAAATATCAGGGAATTTAGGTGATGTGCGTCTTGTCACTGTGCCAGCAAGATGTTTTGGGGTTTACAACTTTATTTAAAACATTTGTGAATTGAGGTGATTTTCTGGGTCTTGTCACTGTGCCAGCAAATCTTTTTGGGGCTCACTAATTTCTTTAAAACATTTGGGAATTAAGGTGATCTTCTGTGTCTCGTCACACAGCCAGCAATTTTTTTTGGGGCTCACTAATTTCTTTAAAACACTTGGGAATTAAGGTGATCTGTGTCTCGTCATACAAACAGTACCACGCTGTATTTTGAGGCTCACTAATTTCTTTAAAACATTTGTGAATTAAGGTGATCTGTCTCTTGTCACTGGCTGCCAGCTATCAGTGTGTCTCACTGAGTTATACCAGAGTTATTTAAATCTTTATACCAGAGTTGAATCAGAGTTCTGTATCTATTAATCTATATATCACTCACCATGTCTGAAAGAACAAAAAGGACAGGCAGACGCTCCCAGCCACAGATAAGAGGGCAAGCAGCCACTGTGTCGGGAGGCTGTGTCTCTGGTCATGGTGGACGTGGTGCATCCTCTGCAGGGGCACGCTTGTCCTTTCTAACTGGTGCTGGCCGTCTTAAGCAGCAGCAACATACAGAGGACTTGGTGGATTGGCTAACCAGGCCATCCTCCGAGTCCTCTGCCAGCCAGGCTTCTAGTGCTTTACAGTCCACCTCAGCTGCCAAAGCATCTAATGCAGCCTCCATGTCCACAGCTACTCCTGCCGTAGCCTCGCTATCACACACGGAGGAGTCAGCTGAATTGTTTTACTACAATGAGAGTGACATGCTGCTTGAGGATGCGCAGCAAGTACAGTGCTCTGATTCCATCTCTGAGGTTGAGGAATGGAGTATAATCAACCTAGAGGAAGGGGGTGCCAGTGATGACACACAAATAACTGGCACTCATGTTGCCCCAGCAGCTGCAGCATACTGCCAAGTTGGCTCCAGTGACGAGGAGATAGGGGGTGAAGATGACATTGATGATGATGAGGTCACTGACTCCACCTGGGTGCCAGATCGAACTGAGGAATCAAGTGAGGAGTAGGGGGAGGAGGAGGAGGAGGCACAGCAAACACGAGGCACAACATCCTCTGTGACCAACCGTAGCACTAGCCAGTCCAAGGCATCACATGTCAGAGCTGCTCCGGTGCAGAGCGCTGTTGTCTCAAAGAACACATGCAGGAAATCTGCTGTCTGGGAGTTCTTTAAGAACTGTGTAGCAGACACCAGCGTTGCTATTTGTAATCTATGTCAGAGGAGGCTGAAGCGTGGGATAAACACCGGACGCTTGGGTACCACGTGCTTGAGGCAACATATGAACAAGTGCCACACATCCCGTTGGGGCAAAACTTTGCATAGGTCCTCCTCCTCCTCATCTGTCTCTACCCACACTGTATGTCCTGCCATGCAATTGCCTACAACCTCCACTGACAGGGATGATGCTACAGTAATGGATGTACCAGCAGGTCCTTCCTCACAATGTGACATCATCCCTGTAGCTGAAGATTTACGCAGTCAGATTACGTTGCCGCAGCTGCTGCAGCGAAAGAAAAAATATAGTCCCAACCATCCCCAAGCACAGCGTCTAAATGCCAGCTTAGCAAAATTACTCTCATTGCAGCTGCTGCCTTTCCAGCTGGTGGACTCTGCTCCCTTCCGTGAATTTGCAGAATGCGCTGTACCACAGTGGCAGGTTCCAAAACGCCATTACTTTTCAGGCAAGGCCATTCCAGCACTATACCAGCACGTGGAAGACAATGTTATCCAGTCATTGGGAAAGGCAGTCAGCAGCAAGGTGCATGTCACTTTAGACACGTGGTCCAGCAAGCATGGACAGGGTCGTTACATTTCCTTCATGGCACACTGGGTAACTCTGCTTGCAGCTGGGAGGGATCCAAGACAGGGCTCTGTGCTGGAGCTTGTTCATCCACCACGCCTCCAGAAAGCTGCTTGTATGAGGTCTGTCTGCTCCACCACCACCACCTCTTCCTCCTCCTCCTCCTCCTCCTCCTCCTCCTTCACCGTCTCTGGCGAAGTGGCAGTTAAACCGACGCCTGACAGGGTCTACACAATGGCTCAAGCAAAAAGATGCCATACTGTGCTTGACCTGGTTTGTTTAGGGGACAGGAGCCACACCGGGTTGGAAATTTTGTCAGCTCTGCAGGGGCAGGTGCAGAGATGGTTAACACCACGCCAGCTTGAGCTGGGAATGATCGTCTGCGATAATGGCAGCAACCTTCTCTCCGCCCTATGCAAGGGTAAATTGACGCATGTAGCATGTCTTGCACACGTCCTAAATCTGGTGGTACAGCGTTTCCTAACCAAGTACCCAGGGCTGCCAGAGCTTCTCATCCAGGCCAGAAAAGTCTGCAGCCATTTCAGACGGTCATTCCCAGCAAGCGTTCGCCTGGCAGAAATTCAAAGAGAATTCCACCTTCCCACAAACCGTCTGATCTGTGACATGCCCACCAGGTGGAATTCAACATTAGCAATGCTGCAGCGTCTGCACAAGCAGCAGAGGGCCATCAACGAGTACCTGTGTGAGTATGGCACAAGGACAGGTTCAGGTCAACTTGTTTTTTTTTCCCCCCCGCAGTGGCTGATGATCAAGGATGCATGCACTGTACTGTCACCATTTGAGGAGGCAACGAGGATGGTGAGCAGGGACAGTGCATGCATCAGTGACACAATTCCTTTAGTGTTCCTGCTGGAGCACACTCTGCGGGGAATTATAGATGTGGCTCTAGAGGCAGAGCAGCGGGAGGAAGAGGAGGCCTTCCCTAGCTCTCAAGGCCCCAGTCTTTCCGCAGACAGCATTCCAGCGGGTCCTACTCAGATCAGACAGGAGGAGGAGGACTATTTAAGTAGTGGGGGCATTGAAGGTGGGGATTCCTCAAGGCAGGGTTTTGTGTGCCCAGAAACAGAAGGGCTTGTGCGTGGCTGGGAGGAGGAAGTTCACGATACGGTCATCCTCATTGACCAGGAAGACTCGACAGCTAATGCCACCTCCAACCTACGCTGCATGGGCTCCCTAATGATGCAAAGCCTGCTAAAGGACCCCAGGATTCGTGCTATCAAGGAGAGGTATCATTACTGGTTGGCAACCCTTCTTGATCCACGATACAAGGGGAAAGTTGCAGAGCTCATCCTGCCCGCACAGAGGGAGCACAGGATGACAAAACTTGGGGACGCTCTAAAGCGACACTTGTGTAACACCTTTCCAGGCACTGGTAGATTTCCAAGTGCTGACACACGTGCTTCTGAGGCTGCGGATGATCAGAGGAATAGTGGTGAAGGCCAGGCCGCTTGACTGATGCATTTTTAAATTTTTTTAGTCCTCGACGCCAGGGACGTCAAATGTAGGCACCCATTGCCACGTCTTCACCATATGGTGCAGGACAACCTAGGGGCAAGGGCAGACCTGGATAGCTTTCCAGCAGATGATCCACTGGCTTACTGGGTGTTGAGATTGGATCACTGGCCAGAACTTAGCCAATATGCTATGCAGCTACTAGGTTGCCCTTCATCTAGGGTGCTTCCGAAAGGACGTTCAGTGCCGCTGGAGGTTTTGTCACAGACAAAAGAGTGCGTCTGTCCACCGACTCTGTAGACCGGCTGACATTTATAAAAATGAATCAGTCCTGGATCAGCAGCTATCAATCCCCTGATGCTGAAGTAATGGAATAGATAGGGGATGTCCTCTTCTGCATTCACAAAACCTCCAGCACTGAACTCTTCCACAATACCACAAAAGGGTTACGGTGTGAAGGCACTTGCTGCCATGAAAGGCACAATATCTGGCTGCACTGACGCCCACTAAAAAAAAAAATATAGGACCACATATAGGACCACATGGTCCACCCCTGCACTCTTCCACAATACCACAGAGGGGTTACTGTATGATGATACTTGCTGGCCTGGCACCAAAGGCACAATATCTGGGTGCACTGACGCCTTAACGAGATGCATATCTTTTCAATATAGGACCACATGGTCCACCCCTGCACTCTTCCACATTACCACAGAGGGGTTACTGTATGATGATACTTGATGGCCTGGCATTAAAGGCACAATATCTGGGTGCACTGACACCCATTAACAGATAAATAAAAACTCTTTTCAATATAGGACCACATGGTCCACCCCTGCACTCTTCCACAATACCACAGAGGGGTTACTGTATGATGGCACTTGCTGGCCTGGCATTAAAGGCACAATATCTGGGTGCACTGACGCCCATTAACAGATAAAAAACGTTTCAATATAGGACCACATGGTCCACCCCTGCACTCTTCCACAATACCACAGAGGGGTTACTGTATGATAGTACTTGCATGCCTGGCACTAAAGGCACAATATCTGGGTGCACTGCCATTGACGCCTGTATCAGATTCATATCCTCAGAGGGGTTACGGTGTGACGGCACTGTTGCCGACGCTAAAAGCCCAATTTTAAAGCACCTATTGTTACTTTCATCCAAAGCCTGCATAAGTTTCACAATAATTTAGCCCAAAAAAACACTAAACTTTTTATGCACGTCCTAAAATGTCTTTTCATACAGGCTGCCGCCCCAAGCAGTTGTTTATGGATAGATTAAAGGAAAAGCATTTACCGTCATATGAAACGTCATTTATTTGTTTTTAAGTGTTTCTATACATCCTAGAAATCCGCCACTTCACGGGCAGATTATGGGGACCTCCTAGGCACGATATTTGAAGGAATTTTTCGTTTTTATTTTTAACCCTTATTTCATGGAAAACTCACTGTCCCTTTAAAAACGTTTTTTTTAAAACTTTTTGTCCTTGTTTCCTGTCCCCCAGGGCACTACCCGGACCCCCATACACCTTTTATGGCAAATATGTAGCATATATGCCCTCTTGGAGGGCACTCTAAAAAACCGAATTTTCAGCCCCATTGACTTGCATGGGGGTTCGGGTTCGGTCCCGAACAAATGGGAAGTTCGGGTTCGGGCTCGAACCGAACTCGGGGAGTTTTCGGCTCATCCCTAGTTGTAGAGAGTAATAGATTTTTTTAAACTTTCAGTGTGGGAAACACATTGTGGGAAAAATGGAATGCCATAATTTTTTCCAATATCCCTTCTTATGGAGATCTGATGTTTTTGAGGTGTGTGATTGTATAACGGAGCTGCAGAGCAATACAACTGCTAGAGATGGGTCTCTAAAGTTCCAGATGTTGGTGACCTACAATTCCCAGAATTCTTTGAATGCATTAAATGGCCAGAGAATCATGGGAGTTGTAGTCCAGAAACATCTGGGGGGGTCGGAGTTTGAGACCCCTTCTCTAAACTATAAAAAAAAGTGGTGTTAGAAATCGCACGCTGTAAATAATATTCTTTGTTCTAAATTAAATTTGTTTGCTTTTGGGCTGCAGAAGGTTCCCCTAAAGTTGTAGCCCTGTGAGCATAAATGCCTGCGATGCTAAAACTGTTTAAACTCGATGAAGAATGCCCTGACATATCAGACTTTCAGCAGCCGATGCTGGGAACCACGAGCTCCAGCTCTACCTGCAGTAACTCCATACGGCCAGCAGATGGTGCCATCTCCCTGCCAAATATGTTAGCACAGTAAGGAATACAATGGGAATATTCCCAAATATTTCTTACTGTATAATTAATTAAATATGATTTTCCAAAAAAACCACCGGCTCGACAATGATTTTTTGGAAAATCACTTGTTAGTGAAGGGGTTAGGCACGTCAAATATTGCCCCCCCCCCCCAGTATGAAATAATTATGAACAGGAACATAAATGGGAAATTAAGACAAATATTCATTACCTATCAAGGCTGGATGTCAATAAAAATGTCAATAAGATTAAAATCAAAGTATCTTATTACAGTGATTTGTAACAACGTTTATTATAGTTTAGGCTAGGGTCAGACTGAGGCAGTGCGAACGCGCGTTCTGGCGCACTTAATCACGGCCGTGCTAGCAGCAGATGCCGGGCAATGACGGCCAATATACGAAGTACGGTCGCACAAAAGTCCGGCTGCGCAACGCAAGTGGAAAATGAACGCATTTTTTCGAGAACGTTAAACCACTAGTACTGACGTACAGAGTGCGCTGCGTCCGCTAGCGGCGTGTGTGCGTGAATTGGAGACGTCAGACGCTGCTAATGTCCGGCCAACATAACGTCCAGATGCACAAAGTGTTTTATTGAAGATCCGTACAAAATCACGGATGAAACTGCGCATCGTATGACCGCTATTGCGTATTCCGTGAAAAAATACGTCCATTCTTCGAACGCACATTTTCACGGACAACGTGAAAAATGCGTTAGTCTGACCGTAGCCTTAGAGACTCATTACTGGGTGTTTTATTGCTCTGCAGCTCTGTTATACACCTGCACAAAAAACTATCCCTACTGCACGCCCCAAATATATTTGACCTCGAAAAAAATGTGTGCAAATTCTAACCCGGCCACGTGAACAGGCCGACACTTCCACCGCTTTATTGTTCTCACTGTAAAAAAGCCTTTACTATGTTCTCAGCCAGGGCTCTCAAACTCCGGCCCCTCCAGATGCACCTGAACTTCAACTTCCATGATTCCCAGGTCATTTATTGTATTGAAGGAATAATGGGAATTGTCGGCATTAATGTCTGGAGGGGCTGTGAGTTTGACAACCCTGCTCTAGGCTAAATCTCCTTTCTTCCAGTCTAAATTGGTGACCTCGTGTCTTGTTAACGAATAGATTTCCAGACGATGGGTTATAATGGCTCCTCTAAACTTGTCTCCTCTAATCTGCTGCCCTAGGCCCAAGCCAAATTGGCCAATGCAAGAACACGCCTATATGTTGACTGCAATATATTGACTCCATGCATCCACGTTGCACAGAGAGCTAACCAATTCACTATGCAGAAATGTAGTATATAAACGCTGCACCGTATTGCATTGACAATCCTATCCCAAATGATGTTACTTCATATAAAATAAGCTGTACAATGTTCTTTTTAATCCCTTCACCTCTTTGAACAAGAATGCTCGAGCTTCGAAAGCTCCTACAGGAGCCCTCGATTGAGAATACTCGATCTGGTCATATTCTGGAGCAATGAAAAGGAATTTTGTGTATTACAAATTTATTTATTTTTTTGCAGATGGGCCCAGAATCTGCACTTAAAGTATGTATGATTAAGGCTCTCGGGCCGAAACGTCACACTTTATGGGGTCTGTTTCCCACTGAATAAATCATTACTGGTGCTTATATTTTGTGAGACGATCCTGCTGTTTTCTGTAACGTGCCCATAAAGTGTCAACAAGTCATCTGATCCGTTGAAATTGTAAGAAAAGCTTTGAGATCTGTTTTTCTTTGAAGGAAACACGGAGCCCAAGCTGTAATGTACGCGCAGTAATGATTTTTAGCCAGTAGAGGGAGCCCGCTGCCTGTTGTATATGGCTTTTAGACTGTGAAAATATAGAATGGGACACTTCTGGATATTTTTACTGTGTGAGGGTAACGGAAAGCGATTTTTCATAAAACCCTCCTGTCCTGCCAGTTGGGTAGTGAAGGAGTTAAGCGATATCATTTTTCTGATTATTTAAAAAGCAGTTACACTATGGTTTAAAATTAATTAATGTTCCATGGGGTGCGCACCGTAATGAAACGTGCTGTACTTGCTTGTGCTGATTTCCCCGCTGTGCCTCATATGAAATGTTCTGCACCGTCCCTACATCCAGATTTAGTGGAAAGTTACTTTTTGTAGCATGGGGTGTTGTAGAATTCTAATTTGTATCAATTTGTGCTTGGTATTATTATCTGCGCTCATTTGTTTATCCTGTGATAACTCGGGAGGCTTAGATTAGCCCTGATTATATAAATTATTATTAAATATTCTGTCCCTTCTAATAATATTGTGATACGCTGTGTTTTTTCTGGGGTGTTTTTAGGAGTATCCAGAGTGCCATTTGGAGGGTGGAATGTAACGATGACATTCAAGGTCAGATGGAAAGACAGGAATACCGCTCTCATGTTCACATAGCAACAGTATTTTACATTCTTATGTTAGATGATCCTTTACCCCCTTTGTGGACGTGATTTTTTTTCTCTTCATTGTGATGCTTTTCAGTTTCTATAACCTTTAAAAAGCAAAGCCAACACAAAGTGACTTAATAAAGCGCAGCATTCTGTGTATGCACAGAGTGACTTAATAAAGCGCAGCATTCTGTGTATGCACAGAGTGACTTAATAAAGCGCAGCATTCCGCGTATAAACAGAGTGACTTAATAAAGCGCAGCATTCCGTGTATGCACAGAGTGACTTAATAAAGCGCAGCATCCCGTGTATGCACAGAGTGACTTAGGCTGGGGTCAGACCAGCGCATTTTTAACGTGCGTTCTGGCGCACATAATCACGGCCGCACTAGCAGCAAATGACGGGCAATGACGGCCAATATACGAAGTACGGTCGCACGAAAGTCCGGCCGCGCAACGCAAGTGGAAAATGAACGCATTTTTTCGAGAACGCAGAACCGCTAGTACGGACGTACAGAGTGCGCTGCGCCCGCTAGCGGTGTGTGTGTGTGATTTGGAGACGTCAGACCCTGCTCGTGTCCGGCCAACATAACGTCCAGATGCAAAAAGTTTCCTGGTTTGGATTCGTAAAACATCACGCACGACAATGCGCATCGTATGACCGTTTTCGCATAATCCGTGAAAAAATACATCAATGCGTTCGGACGCACTTTTTTACATTCGCGTGTAAAAATGCTTTCGTCTGACCCTAGCCTTAATAAAGCGCAGCATGCCATGTATGCACAGAGTGACTTAATAAAGCACAGCATCCCGTGTATGCACAGAGTGACTTAATAAAGCGCAACATTCTGTGTATGCACAGAGTGACTTAATAAAGCGCAGCATCCCGTGTATGCACAGAGTGACTTAATAAAGCGCAGCATTCCGCGTATGCACAGAGTGACTTAATAACCGCAGCATTCCGCGTATAAACAGGGTGACTAAGGCTAGGGTCAGACGAACGCATTTTTCGCGTTGTCCGTGAAAAAGTGCGTTCGAACGAATGGACGTATTTTTTCACGGAATACGTGATAGCGGTCATACGATACACATGTTCGTCCGTGATTTTGTACGGATCATCAATAAAACACTTTTTGCGTCTGGACGTTATGTTGGCCGGACATTAGCAGCGTCTGACCTCTCCTAATCACGCACACATGCCACTAGCGGACGCAGCGCACTCTGTACGTCAGTACTAGCAGTTTGACGTTCTCGAAAAAATGTGTTAGTTTGCCACTTGCGTTGCACGGCCGCACTTTTGTGCGGCCGTTCTTCGTATGTTACCCGACATTGGACGTCATTTGCTGCTAGCACGGCCGCGATTAAGTGCGGCTACACGCACGTTAATATTGCGCTCGTCTGACCCTAGCCTTAATAAAGCGCAGCATTCCGCGTATGCACAGAGTGACTTAATAAAGCACAGCATCCCGTGTATGCACAGAGTGACTTAATAAAGCACAGCATCCCGTGTATGCACAGAGTGACTTAATAAAGCGCAGCATCCCGTGTATGCACAGAGTGACTTAATAAAGCGCAGCATTCCGCGTATGCACAGAGTGACTTAATAAAGCGCAGCATCCCGTGTATGCACAGTGACTTAATAAAGCGCAGCATCCCGTGTATGCACAGAGTGACTTAATAAAGCGCAGCATTCCGCGTATGCACAGAGTGACTTAATAACCGCAGCATCCCGTGTATGCACAGAGTGACTTAATAAAGCACAGCATCCCGTGTATGCACAGAGTGACTTAATAAAGCGCAGCATCCCGTGTATGCACAGAGTGACTTAATAAAGCGCAGCATCCCGTGTATGCACAGAGTGACTTAATAAAGCGCAGCATTCCGCGTATGCACAGAGTGACTTAATAAAGCGCAGCATCCCGTGTATGCACAGTGACTTAATAAAGCGCAGCATCCCGTGTATGCACAGAGTGACTTAATAAAGCGCAGCATCCCGTGTATGCACAGAGTGACTTAATAACCGCAGCATCCCGTGTATGCACAGAGTGACTTAATAACCGCAGCATTCCGCGTATAAACAGGGTGACTAAGGCTAGGGTCAGACGAACGCATTTTTCGCGTTGTCCGTGAAAAAGTGCGTTCGAACGAATGGACGTATTTTTTCACGGAATACACGATAGCGGTCATACGATACGCATGTTCGTCCGTGATTTTGTACGGATCATCAATAAAACACTTTTTGCGTCTGGACGTTATGTTGGCCGGACATTAGCAGCGTCTGACGTCTCCTAATCACGCACACACACCTCTAGCGGACGCAGCGCACTCTGTACGTCAGTACTAGCAGTTTGACGTTCTCGAAAAAATGTGTTAGTTTGCCACTTGCGTTGCACGGCCACACTTTTGTGCGGCCGTTCTTCGTATGTTACCCGACATTGGACGTCATTTGCTGCTAGCACGGCCGCGATTAAGTGCGGCTAAACGCACGTTAATATTGCGCTCGTCTGACCCTAGCCTTAATAAAGCGCAGCATTCCGCGTATGCACAGAGTGACTTAATAAAGCACAGCATCCCGTGTATGCACAGAGTGACTTAATAAAGCGCAGCATCCCGTGTATGCACAGAGTGACTTAATAAAGCGCAGCATTCCGCGTATGCACAGAGTGACTTAATAAAGCGCAGCATCCCGTATATGCACAGTGACTTAATAAAGCGCAGCATCCCGTGTATGCACAGAGTGACTTAATAAAGCGCAGCATTCCGCGTATGCACAGAGTGACTTAATAACCGCAGCATTCCGCGTATAAACAGGGTGACTAAGGCTAGGGTCAGACTAACGCATTTTTCGCGTTGTCCGTGAAAAAGTGCGTTCGAACGAATGGACGTATTTTTTCACGGAATACGCGATAGCGGTCATACGATGCACATTTTCGTCCGTGATTTTGTACGGATCATCAATAAAACACTTTTTGCGTCTGGACGTTATGTTGGCCGGACATTAGCAGCGTCTGACGTCTCCTAATCACGCACACACGCCGCTAGCGGACGCAGCGCACACTGTACGTCAGTACTAGCAGTTTGACGTTCTCGAAAAAATGTGTTAGTTTGCCACTTGCGTTGCTGTTACAGAAAAAATAAGTAAACTGAAAAAAAATCAAAAAAAAATCGGACTTTTAAAAAAAAAAAAAAAAATTCAGAAAAATGCTTAAAGTATCCTAAAAAATCTATAAATAAAGAGACTTTTTACTGCAGAATTTTATAATGAACGGTTTATTAGATATTGAATTAAAACCGGAATATTTTTAACATTGAAGCCTATGGGATTCTCCTGAATAAACCTGTCGAATTAAACCACCGAATGGCAGAGCATTAGTGGAACCTTTCACTGCTGGTTTGTGTTCTCTGAATAGATGAAGCAGTGCTTTTTCATGGGGATTTCACTGCCCTCGAACAGGCACCGAACAGGCACCGTATGTTCAGGCAATTCGCCAGGATTTGGCGAATTGCCTGCTCTCTGGATAGCCGAATGGCCAGGAAAGGTAACCGAACACTGATTTTCAGCGTTCGGTTACCTTTCTCAAGCAATTCGGATCTCTTTGGATAACCATGTATATATATGTACAGTATACATGTCATTCTGGAGGGCAGTGCATGAAAAGTGCTGCCGGGCTATGTTCAGTATTGCAGGTGCTGCAGGACCTCGGTTTAATCTTGCTATTTGGCCTCCAGCAGCAGCGCATGTTGCGCGGCCAAAAAAGCACGACGCATCCTTAACTGCAGCATTTACACCGATAAAAAGGAGATCACACACACAGAACATCAGACGTGCATGATGGGAAACTCAGTCTATGGAAGCCGATGGTTTATTATGATCTCTGCATGAACACAGTCAGTTATAGAAATCGTTCGGTTTGCTTGTCCAAATATTTCTTGTGGTTTCCCTGTGTTCATTATGCCGATACATCGCTTGTAATATCCTCTGAGCGTTGCGCTCTGCGCCGCTGCGACTCCTTAATGTAGCCTGGTATTTTACATACCCATTTTCGTGTAGTAAATCGCTGCGGCACATGTTGGTGTTTTGTAACTGATGATAATAATTGAGATAGGTTTGGTTTTCAATGAAAAAAATGGCTTTTCATATGCTGCCCTCTGGTGGACAGTTGGCTAACTGCATGTGACTTCTACAGTTGCTGAGTTTAAATCCCCATCTGGCTAAGAGGGTCATACAAGGTCGGCCGTTTTCCTGGACACATACAGGGTTATTCAAAGAGCTCCGAATTGGGGCTGAAAGGTAAACGAACTCTGAAATTCAGCGTTCGGTTACCTTTCCTGCCCATTCGGCTATCCAGAGAGCAGGCAGTTCGCGAAATGTTGGCGAATTGCCTGCACATATGGTGCCTGTTCGGTGCCTGTTCGAGGGCAGTGAATCCCCATAGAGAAGCAATGCTTCGTCTATTTAGAGAACACAAACCAGCAGTGAAAAGTTGCCGAATTGCCCTGCTGTTCGGTGGTTTCATGCGGCAGATTTAGGCTAGGGACAGATGAGCGCATTTTCTGCGGCCACCGTCAAAATGTACGTCGATGCGTGCGCACGCATTTTTTCACGGAATACGCTTAAGTGGTCAGACGATGCGCAATTCTGGACGTATTTCATGACGATGGGGTGAAAAGAAGTCTAGGAAATCCGGCTGTTTGAACGTTATGTTGGCCGCACACTAGCAGCGTCTGACATCTCCTAATCACACACACACGCTGCTATGCGGACGCAGCGCACTCTGTACGTCAGTACCAGCGGTTTAACGTTCTCGAAAAAATGCGTTCATTTTCCACTTGCGTTGCGCGGCCGGACTTTTGTGCGACCGTACTTCGTATATTGGCTGTCATTGCCCGTCATCTGCTGCTAGTGCGGCCGTGATTAAGTGCGCCAGAACGCGCGTTCGCACTGCCTCAGTCTGACCCTAGCCTAATTCAGGCGAATCCCATAGGCTTCAATGTTAAAAATATTCCTGTTTTAATACAATATCTAATAAACCGTTTATTATTTTATTCTCCAATAAAAAGTCTCTTTATTTATAGATTTTTTAGGATCTTTTAGGCATTTTTCAGGACTTTTTACAAAATAATTTTTCCATTTTATTTTTAAAATTGTTTTTTTCTTTTTCCTGTAACAGCCCTTTTTATTATCATTCACTGGATCTTATGTGTAAATTTCAGACATTTTCGCTCAGTAGTTTCTTTGCAAACAGCGTTTCACTTTTCAAACATTCAAGCGTACTGTTTTGGTTCTTTTTCACTCCATTCATCTGCGGTGTCGGCTTTTTCCGGCGGCTGCTCTGCGCTGCGATCGACTCCTTCTCGGGTTTCTCTGGCGTGTTCGGCGGGGTTTATCCAGATGTTTTTGCTGGTTTCAGTGTGCATTTGCCTGGGTTTTGCGGTGAGTGTTCGGCAGGTTTTGCGGCCACTTGTAATACCAGGGTTATTCAAAGAGAATCGAAAAGTCACTGCACATTTGTTGACTTTTAGGCTAGGGTCAGACGAACGCAGCTTTAACGTGCGTTTAGCCGCACAAAATCACGGCCGTGCTAGCAGCAAATGACGTCCAATGCCGGGGAACACACGAAGTACGGCCGCACGAAAGTTCGTCCGCGCAACGCAAGTGGCAAACGAACGCATTTTTTCGAGAACGTCAAACCGCTACTACTGACGTACAGAGTGCGCTGCGGCCGCATAGCGGCGTGTGTGTGTGATTGGGAGACATCAGACGCTGCTAATGTCCGGCCAACATAACGTCCAGACACAAAAAGTGTTTTATTGATGATCCGTACAAAATCACGGACGAAAAGGCGCATCGTATGACCGCTACCGCGTATTCCGTGAAAAAATATGTCCGTTCGTTCGACCGCACTTTTCCACGGTCGACGCGAAAAATGCGTTCGTCTGACCCTAGCCTTAGTTCTCCTCAATTCGGTGTGATTCGGTGATCCCATTTCGGCCACCCTGCGGTGTATTCAGCAAGCACCACAGGGCCGTCGTAGTGCAGGGAAAAGCCTTGCTGAATACACCGCAGGGTCGCCGAAATGGGATCGTCAAATCGCACCTAAATTGAGGAGAACGAAAAGTCACTGAACGTGCGGTGACTTTTCGATTTTCTTTGAATAACCCTGTATATAATGCAGAGGGAAGCACAAAGTAAAGTGCTGCCCTGCAACATGTATAATTCATATATACAGAAAAAATGGCGTCGCGCCCATACTCACCGGAGCGGCAGCAACTGCCAGGAGTAACAGCCCAGTTAATGCATAAAACATAACAAGGAAAAAAGGTGTCATCTGCGCTCGTTTCTATGTGTTCCATGTACAACAAAACTGAGGTTTTTGTTTGTTTCAATGGCCATTGCAACGTAAGCCCACTCGCCACTTCACGGCACCTCTTTACAGAGTGAGTACCTAACATGTACCAAAAGGCCGCTCTACTGAGCAGCTCCAAGCCCCTCCTGCTGCTTTTCAGCTAAGGAGAGGCAAAGATGGTGGGTTTTATTTATACACGCACCAAACACTTCCCATTTGGGATTAAAAACAAAAACATGGAAAGAGGATATAATTCATATGTTGCAGGAAGGAAATAAAGGCCGGTCACCTGGGATTCCGTATTGATTATTCACCTGCAGCGTATGGATTCTACATGCTGCGGGGTGGCATTTTTCCCTGTGCTTCCCTCTGCATGAAAAAGTAATATGTGTCCAGAAAAACATGGCCGACCTGGCAGCCCTACTCTCAGCTCATAAAACATACGATCTTGAATTATCAATAATGGATTATCCCACCTGTGTTAAAGCAGCAATCATTGGCAAGCTAGGACTGGACAGAAAAAAACTGGTTACTAACAGGGTTATTCAGAGAGCACCGAAATATCACGGACATTTCAGTGGTCTCCCATTCCCCGCACTTCGGCTAGTTTCACCGATCCTGCGGTGAATTCAGCATTCACCGCAGAGTTCCCAAAGTGCAGGGAAAACGCCGCCGAACGCATCCGAAAAAAAACACTGCAAAAAAATGCCTGGAAATAATATAGGAAGTTCTATGAATAATAATAAAAAGATCTGTTACAGAGGGGAAAAAATGTCAATTAAATAAAAAAATCGAAAATAAATAAATAAATATAGAGACTTTTTGCCGCAAGTGAAAAGAATAAGGCTGGGGTCAGACGAACGCAGTGTGAACGCGCGTGCAGCCGCACTTTATCACGGCCGTAGTAGCAGCAAATAACAGCCAATGACGGGCAATATACGAAAGTGCGGCCGCGCAACGCAAGCGACAAACAAACGCATTTTTTCGAGAACGTCAAACCGCTAGTACTGACGTACAGAGTGCGCTGCGTCCGCATAGCGGCGTGTGTGCGTGATTAGGAGACGTCAGACGCTGCTAATGTCCGGCCAACATAACGTCCAGACGCAAAAAGGGTTTTATTGATGATCTGTACAAAATCACGGACGAAAATGCGCATCGTATGACCGCTATCGCGTATTCCGTGAAAATATACGTCCATTCGTTCAAACGCACTTTTTCACGGACGACGCAAAAAATGCGTTAGTCTGACCCTAGCCTTAACGGTTGAATAAAAACGGGGATTCTTTTTTTTACATTGAAACCTATGGGATTTGTCTGTTTACAGTTACAAGTATTTATAAAATGCTCTGTTGCCCTAATGAGTAGCTGAGCATCATGGGAGATGTAGTTCTGAAACCAGGGCCAAGGACGGACACCACTAATATAAATAGTCTCTGGTTTTACCACCTGCTTGCCGTCAGGCAATCAAAATATATTTTAATGCTTACTGCTTGCCCATTGGCCGAGCAGTGCAGGTTGTCAGCCAGCTTGGTCCTCCAGATGTTTTGGAACTACATCTCCCATGATGCTTAGCCAACCCAAAGTAGGGCTGAGCATCATGGGTGATGTTGATCCATTAACATCTAGAGGACCAAGGTTGCTGACCCCTGGAGTAGTGAGTGACTACGTGTCTTATCAGCCCTGTAGCCGTGGCTCAGTAGCTTCATGGGGAGTTGGCATCTTTCCTTGTGTTTATTATACAGGGAATATCTCTTTATTCTGATGCTATGACAAATGATAAATATTATATATGGTTCGGTGCAGTAAGTGGGGAAGCGTGTGTTTGTTTTAACCCCTTATGAATGTGCTGCGACACAGGAAAATGGGAAAATGGCATGTACAGCCTGAAGCAGCATTACTGAGCAGGGGGCGCGATGAATTCCCCCCCCCCACACACACACACACAGCGCTGTGAAGGTAATGGAACAGAAAATGTCTTGTGACGGAACTCTGGCCGGTAAGTGCGCGTCCTAATGGAATCCGGTCTGCATTCGCTTCCAGGACACACGACGCGGGAGAGATATTTCATTATATTTTCTCCCCGGTGATAAAATGAAGTTTTAGCCTCTTACTTTCCAACCATGATTTCTTAAAAATTTCTAAAAAAAAAATAAAATGCTTTATTAAAAGGTAATTAATGTGTTACTTCATTTAAAAACTGTAAATATTTACACCCAGAGTGTCTGACAGAAGCATCTCCTCACCCCCCCCCCCCCCGTCTTCTTTTTACATAAATTGCATAAATTACAAAAATTGCATATTTCTGGCAAAAATTGAAGGCAGCATTACATTCTTCACGCGAAAACGGGGACGCTAAGGAGGATAATGTGCGCCTGCAGGTTTCTCCTTAGCGTCCCCGTTTTAGCGTGGTATTACGGTGCAGGCGCTAGTAGAGCAGTCTGGCCCTGTAAAGTGTCGCTAAGCCTCAGGATGCTCGAAGCACCGCCGCGAGAATCCATAGGACTCCATTGAGTCTTCGACTGCCAGTCGCGTGAGCTGCAGGATCTCACCTCTCGCGATATCCCGCAGGTCAGTGGAATGACTAGCGGAGGGAGACTGGGGGACTTTTTCCCCCAGTCTCTCTCTGCTCGCGGCGGCCAGAAGCGGCGGATCAGCTCACCGTTCTCGCCGCAAGATGAGAGGCGAGTATGTGATTTTTGCTGGGTCTTTCAGCTGGTGGTGATAACTAATTCTGCAGAAGCCGAATCACTTAGCACCAGCTCCTAGCTGGGAGTAATTTTCGTGTAACCGCAGCCGGACAGTAATTAGCGTTAGTACTTTGTAATCCTAACGCTAAGTAACTCTTTGCGCTCCCATGTTAAGTATAGGGAGCGCAAAGTACAGTAACCTTGCGCTGAAAAGCGCAAGATCTGAATCACTAACGGGTTTTTTAACCCGTTAGCGTTTGGATTGTAATATGGTGCGCCCACACTAGGGCAACCAGAGCTAACGTTAAAGCTCACTCAGGTGAGCACTAATGTTAGGGTTAAGTATGTAACAGGGCCCCTATTTTCTTGTCCATAAAAAAATCAACAAGTACGGTTTACTGAAATAAGGTCAGTTACTAGAGATCGAAAAGAATTTTTTTCCAGAAAACACAGCTTCCACTTGCTCCTCTTAGGCTAGGGTCAGACGAGCGTGATTTCTACGGACTGTACGTCCGTGCAGTACGGACATCGTCAGTACGGATGACGCAGTAGTGGTCACACAGTCCGTTTTTTCACTGAAGTTATTTTTGACGGATGTAGGAGGGAAAAATAAATTACAATGAAAAAACATTCTGTCCGTCAAAAATGCTGGACGTATAAATGCAGTCCGTCTGACCTCGCTCCATCACTCACACACAAAGCTATGCAGACGTTGTGGACGTGGCGCACTCCGCACGTCCGTTCTAGCAGTATTACGTTCTTGCCTAACCTGCGTCCGTTTGCAGCGTCCGTCATGCGTCCGCAGTTCAGTGCGGACGTACTTCATGTGTCAGGCTCCAATGGGCTTTCTGTCATGCTATCACGGACGTACTTTTAGGCGCAATCACGGACGTGAAGACTACGCTCGTCTGACCCCAGCCTTAGCCTCTTCACTCCCAAAATAGAGCTAACTCGCCTTATGATACTTTGAAAAGCAATCATTAGCATTTCAAGACCCCATTTGCATATAGTTTTAAAGAAAGATTAGTGGAGAAATGAAATCCACTGCCTCATCTCTCTACTTTACACCTTATCTTACTGTAAACAAGCTACAAGGAGCAGCTCACACCTATTGTAACAAAAAGCACAACAAACTTTACTGCTGCATTACAGCAGCCAGAGAGAGGGTAGACTACAGGGAGAGCTGTGGGGTCAGTCGCTGCTGTACAGGAATAAGTTATGAGTGTAAATCCCTGTACAGTACAGATACAAGGTGTTACTGTAATTGCCATACACAGGCATTATGCAGCACATACAGATACAAGGTGTTACTGTAATTGCCATACACAGTCATTATGCAGCACTTACAGATACAAGGTGTTACTGTAATTGCCATACACAGGCATTATGCAGCACATACAGTTACAAGGTGTTGCTGTAATTGCCATACACAGGCATTATGCAGCACATACAGATACAAGGTGTTACTGTAATTGCCATACACCGGCATTATGCAGCACATACAGATACTAGGTGTTGCTGTAATTGCCATACACAGGCATTATGCAGCACATACAGATACAAGGTGTTGCTGTAATTGCCATACACAGGCATTATGCAGCACATACAGATACAAGGTGTTACTGTAATTGCCATACACAGGCATTATGCAGCACATACAGATACAAGGTGTTACTGTAATTGCCATACACCGGCATTATGCAGCACATACAGATACAAGGTGTTGCTGTAATTGCCATACACAGGCATTATGCAGCACATACATATACAAGGTATTGCTGTAATTGACATACACAGGCATTATGCAGCACATACAGATACAAGGTGTTACTGTAATTTCCATACACAGGCATTATGCAGCACATACAGATACAAGGTATTGCTGTAATTGCCATACACAGGCATTATGAAGCACATACAGATACAAGGTGTTACTGTAATTGCCATACACCGGCATTATGCAGCACATACAGATACAAGGTGTTGCTGTAATTGCCATACACAGGCATTATGCAGCACATACAGATACAAGGTATTGCTGTAATTGCCATACACAGGCATTATGCAGCACGTACAGATACAAGGTGTTACTGTAATTTCCATACACAGGCATTATGCAGCACATACAGATACAAGGTGTTACTGTAATTGCCATACACAGGCATTATGCAGCACATACAGATACAAGGTATTGCTGTAATTGCCATACACAGGCATTATGCACCATATACAGATACAAGGTGTTACTGTAATTGCCATACACAGGCGTTATGCAGCACATACAGATACAAGGTGTTGCTGTAATGTCCATACACAGGCATTATGCAGCACATACAGATACAAGGTGTAGCTGTAATTTCCATACACAGACATTATGCAGCACATACAGATACAAGGTGTTGCTCTAATTGCCATACACAGGCATTATGCAGCACATACAGATACAAGGTGTTGCTGTAATTACCATACACAGGCATTATGCAGCACATACAGATATTGCATTGCTAATAATCTCATTCTGATCACTACAAACCCACATAAGCAGGAGATCTCACCATTTTATTATCTGTCTGCAGCACATTTACTGACACAAACACCATTTCTGCCTGTATGCTGATAATGCAGACCCAGTGTGACATTGTGCGTGATAAGGGATGCCATCTAGAGTTTAGAACCTTTCATCCCAGTGATATTTTTGTAACGGATAAACCGATACATGAAAAATTAATTAATTAATTAATATTTTTTTTTTATCTATCTCAGAAAAAGAATTTCTGTGCAATATTTTCTATTTTACTCTACATTTCACTTTTAACTTCACATCTCATGTTGGAAATAAACTTTCGTCGTTTCGAAAGTGTGATTAACATTACGACAGGAAATGCTTTATCAGTGGAGCTTCTCCTGCCACTGTCTGGGGTTCCCCTTTGTGAAACGCCAAACTTTGTCACCCTCTACAGCAATACAACGGCATTTCCAAAATAACCCATCGAGATGCCATAACGTGGTTTTCAGTCTTTCATTCTCTAGGGCTCTGAGCCGCGTTCCAAATCTTTCACTGGTTAAATGTGGTCTTTCCTAGTAGATGGTGCAGTGTCTAGTCTTTCTTGAGGACCTTCATAACTCAAACTGTGATAGATGCTAGTGAAGGCCAAACTTTCCATCGAGTCTTGCCTTCTACAATGTCAGGTTGACCACGCACTTTGCAATCCACCAGTATCTACAGCAACGCTCATGGACAAATCGCCATGACGAGGTCTCTGGCTGGAAATTGCTGCTATATGAAGACGCGCCGGCTCGTTTATTCTGCCCACTCTTGTTTGTGGTTTTGTGTCTTGTCATGCTGACGTCCTTTCCTGGTTAGGATTATGATAGTACATAAAATGTAAGCCGTTTCACTTTTCCTTTGAACCAGAACGCTCGCGATCAATAAAAACAGCCGAGACCGCAGAGCCGGCCGCAAATAGATGCCGTGTTATACGTTCTTGCTCGAGGATGATCTTAAAGGGATACGCTAGGGATGTGCGTTTCGGGTTTCGGAATTTCGGAATTTTCACGAAATTTCCCGATTCGTGTTTTCGGATGCGGCCGATTTTCCGAAAATTTTTAGATCCGAAAATGTCAGATCCGAAAAGTTTTCCGAGCCGAAATGAAATATTTTCGGGATTTTCGAATGGACTTGAAATGTGTCAAATCGAAATTTATTGCTTTGAAACGAGGAGAACAGACGTTCCGAAAAAACGAAAATTTCCGAAATCACGAAAAGTCGATACAAAAAACGAGCAAAGTGACACGAAAATACGAAAAATGGTCGATATTCCGAAAAAAAATGTACCCGAAAAACGAGTCGAACCGAACCGAATCGAAACAGAAATCGGTCGAAACGAGCCGAATCGAAAAGTTTAAACATCCGAAAAATCGAACCAAATCGAACCGAGAAAAAAAATCGGTGCACAAGCCTAGGATACGCTACTCCCATATGTGTACCATATGTAAAGAGTGCCTCCCTTCCCCCCCCCCCAGCTCCACCAATCTGGAGAAACCGCTGGGTGAAGTGGAAGAGTTCCCTCTGCCCCACCCAGCGTCAACTGCAGCCGGGATTTTTTAATCTCCCGGCTGCCGGTCACCAGCCTTGTTTTACCATTTTCCCCTTTGAGGAGTCACCTGCCAACAAAGTTAGAGGGTTATTCACTAAGCCCTGAACTGGATCCGTACGGTGCATCTCCGGGCCATTAGTCTATTCACAAAGCTGTCAAATCGCCAAATACTGGCGAATTGACAACAAACTACAGTGCATTATGCAGCAGCTCGGCGAGCATTGTCCCATAGAGCAGTAATGGTTAATCTAGTCACGGAACAATGAACTGCACCGAAATGTCAGTGAAATGCCCAGATTTTCAGTGTTTCAGTTCGACAGATTTTCAGTGTTTCAGTTCGACAGGTTTAAACAGGCGAATCCCATAGGATTCGATGGTAATAAAGTAATATCAGCTTTTAAAAATAGTAAGAAACGTTTATTATTTTCATTTTCAGCAAAAAGTCTTTTTATTTTTTAGAACATCTTTTTGTATTTTTTTTGTATTTTTTAAAAAAAGGTTTTGTTTCCCAATTTTTTTTAAAAGTTTTTTTTTTCAGTAACAGACCTTTTTATTACTTTTTAAAAGACATTTTTTATTATTTAGACACATTTTTAAAACAGTTTTTTTGGTTTTATGAGGTTTCTAGTTACTCCTCTGCCGTTAGCCCTGGATATTCTTGGCTCCCATCTCTGATTCCACTGAGGAGTTGGTCCCTCCTAGACCAATGAGCACCCAGAGATTGGTATTGTGTTCATTTATTCACCACTTTAAGGCAGTTGGTCTGTTTGCAGGCAGTCCATTTCCTGTGCCGGTACTCAAAAGGAAAAACAGAAAAATGCATCAGGGGTTACAGGGCTCACAGAGCGCCGTTCTGGCCCTGAAGTGTCACCAAACAGTGAATTTCCACGTACGGTGATATTTCGTGACCGTTGAGCTATTCAGAGAGAGCAGACAGTTTGCCAAATTTTGGCGAACTGCCAGCAAGCGTGTTCGACGGCAGTGAAATCCCCCATAGGGAAGCAATGGTTAATCTATTCAGAAACACCAAACAGCAGTGAAAAGTTGCCGAAATGCCCCGCTGTTCGGTGTTTTCATTCGGCAGGTTTATTCAGGCGAATCCCATAGGCTTCAATGTTAAAAATATTCCTGTTTTAATCCAATACCTAATAAACCGTTTATTATTTTAATCTGCACCAAAAAGTCTCTTCACTTATTTATTTTTTTTAGGATCTTTTAGGCATTTTTTGGGATTCTTTTAGGAAAAAAAATCCATTTTTTTTCAAAGCGTTTTTTCTTTTTTCTGTAACAGACCTTTTTATTATTATTCATTGGATCTTATGTGTAAATTCCAGACATTTTCGTTTAGTAGTTTTTTTGAAAACAGCGTTTCAATTTTGACCCTTTCATTCGTTTTTTTTTTTTTATCCCGTTTGTCAGCTTGTCGGCTTTTTCTGTCGGCTGGTCTGCGCTGTGATCGGCGGCTCGGTGACTTTTCCACCGTGTTCTGTGGGTTTTTTTACGGCGGTTTCGGCAGGCTTGCGGTGCACTTTGGGGACCCTACGGTGAATGCTGGATTCACCACAGGGTTGGCGTATTGAGCTCGCCGAATGAAAGAGTACAGAAATTTTAGTACTCTTTGAATAGCCCCTATAGTTTCAGCGCCCTCAGAGTTCCTTAACCGTATACTGTACTAGTCCATTTCCTGTATTGTGGCCATGGTGGTGGTGATGATTAGGGATGAGCCGAACACTCCCCGAGTTCGGTTTGAGCCCGTACCCGAGCTTCCCATTTGTTCGGGCCCGAACCCGAACCCCCATGCAAATCAATGGGGCTGAAAATTCGGTTTTTTAGAGTGCTCTCCAAGAGGGCATATATGCTACATATTTGCCATAAAAGGTGTATGGGGGTCCGGGTAGTGCCCTGGGGGACAGGAAACAAGGACAAAAAGTTTAAAAAAAAAACGTTTTTAAAGGGACAGTGAGTGGCAGATTTCTAGGATGTAAAGAAACACTTAAAAACAAAAAAATGACGTTTCATATGACGGTAAATGCTTTTCCTTTAATCTATCCATAAACAACTGCTTGCGGCGGCAGCCTGTATGAAAAGACATTTTAGGACGCGCAGAAAAAGTTTAGTGTTTTTTTGGGCTAAATTATTGTGAAACTTATGCAGTCTTTGGATGAAAGTAACAATAGGTGCTTTAAAATTGGGCTTTTAGCGTCGGCAACAGTGCCGTCACACCGTAACCCCTCTGAGGATATGAATCTGATACAGGTGTCAATGGCAGTGCACCCAGATATTGTGCCTTTAGTGCCAGGCATGCAAGTACTATCATACAGTAACCCCTCTGTGGTATTGTGGAAGAGTGCAGGGGTGGACCATGCGGTCCTATATTAAAAAGATATGAATCTGGGAATGGGCGTCAGTGCACCCAGATATTGTGCCTTTGGTACCAGGCCATCAAGTATCATCATACAGTAACCCCTCTGTGGTATTGTGTAAGAGTGCAGGGGTGGACCATGTGGTCCTATATTGAATTTTTTTTTTGTTTTCTTAATGGGTGTCAGTGCAGCCAGATATTGTGCCTTTCATGGCAGCAAGTGCCTTCACACCGTAACCCTGTTGTGGTATTGTGGAAGAGTTCAGTGCTGGAGGTTTCGTGAATGCAGAAGACATACCCGATCTATTCCGTTACTTCAGCATCAGGGGATTGATAGCTGCTGATCCAGGACTGATTCATTTTTATAAATGTCAGCCGGTCTACAGAGTCGGTGAACAGACGCACTCTTTTGTCTGTGACAAAACCTCCAGCGGCACTGAACGTCCTTTCGGAAAGCACGCTAGATGAAGGGTAACCTAGTAGGTGCATAGCATATTGGCTAAGTTCTGGCCAGTGATCCAATCTCAACACCCAGTAAGCCAGTGGATCATCTGCTGGAAAGGTATCCAGGTCTGCCCTTGCCCCTAGGTAGTCCTGCACCATATGGTGAAGATGCTGGCAATGGGTGCCTACATTTGATGTCCCTGGGCGTCGAGGACTAAAAAAATTTAAAAATGCATCAGTCAAGCGGCCCTGGCCTTCACCGCTATTCCTCTGATCACCTGCAGCCTCAGAAGCACGTGTGTCAGCACTTGGAAATCTAACAGTGCCTGGAAAGGTGTTACACAAGTTTATCTTTAGAGCGTCCTCAAGTTTTGTCATCCTGTGCTCCCTCTGTGCAGGCAGGATGCGCTCTGCAACTTTCCCCTTGTATCGTGGATCATGAAGGGTTGCCAACCAGTAATGATCCCTCTCCTTGATAGCACGAATCCTGGGGTCCTTTAGCAGGCTTTGCATCATTAGGGAGCCCATGCAGCGTAGGTTGGAGGTGGCATTAGCTGCCGAGTCTTCCTGGTCAATGAGGATGACCGTATCGTGCACTTCCTCCTCCCAGCCACGCACAAGCCCTTCTGTTTCTGGGCACACAAAAACCTGCCTTGAGGAATCCCCACCTTCAATGCCCCCACTACTTAAATAGTCCTCCTCCTCCTCATCCTCCTCCTGTCTTATCTGAGTAGGACCCGCTGGAATGCTGTCTGCGGAAAGACTGGGGCCGTGAGAGCTAGGGAAGGCCTCCTCTTCCTCCCGTTGCTCTGCCTCTAGAGCCACATCTATAATTCCCCGCAGAGTGTGCTCCAGCAGGAACACTAAAGGAATTGTGTCACTGATGCATGCACTGTCCCTGCTCACCATCCTCGTTGCCTCCTCAAATGGTGACAGTACAGTGCATGCATCCTTGATCATCAGCCACTGCGGGGGGGGGAAAAAGCAAGTTGACCTGAACCTGTCCTTGTGCCATACTCACACAGGTACTCGTTGATGGCCCTCTGCTGCTTGTGCAGACGCTGCAGCATTGCTAATGTCGAATTCCACCTGGTGGGCATGTCACAGATCAGACGGTTTGTGGGAAGGTGGAATTCTCTTTGAATTTCTGCCAGGCGAACGCTTGCTGGGAATGACCGTCTGAAGTGGCTGCAGACTTTTCTGGCCTGGATGAGAAGCTCTGGCAGCCCTGGGTACTTAGTTAGGAAACGCTGTACCACCAGATTTATGACGTGTGCTAGGCATGGTACATGCGTCAATTTACCCTTGCGTAGGGCGGAGAGAAGGTTGCTGCCATTATCGCAGACGATCATTCCCAGCTCAAGCTGGCGTGGTGTTAACCATCTCTGCACCTGCCCCTGCAGAGCTGACAAAATTTCTGACCCGGTGTGGCTCCTGTCCCCTAAACAAACCAGGTCAAGCACAGTATGGCATCTTTTTGCTTGAGCCATTGTGTAGACCCTGTCAGGCGTGGGTTTAACTGCCACTTCGCCAGAGACAGAGAAGGAGGAGGAAGAGGTGGTGGTGGTGGAGCAGACAGACCTCATACAAGCAGCTTTCTGGAGGCGTGGTGGATGAACAAGCTCCAGCACAGAGCCCCATCTTGGATCCCTCCCAGCTGCAATCAGAGTTACCCAGTGTGCCGTGAAGGAAATGTAACGACCCTGTCCATGCTTGCTGGACCACGTGTCTAAAGTGACATGCACCTTGCTGCTGACTGCCTTTCCCAATGACTGGATAACATTGTCTTCCACGTGCTGGTATAGTGCTGGAATGGCCTTGCATGAAAAGTAATGGCATTTTGGAACCTGCCACTGTGGTACAGCGCATTCAGCAAATTCACGGAAGGGAGCAGAGTCCACCAGCTGGAAAGGCGGCAGCTGCAATGCGAGTAATTTTGCTAAGCTGGCATTTAGACGCTGTGCTTGGGGATGGTTGAGACTATATTTTTTCTTTCGCTGCAGCAGCTGCGGAAACGTAATCTGACTGCGTAAATCTTCAACTACTGGGATGATGTCACATTGTGAGGAAGGACCTGCTGGTACATCCATTACTGTAGCATCATCCCTGTCGGTGGAGGTTGTAGGCAATTGCATGGCAGGACATACAGTGTGGGTAGAGACAGATGATGAGGAGGAGGACCTACGCAATGTTTTGCCCCAACGGGATGTGTGGCACTTGTTCATATGTCGCCTCAAACACGTGGTACCCAAGTGTCCGGTGTTTATCCCACGCTTCAGCCTCCTCTGACATAGATTACAAATAGCAATGGTGGGGTCTGCTGCACATTTCTTAAAGAACTCCCAGACAGCAGAGTTCCTGCATGTGTTCTTTGAGACAACAGCGCTCTGCACCGGAGCAGCTCTGACATGTGATGCCTTGGACTGGCTAGTGCTACGGTTGGTCACAGAGGATGTTGTGCCTCGTGTTTGCTGTGCCTCCTCCTCCTCCCCCTCCTCCTCACTTGATTCCTCAGTTCGATCTGGCACCCAGGTGGAGTCAGTGACCTCATCATCATCAATGTCATATTCACCCCTATCTCCTCATCACTGGAGCCAACTTGGCAGTATGCTGCAGCTGCTGGGGCAACATGAGTGCCAGTTATTTGTGTGTCATCACTGGCACCCCCTTCCTCTAGGTTGATTATACTCCCTTGCTCAACCTCAGAGATTGAATCAGAGCACTGTACTTGCTGCGCATCCTCAAGCAGCATGTCACTCTCATTGTAGTCAAACAATTCAGCTGACTCCTCCGTGTGTGATAGCGAGGATACGGCAGGAGTAGCTGTGGACATGGAGGCTGCATTAAATGCTTTGGCAGCTGAGGTGGACTGTAAAGCACTAGAAGCCTGGCTGGCAGAGGACTCGGAGGATGAGGATGGCCTGGCTAGCCAATCCACCAAGTCCTCTGTATGTTGCTGCTGCTTAAGACGGCAAGCACCAGTTAGAAAGGACAAGCGTGCCTCTGCAGAGGATGCACCACGTCCTCCATGACCAGAGACACAGCCTCCCGACACAGGGGCTGCTTGCCCTCTTATCTGTGGCTGGGAGAGTCTGCCTGTCCTTTTTGTTCTTTCAGACATGGTGAGTGATATATAGATTAATATATACACAACTCTGATTCAACTCTGGTATAAAGATTTAAATAACTCTGGTATAACTCAGTGAGACACACTGATAGCTGGCAGCCAGTGACAAGAGACAGATCACCTTAATTCACAAATGTTTTAAATAAATTAGTGAGCCCCAAAATACAGTGTGGTACTGTATGTATGACGAGATACAGATCACCTTAATTCCCAAGTGTTTTAAAGAAATTAGTGAGCCCCAAAAATAATTGCTGGCTGTGTGACGAGACACAGAAGATCACCTTAATTCCCAAGTGTTTTAAAGAAATTAGTGAACCCCAAAATACAGCGTGGTACTGTATGTATGACGAGACACAGATCACCTTAATTCCCAAGTGTTTTAAAGAAATTAGTGAGTCCCAAAATACAGCGTGGTACTGTATGTATGACGAGACACAGATCACCTTAATTCCCAAGTGTTTTAAAGAAATTAGTGAGCCCCAAAATACAGCATGGTACTGTTTGTATGACGAGACACAGATCACCTTAATTCCCAAGTGTTTTAAAGAAATTAGTGAGCCCCAAAACGATTTGCTGGCACAGTGACAAGACCCAGAAAATCACCTCAATTCACAAATGTTTTAAATAAAGTTGTAAACCCCAAAAAACCTTGCTGGCACAGTGACAAGACACACATCACCTAAATTCCCTGATATTTGGTATAAATGAGACCCAAAAAGACTTGCTGGCACAGTCAGTGGCGTAGCGTGGGTTGTCAGCACCCGGGGCCAGCCAAGAATAGTGCGCCCCCCCCAACCTGTGGACACGTTATCGATATTGCCCCAGCTCTCACATGGATATTGCCCCAGCTCATGGATTTGCCCCCAGCTCATGGATTTGCCCCAGCTCACACATGGATTTGCCCCCCAGCTCACTCATGGATTTGCCCCCAGCTCATGGATTTGCCCCCCAGCTCATGGATTTGCCCCCCAGTTCACTCATGGATTTGCCCCAGCTCATGGATTTGCCCCAGCTCACTCATGGATTTGCCCCCAGCTCATGGATTTGCCCCCAGCTCATGGATTTGCCCCAGCTCACTCATGGATTTGCCCCCAGCTCACTCATGGATTTGCCCCAGCTCACTCATGGATTTGCCCCCAGCTCACTCATGGATTTTCCCCCAGCTCATGGATTTGCCCCCCAGCTCATGGATTTGCCCCAGCTCATGGATTTGCCCCCCAGCTCATGGATTTGCCCCCAGCTCATGGATACTGCCCCCAGCTCATGGATTTGCCCCCAGCTCATGGATACTGCCCCCAGCTCATGGATTTGCCCCCCAGCTCATGGATACTGCCCCCAGCTCATGGATACTGCCCCCAGCTCATGGATACTGCCCCCAGCTCATGGATTTGCCCCCCAGCTCATGGATACTGCCCCCAGCTCATGGATACTGCCCCCAGCTCATGGATTTGCCCCCCAGCTCATGGATTTGCCCCCCAGCTCATGGATACTGCCCCCAGCTCATGGATACTGCCCCCAGCTCATGGATTTGCCCCCAGCTCATGGATTTGCCCCAGATCATGGATTTGCCCCCAGGTCATGGATTTGCCCCAGCTCTCACCTGGATTGTTGCCCCAGCTCCGGCAGGGGGTTGAGGGACCCAGATGCCGGGCAGCACGGGAGCGCCTGCCCGGTCTTGAACAGTCCGTCCTGTGAAGTGGATGCGGCTGTGTGCGTGCGCAGCCGGTCACGCGGTCCGGCCAGTCAGGTGGTACAGAGACTCAGTACCACCTGATTAGCCGGACCACGTGACCGGCTGCGCACGCACACAGCCGCATCCACTTCACAGGACGGACTGTTCAAGACCGGGCAGGCGCTCCCGCGCTGCCCGGCATCTGGGTCCCTCAACCCCCGGGCCAGTTTTAGGGGCGCGAATGCGCCCCTAACAAAACTGCGCCCGGGGCCACGGCCCCCCCAGCCCCCCCCCACGCTACGCCACTGGGCACAGTGTGACAAGACCCATAAAATCACCTCAATTCACAAATGTTTTAAATAAAGTTGTAAACCCCAAAAAAAATTGCTGGCACAGTGACAAGACACACATCACCTAAATTCCCTGATATTTTGTCGAAATGAGACCCCCCCAGTAGCGTGGCAGACCGGCAGTAACAACACACACAACTATCTCCTTTGAAATCTCCTCTGAAATGCGTGCAGAAGCGCTGCGTGGAAACCTTATATAGTGTGCTGCGGGACTTAGCTCTGTGAGCCTATGATTGAGCGGTGATTGGCATAGTGTTCAACCAGTCTTGCACCAGACCTATGGTCAGGTGCAAGGCTGTAGCCAATTAGGAGCTTCAGGCAGTGGGAAAATGCATTGTGATCCATTGTGGTCGAACATGCGGCGAACACCCGGAAATGTTCGGGGTTCGCGATCTGCTCGAACAGGCTAAGTTCGGGTCGAACCCCGAACCGTCCGAACCCGAACAGCTCATCCCTAGTGATGATGATGATGATGGTGATGATGAATGGCTAAAACCATGGAAAAAATGTATAAATACTAAAATAAAAACCCAGAAATCCATTTTTATAAAGTTATAAAAAGCTCATTGGATATAAGCCAGCTCATTTGCCAAAGTCTGGTTTTGTCTTTCAGTAATGGACGTTTCGCAAATAACAAAGTAAAATAAAGCAAATATTAGTCTGTTTAATATTTATGTTTTCTGAATAATGACCCTAATAGAAGAAAACTCAGCTTGATGTGCCCCAGATGCACAGCATGAACAATGTATACTTTAATCATGTTTATGGCATCCACAATCAGATAAAGAATGACTTTGTGTGTGGTAGGACTTGAACTTGAGCGCTGGCGAGGTGGTCCGTGTCTATTATTGGCTTCCACCACTCACATGTATCCCTTTTGTTAGCTCTTTATACATTACACCCAAACCTATTTCCACATATTAAAATGTTTATTCTCCAGGGATAATTTATGGAATAATCTCCATTCCGTATTAATGTTCTATTAATAAGTCCACTTCTTCAATCCTTTCTAATATCTTGGGGGGGTGGAAGGACTTGGTCAAATGCACAATGTCAGAGAAGACTACTCATACTCTACTTCATGTAGACCTTGTCTCAGAATACAAACTAGAGCTATCCCTTATGTCAGAACCTACCTGTCATCCATCTGTGGGGTGGCCATCCTTGCCATTGCTCCCCATGGCACCAACTGTACTGAGAGCGGCGTCCATGACTTGGTCGGTCACCCTGTGGAGCTTGGCTCCATGGTTCCTCCTCTCCCCAAGTGCATGGCTGTGGGCCTAGGTTCGTCCTGAGCCTGTCCTGCAAAGTGGTCCCCCAGTGGGCCTAGGACATCCACCAACAGGGTTTGCGGTGAGGGGGTGTGGCAAGATGACACCGAGATTAGGGTGGAACTACCATGGGTCCCACTCCTCACATACCCATTCATGGTCTGGGAAGGTGGAGAGTAGGGCAGAGGCCTGGGATTGTTTTGACCATGGATCCCTATTTAAACCCTCTTCTCAGTAAGGAGGGTGCTTGAGAATTGTCTTTTCCTTTCTACCTGGTGTTCCTCCCCTACTGGTTTATTGTGTATGACCCTTGGCTATCTTTCCCCAGATATGCACTTACACTTCCCAGACTGACCTTTGCTGGACACGACTACGAATAAAGGACTACGACTTAAACTATTTTAACCTTTGACTGCCTACCCTTCACTTCCTAAGGTATTGCATACTGGGTTCCAGTGTAAATCATACCAGACACCTTATAATTTCCATCAAGCTAAATATTAGAATTGTCAGACAAGCCGAGGTCAGGACACCAGATATCAAGCACACAACAAAATAGAGCCAAGCCAGAGAAACCAGAGCGCAGTGAGGTCGATTAAAGCAAAGCCAGATCATGGATGCCAGAAGTCAGACAAGATCAGGGAAAGTCAGGTCAAGCTATACAAAGGACAAGCTGGAGACACATGCAACTGGGCTACTAGAGAAGACAACAGGGCAAGGAAACATGAGGTGGTGAGGTTTATAAAGCAAATGAGTACTGTGACCTCATCAGCGAGCACTGAAATGTTCTCCAGTGAACTGACGCACACTTTTGTGCTTCTCAGTTCTGGCGTGGTCAAAAGTTCAAAATGACGCAAGCGTCTCAGGTCAAAACCCATGGCGGACAGAATTAAGCAAGGAGGCTGGAATAACATGGCTTTGCTAGTGTCTCAGTATTGCATCATCAGTGTTGTGGATCTCATTCCTAACGTTATAGGTTAAGGCGGGAATCCTGCGGGGCTTGTTATGATGCACTTCTTCCTTCACAAAAAGAAGTCCAGGCTGTTAAGAATGGGAAACAGGGGTGGCCACTGATTCTTGGAAATGACACGGTCCTCAAAGTCTCTGGATTGTCGCCACTGACTCATGTGATATGTGGTCAGACGCGCTGTTTTGCTGGATGTAACCCTGTGCTCCTCCAAAGAGTAAGCCATAATGTTCCGTGGGAGTGCAATTCTCATGGCTGTGCTGTTGTTGTGCTTTTGACACCACATACTGGTCACCTCCTACACATGCTGTAATGGGCTGTGCTCAACATAAGAAGACGTAAATTTCCCGACACGTTCATTAATCTATTTTTAGTTGTTTACGATCTATAATGGAAACCTTTGGTTCGGGTCTAAATGAATCATCCTGTAATTAGTGCAACATTGAATTCAGTATAATAACACGGACTGAGCGTACAGGAAACGTACAACTCCAACCTACAATTGAGGATTAAAAGTATGCATTTTTTAGAGTTCAAACATTCCAAGATACATTAAATGATAATTAAAACATAACTGAGGGCAAAGCTTCATGGCTCAAACATTTTCAATCAGAATGCGTGGACTTTTTCACTCTGCACATATGCATATATTATAGATCCCAGTCTTAATGAAGGCATTTAATTGGATTTTATTTCAGTCTCTGCCTCTGCAATGAGTAGACTGGAGGGAAACATTGCCAGTGAACTTCTTCCTCATTATCATATGGGCGGGGGAAGGGCGGCTTTGGTTATAGCCAGCTGCCTGACACATTTCCTTGAGTTTCGTTGTCTTAGAGCTCTGCTATGTCGTCATTATCATCGTGAATAGTAAACTCGACTTTCTTGATATAGGGATTTGGTTTCTACCACGTTTGAGAATTATGATGAGGTGAGGACGATTGGCACATGTCGTATGGTGTCAGTTTAGGTAACCAAAAAAAAGTAGCTATAGTCACCCATCCCAAATGTAAGGTGTGAGGTCGATGGAGCCGGGCAGGAGACCCTCAACTTGCAGCACCAAAACCTTCTTGGGCCAAGAGTTGTACCAGTCTTGAACTCTTGTAAATCTAGCAATGGTGGTGTTGGGTACGACCGCACTTCAGCCAATTATCATTCCTTACTAGTGGATGGGCTTATAACGTTTCTCGAGCGTGCCCCCAACCACCCTATATGCAGAGCGATAGAACCGAAGGGAACCAGTCCTTGAGATACCTGGGTAATAGAGAAAGAAGCTTGTGGTCACTAGCTAGTGGTGGTTGGTAGATGGTAAAGCAGTCTAAGAGGAGTCAACAATAGGCTGGGTATGGTAGACGAAGAGACAATCAGAGCGGAGTCAGTAGCAAGTCGGGGTCGGCACACAAGCAACAATCAGGTAGACAGAGAAGCGCACTATTGGGAGCAAAAGCAACCAAAACTGGGCAATGAACTAAATGTAGGCTTGGGTTTATGCAGACCTGGTCTCCTCCTCTCCTGCTGATGACATCATTGTGTGCCAGAACATACGAGCGCAATGACGCCACAATGATGCAATAGCGTCAGCCCTTTATAAATAACCCCATACACTGTATGATCGCGACAAATGCTGTTCCAATCAGTGAGAGTATCTCAGTGGTTTCTTGTATCCTATAATTAAGACTGATTGTAGCTAGAAACTGGATGCTCTAGTCCACCTTGATTTCTAAGCAGGGATTACTTTACTTAATGGGGAACATCTCGACCATCTCAGATTCTAAGACCATTACCGGTGACCCTGGATTGCTTCCCATAATTAGCCTTTACTTGAAACATAATGACCCTTTCTAGCAGTCCATAATCACTGTTTTATGTCTTTCCTACATGAAAGATGGGCTTTCATAGTCCCAAAATGAAAAAGAGTCTTCCGTACAGTTTTGCATCCTCAGCTTCTTTGGTATAATGACATAGACACCCATTCAGAGACGGAAAACCGCATTTAAACCACCTATCATCTCACACACATTGGGTCTAATTGTTGAGATCTGCTAGAACGTAAACAATAATATGATATTTCACTTACGGGATCTAGTGATGAAGCTCAATCTTGGGGTTCTTGTTAACCTGGACTTGTGGAAGAACTATCTACTTGCATACTCCATAGCCAAATCAACCATAAACTGGGCACCATATAGATGGTTCTATTAATTTTACCACTTTCGGTGTCAGGATGGCCAGTCCTGATGTTCCCATGATGAGTGAGTCCTGGTCTGCCTTTTCCTTCAGATCCTTCCACTGATTTTGTTGTTTCAGGTATTTTCCCTTCCACTCCTTGCGATTAATTTCTGTATCGTTCTGGAGCATAATTAGGCTCGAACCAATAATGCCCCTTTGCCTCCATACTATTGGGCACACTTGTTCCAACTCATACACATGCCACAGCCTATCAGAAGCCTTGTCGGGTTTTCAATAAAAGTGCCTAACGTTTCCCTGTGCCCTCTCATGGTTTTTACTTCCCCTCAGCATGTTACTCTACTATTATATTTTGGATCTCTTTGTTTTTGACTTTTGACTTTGTGTACCTTGACCTGGTCCTGCTCTCTCTGCTCCTTGACCCTGGCTTGCCCGATTACCTGTCTCTGAGTTACCGACCTCTCGTTGTTTTACCATATATATATATGTACCTACCACATCTCAAACCTCGGCTTGTTCTCCTGGATATTCTTCAGTTTACCCTCGCTACCTGGCCATTTAAGGACTGGCTCTAGCATCGGTCACATGTGCTTTCTGTGCCTATTATCCGCGTTTTAGGTCACCTATGCACATTTATACCCGGCCATCTTAAGGACCGGATTTAATGAAATGCTATTTGTCTATTCGCTTTGTGTTCTGCCATCTGTGTGTTGGATCATATACATAGGGCAGCCATCAGGGGATGACAGCCCATGACATGTTCAGGGGGCCCTTGCCAAACCCTATGTGCACTATAAGTGCCAAATAGGTAAGGGCCCCTCCATGTCACCTAGGATTGGTCAACAAAGATACCGGCAATTTTCCCAGTGGGCCACGGCATCTAGGGGCTGGTCAGAGCACTCTGGCTCATACCAGAGGGATCGATTAGTATGATCTGCACCGGGGACCACCTTTTATCCCCTTGCAGGACCACCAGGGATTTAGCCCAATTCCACGAAAATAAGGTTTGCAGAAAATGGCTAATTTTTAATTAGCTTATTGAAATAGCTGACAGAAGGAGGCCCTGACCAGTGGTTTAGTAACGGGCCCCACGATTTCTGATGGCATCACTGCATATACACACTGACACAATAATATAAACCAGCACTTTCACCATATTCATTTTTGGCAAAATTCAAACCAATCATGTCTTTGTAAAAAGTGCCAATAATAACAATTATTCCCTTATAACAACTGAATTGAAAAATTACATTTATTCGGAGATGATCATCCAGACACAATGGATACATCCTCTCATCGGTCGCAGACATACCGGTATCGGCCCCGGAGAGCTTGGCAGACAGTGCTCTAAGCCCAGCAATCCTCTGCGGTCACAGGCAACAGAAATGTAACAGAAATGCACATGTGATTCTCTAAGAGCAATATTAGGCACTAATGGGTTTATGGCCTTTAAATGAACTCATCGCTTTAACTCCATTATTCTTAGAAAAGACACTAAAAAAGCTTCAATGCGCAACAGGCTGGTCTGAAATATAAAAGGGTCGATTTTCCATCAAAGAAATTCCAAATAAAACCCTAAAATTGTCCCTCGCGTCTTTATCTGCAGTGTGAGATCCTGTGATTATTTACATTTAATATGGTTATTTTTACGTGTTGAAAAGAAATTGGCTTTTTAAAATACTTAGCTCGATGAAACTCCAATACGGATACATGAAAACCCTTTCGCAGAATCTTTACATATTTTTCTGTACGATCTTACAAAATTTGGAAAATATGTGCTTTTATGTTGATACTAGAGCGGTTATTCAGAGAGCACCGAAATTTTGCCGACAATTTGGTGTTCTCTTGGTCCCCGCACTTCGGAGAATCAAATTCCCCCACCCTGCGATGAATTCAGCATGCGCCGCAGGGTCCCTGAAATGAGATGAAAAGCTGCCGAAAACCACTGATTCAAGGAAGAAAACGCAGAAAAGTCGACAAAATTATCGGGTTCGATTTGATAAGCCGACGGGAACATCTGATCCGATAATTTCAGCGGTTTTGCAGCAGTTTTTTTTAAAAAAAAAATCTGCAGAAATTTTCAAATCCAATAATCCGCCGCAGATCCGCCGAACGCGTCTGAAAAAAGACGATGATCCGCCAAACACAGCGCCGATCAGCCACCGGAAAAAGTTGACAAACCGACAAAAGGGGTAAAAACAAAATAATAAATTATTGAAAGTGTTAAATTTGAAACGCTGTTTGCAAAAAAACTACTGGATGAAAATGTCTGGAATTTACATATAAGATCCTATGAATGATAATAAAAAAAAAGAAAAACGCTATTTAAAAAAAACAGAAAAAAAATTGCCGATAAAATCCCGAAAAATACCTAAAAGATCCTAAAAAAATAAATAAAGAGACATTTTGCTGCAGATTAAAAGAATAAACGGTTTAATAGATGTCTTGGTGCCAGATTCCACAGGACACGTTCAGAGGGCTTGTGTAGTCCATGCCTTGGCGCATCATCAGGGCTGGATTTATAACTAGGCATAGTAGGCATGTGCCTACAAGGGGGCGCCTTGCTCTGAATTTCTTTTTAGAATTTACAAACATATAGCCCACTGTATCTCTGGAGCCCTAAGGGCTAGAGGGACAAATGAGGAATCATTGGAAAGGCCAGATTGTGGCATTTCCAGAGATGCCAAATATAACCAGTTTAGAATTATGTAAAATAAAATAATATTTTTCCTTTTTTTCTAACACTGCGCCATTATTCAGTTTACAATTATTAAGTGAACAGTGATGCTGTGCTGACTCACCTTCTTGTTTCCCATACTGCCAGCAAGCATGGAACTGATGATGCAATGCATTGTTTCATCGACAACCTAGACTGTGGCACTGCAGTGAGGAGAGACAGGGGGACTTTAGGGGGGGCGCTCCAAATTTCTGTGCCTACAAGCTCCTCAGATGCAAATCTGGCCCTATGCATCAGCACGAGGGGGACCTACGCAATATTCGGCAGGTGGGGAGGTTTGTTGTGGCTGATCAATGTGCATATATATATATATATATATATACCAAAAATGGGAGCACTCACGGACTTGTAGGTATTTATTTACAAGTCTCTGAGTGCTCCCATTTTTGGTCTGTATCCATTTTTTCGGGATTCAGCACCGCGGCAACTGGTACCTAAAGCGTTGTGCTCGACTGATTGGGGATGATATATATGGTATATATATATATATATATATAACACCCTGCAATTCTTAGAGTCCGTTGGATTTCTGTATGAGAGATTTTGTCTCCAGGTGGGGGGTATTTTAATATAACCTAAATAAATACTGACTGACGCTGTTCTCCCAAGTATAAAGTGACTTAACGAAAGGTCAAAGCAGTGCATGTTGTAATCTCTGCACAAATAAAAGGTGTTACTGTCTTTCCTCCAAGAACTTGAGAAATGGGCTAATTTAAACACTGTTGGATGAAGCTGAGGAGGGAGTCAGTACTTTAAGTCTTGCATATCTGACAGCAGAGCCCTTGCTGTGTGATAGGAGCAGGGAGGGAGAGGACTCATGGCTTGTGCAAGGCAGGCTGGAACTCTGGGGAAAAGGCTACATAATGTGCTCTGCTACTTGAGATCTACAGCAAGAAAGAATGAAATGCAGATTAAGTATCCAGCTGAGGACAGAAGCTCCTGCTAGCTGAAAGCAGACCATTAGTGGACTTGTGCTGCTGAGCTGCTGATCCTTTAATGGCATAAATATGGACATTTCCAGGGACTGGAAGCTTAGGGAGGAATCAGAGAAAGGAGAGCCCAGCATGAGTTTACAAACTAATGGATACTAAAGTTCCATCTGATTCAGTGGGTGTCCAATAGGACATATCTCCATGGAGCACCAGGAGACTGAACCAACCATCAATCATCTCATTTGGAATGATGAAGTAAGGAGTAACTGTATCACATCAGACACCTGGGAGACAGTAACACTCCAGGCTTCTAGGTGACAGGTGGACAATTACTCATTCTATTCTTTTCTATCCACCTTGCAGCATGTCAGAGGTAAAGAGCAACAGGTTTCAGCTCCTAACAGGTGGCAGGGAAAAGAAACAAGCTGATGGATACCTTGGATGTGATGTATTAAGGGATGTCTGCTGAGGTCCCAGGGTGAGAAGATAAGGAGGATTAGGGTTTTTAAATGAGTTCTGTTCGGATGCAAAGTGCTGATCACAGGAAGAGACTGAAGTTCTGGATTCCCAGGACCACTCCCAAGAAGAAGGAGATGGATAATTCAAAGAGTCACCAATCCACACATCACTGCAGATCTTCAGTCCAGCTCCTGGCCTCCCCAGGTGTGACCTGCACCCAGGCTGAGGGCTGCTGATACTGCTTGGAACTTTGCAGAGGGCTGTGTGCATCTCTGGGACAGGAGATCACATTACTGCAAGTGGCTGCAGGCTGGAAGCCTTCAGGCTGCACACAAATGAACAGTGGATGGTGAAGATAAAGGTCCACACTTGTTCCTCAGGAGACCTGAGGGACTGCCCAAAATGCTACTTGATGAAGTGTGGCAGTCAGAGGGACTCCAAACTCTGGGCATTGTTTTCTTGATCTGCAGCTCCCTCAAATTATTGCACTTTCTTGGAATTATTGATTTCTCAGAAGAAGGTAAGATAAGAAATGGGGGGGGGGTTGTGGTGAGGGAACAGGTCAGCTTCAAGGTGAGCTTCTGTTTGGTTAACATGTACTTGATGTGTCCATTAAACAGTGGCAGGAAATCATAGTTTTCTTATAAAGGTACCACAGGGAATGTACATTCTGGAATTCTACCAGTTGTTGTGTTCAATCTCTGGTACTCTTAAATAAACTTTTATATATATATGTATATATTCGTCTTCTTTACTGTACTTCATAAAACCATTCCTCCTGATTAAGGTTACTTAAGGCAACGTAACCTTAAGGGAATGTTGAAACAGATGAAGCAGGTGTCAGCTAAAGTTCTCTTAAAAAACCTGTAGAGTAATGTAAGAAGGTACTTTGATCTTGTCATGAGTCACCCTGTGACACCTGTGGATTGCAAGAACATGTGCATTGCACTATATGAGGTAGATGAACTAAGATACTGACAGGTACAGAGATATACAGACAAACAGAGACAGATAATGACAAATACTGACAGATACAGAGATATACAGACAAACAGAGACAGATAATGACAGATACTGATAGATACAGAGGTATATAGATGTACAGAGACAGATAATGACAGATACTGATAGATACAGAGGTATATAGATGTACAGAGACAGATACTGACAGATACAGAGATATATAGATGTACAGAGACAGATGGTGACTGATATAGAGATATATAGATGTATAGAGACAGATAATGACAGATACAGAGATATATAGATGTACAGAGACACATGTGATAGATACAGAGATATATAGATGTACAGAGACAGATACTGACAGATACAGAGATATATAGATGTACAGAGACAGATACTGACAGATACAGAGACAGATAATGACAGATACAGAGATATATAGATGTACAGAGACAGATAATGACAGATATATAGATGAACGGAGATAGATACTGACAGATACAGAGACAAAGATATACAGATGAATAGAGACAGATACAGAGATATATAGATGAACAGAGACAGATACTGATACAGAGATACATAGATGAACAGAGACTGATACTGTCAGATACAATTAAATTGACAAGTGTTTATAAAGCTCAAACAAGTACAGAGATATATAGATGCCCTAAGACAGCTTCAGGGATATACAGATGAACTGAGTCACATACTGACAGACAGATGGATAGATACAGAGATATATACTGACAGACAGATGGATAGATACAGAGATATATACTGACAGACAGATGGATAGATACAGAGATATATACTGACAGATGGATAGATACAGAGATATATACTGACAGACAGATGATAGATACAGAGATAGATACTGACCGACAGATGGATGGATATAGAGATAGATACTGACCGACAGATGGATAGATACAGAGATGCATGGTGAGATAGATATGATGGATAGATACAGAGATGCAAGGTGAGATAGATATGATGGATAGATACAGAGATGCAAGGTGAGATAGATATGATGGATAGATACAGAGATAGAAGACAAGTACATAATAGATACATGATAGATATAAAATAGAATATATGCCTGATAGATACATACCAGATACACATTTGATAGATGGAAAGATAGATAGCTAAAAGAGAGCTAAAAGATAAAAATACAATAGATAGAGGATGAATAGATACATCATAGATAATCAAAAGAGATAGGTGGAGAGAAAATAGACACATGATAGATGACAGGTAGAGACATATAAGATAGTGGATAGAAGATAGATTTATGATGGGTATCTGGATAGATAGAGTCATGGATAGATAGAGTCATGGATAGATAGAGTCATGGATAGATAGAGTCATGGATAGATAGAGTCATGGATAGATAGAGTCATGGATGGATAGAGTCATGGATAGATAGAGTCATGGATGGATAGAGTCATGGATAGATAGAGTCATGGATGGATAGAGCGATCGATATATAACTTCCCGTTAAGCAAGGAGTATGTAGAACAGATAAAAAACCAAGAAAATCAATCTTTAATCATATTTTCTAAACATATTTTATTATAACGGCACTGAAAGAAAACAAAAGTTCCTTTTATGTGGAAAGAGAAAGGGTAAAACACGTTACAGGATATAAGAGAACTGACCATATGTTATCAAACAAACTCTTCATAATAGAGTAATAAATCATAAGGAAAAATGTGACTGAAAAGAAATGAGTGGGTATAAAAGAGGTGAAGCTAAACACAGATCATAAGTCTTTGTTAAAGTATCCCAGCAGATTGTTACGGGATATTTAATACGCAGGGATCGGAGAAATGACAGGGAAATATAACATTACATATTAGGACAGATGAGCTAAACAGGGGGAAAAAAAACAAACAAACTGGTATTTTCCAGCCCAGTGTTTAATGTAAATCTATTAAATCTCCAAATGTGTCAATTTAGAGCGTTATTCCCTATGCAGAGGGAGGGGAATTATAAGGGTCATGTTATTTCTCAACAAAAAATAGAAAATCTGGAAAAATATCTGGGTTCGAAAATATTTGAATTCATGTTATTTTGGCTTAAAATGAGTGTTTCCCTCAAATCTTTTCTGTCTTAAAATTAATTTATAAAAGGGAATTGGGATAAATTGCAGATAGTACAAGGTGTCCATAAAGTCTCTTTACAATCTCAAAAATTTATTACAAAGGCAAATGAAAAGACAGATAAGTGAAAATTATTACAAAATGAGACGTATATATTTAATTTTTTTGCCTCATTTAATACACCTCTACAGTATATGGGCACCATTAGTTGCACAAAGCACATCAAGACCGTACTGGATTTCTTGCCATGTTGGCTGTAGCATCTCCTCATCAATGATGGCGTCAGTGACCCTCTGCTTTAGATTAGTGATGTCCCTTTGTACCTTTATTCCAGACACCATATCTTTAACATAACCCCATAGAAAGAAGTCGTTTTTCTTCGTCGAGACATCGATTAATGCAAATGTTTACCCTGACCTTTTGACTGAATACGTGGCACCACAACTACTGTACATGACCTTCAAGCAACCATCATTTTCCAGCAAGATGCTGCACCACCACATTGGGGACTGCATGTTCATGGGTTCCTAAATGAAACATTTCCAGAGCGGTGGATTGGAAGGGGGGGCCCAAATCCCTGACCACCTCGTTCACCAGATATCACTCCCCTCCACTTCTTTCTATGGGGTTATGTTAGAGATATGCTGTATGGAACAAAGGGACATCCCTAATCTAAAGCAGAGGGTCACTGACGCCATCGCCACCATTGAGGAGATGCTACAGCCAACATGGCAAGAAATCCAATACCGTCTTGATGTGCTTCATGCAACTAATGCTGCCCATATAGAGGTGTATTAAATGAGGCAAAAAAAACCTTAAATATATACGTCTCACTTTCTAATAATTTTCACTTATCTGTCTTTTCATTTGCCTTTGTAATAAATTTTGGAAATTGTAAAGAGACTTTATGGACACCCTGTATATTAACAAAATATATCAATAACAGCAAAATATACAAGTTCAAATGGTTTAACTGAGCTCCCATATCAGCTCTGCTATTCTGGACTGATACTATGTGATTTACGTGAAGAATTACCTGAATTCCATGTTTTATCAATAAACCATAAGGTTTTTGCAGCCTTCTGGCCTCGGGTAATGATACCGACATGGAATAAAAGGCAGAGGGCTCTATTCTATAGTTGGTGCTAATGTGGCGTCTCGATATGTAATAACTAACGCTTGGAGAATTGAGTTCAATCTCTGGCATCAATATTCCGATCCTGACACAAAACAAAAACATCGTACTTTGGTCGATTCCATTACGAAATTGGAGTCGCCAAAGAAGTTATGGGACGTCGGCAAATACAGCCGAACTGCACTGCTTCTACGATGCCGCAAGTATCACCTTCTGGAGTAAATAGGACTCTATGGAGGTTTGTGCTACCGGGCCGCCAGCCCTGTCCGATCTCGTTATCATGAGAACGTGCATTGATCGTGGAGGGAGACTGCAAACTTTTTCTCCCCAGTCTCACTCTGATACCGGCGATAAGAAGCAGTGGATCGGGCCACCGTTCTCGTCGAGGATTGAGAGGTGAGTATGGGATTTTTTGGGGGGTTTTAAGGGGTGTTAAATGATTTTGCAGATGCAGAATCATTTAGCACCAGCTTTCGGCTTGTGCATCGCTGTGGTAATTAGATCTAGGACTTTGTAATACCTCACTTATTGAAACGCTAATTACTGATTGCACTTCCCATGTTAAGTACAGGATGTGCAAAGTACAGTAAGCGCACGCATGCTAGCGCAATCAGCGATGTGCTGAGTGATTTCTTACGGGTTTATCATCAGGAAAGTAATATAGGGGCATACGTTAAAGTCACTTATCCTGGCGTTATCGCTCACACATCCGAACGCTAACGTTAGCTTTAACTAGGCAATAGGGCTCTTAATCTTATTCCCAAATCATGCCAAATAGTTTCCCCTGGATAAAGCTAGCAGTATTTAAAGCTGAGAAGCTTATATTTCCCTCCTGTGATTCTCCTCGGAACGCCATGAAATATTCACAAGAGACTCCAAATTGCTTTTGTTGTTCCCTGTACTTGTTGTAACCACATCTGTGACTGAGGGATTACATAGTGAACATGCAGTTGTGAGCGTGGAGAGAATGTGAGAGCTGCACTTTCCAGGTCAGGGTCAGTTATTTTGTGGTGTGTTGTTTCATAGCTATAGTTTGTGTTGTGTTTTATTAGTGCATTGTTGTTTCTGAAACTTTTCACACAATCCAAGAGCACTATTCCTGGGGAGCCTAATGGGGAAAATCCGCGCCCAGATAGCGTCCCTATTTTTGCACGATATTCCAGCGGCAGGCGGTACCTCGGCACCTCGCCCCATAATGCAGCGCTAATCACTGGGATACTCATGGTAGCGCTTCTACGCTGCCGCAAGTATCATCTCCTGGAGTCCATAGGACTGGTGCACTAAAACCTCTATTGTTAAATGACACATTCTTCCTGGTGCACTAAAACCTCTATTGTTAAATGGCCAATTCTTCCTGGTGCACTAAAACCTCTATTGTTAAATGGTGCATTCTTCCTGGTGCACTAAAACCTCTATTGTTAAATGGTGCATTCTTCCTGGTGCATTAAACCTCTATTGTTAAATGGCACATTCTTCCTGGTGCACTAAAACCTCTGTTGTTAGATGGGGCCTTCTTCCTGGTGCACTAAAACCTCTATTGTTAAATGGCGCAATCTCCCTGGTGCACTAAAACCTCTATTGTTAAATGGCACAATCTTCCTGGTGCACTAAAACCTCTATTGTTAAATGGTGCATTCTTCCTGGTGCACTAAAACCTCTATTGTTAAATGGCACAATCTTCCTGGTGCACTAAAACCTCTATTGTTAAATGGCGCAATCTCCCTGGTGCACTAAAACCTCTATTGTTAAATGGCACAATCTTCCTGGTGCACTAAAACCTCTATTGTTAAATGGTGCATTCTTCCTGGTGCACTAAAACCTCTATTGTTAAATGGTGCAATCTCCCTAGTGCACTAAAACCTCTATTGTTAAATGGTGCATTCTTCCTGATGCACTAAAACCTCTATTGTTAAATGGTGCATTCTTCCTGGTGCACTAAAACCTCTATTGTTAAATAGCACATTCTTCCGGGTGCACTAAAACCTCTATTGTTAAATGGCGCAATCTCCCTGGTGCACTAAAACCTCTATTGTTATATGGCGCATTCTTCCTGGTGCACTAAAACCTCTATTGTTAAATGGTGCATTCTTCCTGCTGCACTAAAACCTCTATTGTTAAATGGCGCATTCTTCCTGCTGCACTAAAACCTCTATTGTTAAATGGCGCATTCTTCCTGGTGCATTAAACCTCTATTGTTAAATGGCACATTCTTCCTGGTGCACTAAAACCTCTGTTGTTAGATGGGGCCTTCTTCCTGGTGCACTAAAACCTCTATTGTTAAATGGCGCAATCTCCCTGGTGCACTAAAACCTCTATTGTTAAATGGTGCATTCTTCCTGATGCACTAAAACCTCTATTGTTAAATGGTGCCTTCTTCCTGGTGCACTAAAACCTCTATTGTTAAATGGCACATTCTTCCTGGTGCACTAAAACCTCTATTGTTAAATGTTGCATTCTTCATGCTGCACTAAAACCTCTATTGTTAAATGGCACATTCTTCCTGGTGAACTAAAACCTCTATTGTAAAATGGTGCCTTCTTCCTGAAACCCAAAACCTCTATTGTTAAATGGCACATTCTTCCTGAAACACAAAAACCTCTATTGTTAAATGGTGCCTTCTTCCTGAAACACAAAAACCACCATAATTTAACAGCACAGATTTTCTAGAGCATCAACACTATTATTTTTAGATGTACCATCAGCTGTCATTGGATTTGGAAGCCATTGGTTGAAAGATCTCAGGTACTTCCTGGTCCCTGGTAAACTTGTAGATATTCAGCTCATGGGAACATTGAGAAAGAAGCAACTTTTTAATATCTTTACACGCTTTAACATTAATTTTTTTTTACATCCTCTTAATGCCTGCAAGGAGCCAGTGGACTCGAGCCCGTTGCCTCCATTTACGCTTTGATCCATGGAGAATCGACTGCAGTTTGATGGACTTACCGCTGTCCTTTAAAATGCCGTTTGCCAAGCTGTGAGATTGATCTCTCTCCTCTGTCACGCTCTACATGCTGAACCCCATAGCAGCTGAATGTCAGAGGTCACCCAGACCTGCTCTGAACAGGCTGGCTGGCTGTAATGGGAGTGGAAGGGCTTGCACATCCGACCATATAATTGTTCAGTTCCACAGCCATTGATTTGGCCCAAGTTACAGCTACAAGTATTTACAAGTTCCTAACAAGTTCCGTAGCGCTGTACAAAGGGAGAGACAGAATAACAAATATACATTCACGTTACACACACGGATCAGAAGGAGGGGGGACCCTGCTCGAGAGCTTACAATCTAAGAGGAGAGGGGTGACACATTAGGTGAGGGTGAATAGGGTAAGTGAAGTTTTGCCAAAAGTCTTGAAAGGGTTAAGAACTGCAGTGATTCTGAAAGGGATAAGAATTGTTGTAAGCATTTAAAGGGTTAAATCTGGTAAAATCTCAACATTTAAATGTATTTAGCTGCTGTTGCTGTTCCTTTTGAATTTTTTGAACATGATGTTTGGTGTGCTGTCCTGTTGGTTTGTTGTGTTGTGTTGTCTTGATGAGAAGCACCCACATGAAGTGCTTAGTAAAGGCTGAGTGCTGCCCTTCTTGTGTATTTTACATGTATATACGTATATATATAATTAGTCGGTGCTTCCTACAGTTGTTGAGACATGGCAGGAATGAGTTAATTGGATCCTGTTTTACAGCCTTTAATCTAATAGCACTAGATCATTTCTACATTGCTGTCATTATCTGCTTTTATTCCCCCGTTCAGTTCAGATTTCTTGAACTCCAGGAACTCATCGACTGCTTCTTTGCGATTACCGGGGTATGTTTTCTCGTCTTTTGTATTATTTAGAAACGATGACCAGACCGGCGTCTACAGCTAATCCTGTTTCTTCTAACGTTTCCGGATGTAAATGAAACATTTAGCTTGCTGAAGCACCCGAAATGATGCGACTGAGAAATTCTAGATCGCTCGTGTCATGTTTTAGATTTTTCCAGACGAAGAAACAACCGCAACATTTTAAAGAAAGAACAAACAAGAAACCACCAAAGGACCCATAAATAGTGTTTAGTTGTCTATGATCTCACCTGTCGGGTGTCAGATTGCAAGGTGAACTTTATTCAGCAATCTGAAACTATGAAAACACTGATGCAATCATGTAGTCGTAAGGTTTGCAGCTTGTTTAAATGGGGTGAAACGCGAGTTACAAACTCGAAAGTCAATACAAAATTAAATATCTGTACTTAAGAGTTCTATACTTAGAATACTTGCATTAAAGGCACACTACCACTTACATAAGCTGTAACTAGATTACTTGTGCATTACAAACAAAATCACCTTATAAAACACATTATAAACACATGCTGCTGTTTTTTATTTTGTTTGAAGTAATTGCATGTAAAAAGGAAAAATAAAGTTAGTTCCTGTTTCCATTTTGTGGATTTTTCCCATAATGCAACATTTACCAAAATTTGTGCAAAAGGTTTTCTTTACTGCTCTTGTTAATTTAATCTACAGTATTTCACAGTTAATGAGGTGTAGGGGGAATGTTTAGATAAGGTGGCAGGAGACTATTGTTCTCAAGGTTAACAGAGATAAGAGCTGACAGCTGAATGAGATAAGACAGGGAGCGTAAAAGACTCCAATACTCTATCCCTGGTGATGTCCTTTGAATACATCCCACACAGTACAATGATGTGAGTCAGTGACTGACCCATTCACTCCATTCTATTGCCAAAGCCACACAGTGAGGAGCAGGTGATGGAAAGATACTGTGGGAGAGGGAAGTTTACAACACAAAATATCACACAATTGATGCACCCAGTGACACATATAGAGGAAAATATCACACAATGGATGCACCCAGTGACACATATAGAGGAAAATATCACAGAATGGATGCACCAAGTGACACATATAGAGGGAAATATCACACAATGGATGCACCCAGTGACACATATAGAGGAAAATATCACACAATGGATGCACCCAGTGACCCATATAGAGGAAAATATCACACAATGGATGCACCCAGTGACACATATAGAGGAAAATATCACACAATGGATGCACCCAGTGACACGTATAGAGGAAAATATCGCACAATGAAGGATGCACCCAGTGACACATATAGAGGAAAATATTACACAATGGATGCACCTAGTGACCCATATAGAGGAAAATATCACACAATGGATGCACCCAGTGACACGTATAGAGGAAAATATCACACAATGGATGCACCCAGTGACACGTATAGAGGAAAATATCGCACAATGGATGCACCCAGTGACACATATAGAGGAAAATATCACACAATGGATGCGCCCAGTGACATATATAGAGGAAAATATCACACAATGGATGCGCCCAGTGACACATATAGAGGAAAATATCACACAATGGATGCACCAGTGACCCATATAGAGGAAAATATCACACAACTGGATGCACCCAGTGACACGTATAGAGGAAAATATCACACAATGGATGCACCCAGTGACACGTATAGAGGAAAATATCACACAATGGATGCACCCAGTGACACATATAGAGGAAATATCACACAATGGATGCACCCAGTGACACATATAGAGAAAATATCACACAATGGATGCGCCCAGTGACACATATAGAGGAAAATATACACAATGGATGCACCCAGTGACCCATATAGAGGAAAATATCACACACTGGATGCACCCAGTGACACGTATAGAGGAAATATCACACAATGGATGCACCCAGTGACACGTATAGAGGAAAATATCGCACAATGGATGCACCCAGTGACACATATAGAGGAAAATATATACAATGGATGCACCCAGTGACACATATAGAGGAAAATATCACACAATGGATGCGCCCAGTGACACATATAGAGGAAAATATCACACAATGGATGCACCCAGTGACCCATATAGAGGAAATATCACACACTGGATGCACCCAGTGACACGTATAGAGGAAAATATCACACAATGGATGCACCCAGTGACAATATAGAGGAAAATATTACACAATGGATGCACCTAGTGACCCATATAGAGGAAAATATCACACAATGGATGCACCCAGTGACACGTATAGAGGAAAATATCACACAATGGATGCACCCAGTGACACGTATAGAGGAAAATATCGCACAATGGATGCACCCAGTGACACATATAGAGGAAAATATCACACAATGGATGCACCCAGTGACACATATAGAGGAAAATATCATACAATGGATGCGCCCAGTGACACATATAGAGGAAAATATCACACAATGGATGCACCCAGTGACACATATAGAGGAAAATATCACACACTGGATGCACCCAGTGACACATATAGAGGAAAATATCACACAATGGATGCACCCAGTGACACATATAGAGGAAAATATCACACAATGGATGCACCAGTGACACATATAGAGGAAAATATCACACACTGGATGCACCCAGTGACACATATAGAGGAAAATATCACACAATGGATGCACCCAGTGACACATATAGAGGAAAATATTTTCTTAACTAAACATACAAGATTAAAACAAATCACATGTAAGATATCAGCAACATCAAATAAACACAATAAGGACATTTCATTTTTTGGTGGTACTGGCCCTTTAAGTTAGTACTGTATATGCAGAGATACAGTCAGTAAATATGTGCAATAATTGTTTGATAAAATATTAGTTTTTTGGTGACTCAGGAGCACCTGAAATTCTGAAACAACTAAATACGATATAATTTTTGTTGAACGGATTGGAACATTTTCTAAACAATTCAAAATCATTTTGCTAACTTAAAAAATCTGCATTTTTGTACAATACTAGCCCTAACCCTAATTCAAACATAAACAGACAATAACTGTAACCTTAACGGTAACCCCAACACAAACAGAACCAGTGTGCCTTGATAAATTACATAAACAAATCACAATCTATGCTTTAGCTGAACTTTTAAGTTTATTTTTGTAGCTGGTGAGGTTTTAAGTTACAAATTTACTCTGGTCTATTACTGTTTTGTCTTCTAAAAGTTATTAATTGTTAATTATGTCAATAGTTTTGGGAAGAACTGTTCATTTTGGAATAGAGAAAGCGCGGTGGACCTGCTGTATGTCTCATAATGATCCAGCTTAAAACCTTTCACTCCAAAAAGTTCATACAGGGTTATTCAAAGAGATAGGAATGGCTCCCGAAAGGGAACCGAACGCTGAAATTCAGCGTTCGGTTACCTTTCTTGGCCATTCGGCTATTCCTGGCGAATTGCCTGCACATACGGTGCCTGTTCGGTGCCTGTTCGAGGGCAGTGAATCCCCATGGAGAAGCAATGCTTCGACTATTCAGAGAACAAAAACCAGCAGTGAAAAGTTGCCGAATTGCCCTGCCATTCGGTGGTTTCATGTGGCAGATTTATTCAGGCGAATCCCATAGGCTTCAATGTTAAAAATATTCCCGTTTTAATTCAATATCTAATAAACCGTTGATTATAATATTCTGCAGTAAAGAGTCTCTTTATTTATAGATTTTTTAGGATATTTTAAGCATTTTTGTCTTTTTTTTTTAATTTCCGATTTTTTTTTAACTTATTTTTTCTGTAACAGCCCTCTTTATTATCATTCATTGGATCATATGTAAATTTCAGACATTTTCGCTCAGTAGTTTCTTTGCAAACAGTGTTTCACTTTTCAAACATTCAAGCAAACTGTTTTCTTAATTTATTCACTCCATTCGTCTGCGGTGTCGGCTTTTTCCGGCAGCTGCGCTGCGTGTGATCGACTCCTGCTCGGGTTTTTCCGGTGTTTTCGGCGGGTTAATCCAGATGTTTTTGCGGGTTTCGTGTGCGTTCGCCCTTTGTTTTGTGGTGAGTTTTCTGTTTTCCCTGCAATTCGGGGACCCTGTGGTGCTTGCTTAATACACCGCAGGGTCGCCGAAATAGGATCGCCAAATCGCACTGAATTGAAGAGAATGAAAAGTCACCGAACGTGCGGTGGCTTTTCGATTCTCTTTGAATAACCCTGTAAGTGAATAATCACTTTGCTATTTTTTTCCTGTTTAAAGAGTCCTTATACTCATCTCTCCTAACATAAACACATGGACTTTATTATTATTTTTATTAACATCATTTATATGGCGCCAACAGTTCCTGCAGCGCTTTACAATAACCGAAGGGAACAAGATAGAGATAAACCTTAACGGACATAGGATGGAAATGTTAGGTGTAGAGGGTCCTGCTCATAGGAGTTTACAATCTAGAGGGATTGGGGTTAAGGAAGACAAGGGGAATTTTACTAGACAACAGGATCATTGGTGCCAGTGGTTCAGGAATGGTGGAGCCACAGAAGCAGCTTCAATCCTGTGTGAGTAGCAGTGACGTGCGGTGAGGTCAGTGGCTGGTGAGGCACTGGCTAGTATCAGAGCCAGACATACACAGGTTACGTAGGTGCAGGTTCAGGGCTCCCCAGGATCTGACTGCTGTCAGGTCTCCCCAGGATCTGGCTGCTTTCAGTGCTCCCCAGAGTCTGGCTGCTGTCAGTTCTCCCCAGGAACTGGCCGTTCAGTGCTCCCCAGGATCTGGCTGCTCTCAGTGCTCCCTGGAATCTGGCTGTTCAGTGCTCCCCGGGAACTGGCTTCTCTCAGTGTTCCCCAGGAACTGGCTGCTCTTAGTACTCCCCAGGAGCATTGTAACAGAGGTCAGGGCGCTGCTCCTATATTAGGATGCTTTGGGCAAGTGGTTCTGTATTACGATACTTTGGGCAGGTGGTTCTGTATTAGGATGCTTTAGACTGGTGGTTCTGTATTAGGATGCTTTGGGCAGGTGGTTCTGTCACATGACTGTCCTGCGCCAATCAATGCATGGGAGGCATGCCTCCTATGCAGACGTTTTTTGAATGGCTTGGACCAATAGTGCTTTCCTATTGGTCCAAGCTATTCCATTGCTCTCCCAGGGCCTCTGAGGCACTGGGAGAGCAATATTCAGGAAGTGGGCAGTGCTCAGACGTCTGTTCATTGACCAGACGCGCCACACTGCCCACTTCTTGGCAGCCTACGCAATTTGTGTAGCATCCTGCTACGCAAATTGTGTAGGCTCAGGCTGCTGGGAAGAAAAAATGTGTGGCGGACGGAGAAGACAGCGGGGGGAACGCGGAGCATGGGAGTTTGACTGCAGTGTAGCCCTTAATGGCAGCTGAGGCTCTGCCTCACCTGCCACCCCTGACCACACGTCCCTGGTGAGTAGGTGAGCAGAGGGATGAGTTGCATCAGTGATGTGGTCGCTAATCTGAAGAGATGGGTTTTGAGGGATTTCTTGAAGGAGAAGATCAGGGGAGAATTTGATAGAGTGAGGCAAGTCATTCCACAAGACTGGTGCTGCCCTTGAGAAGATTTGGAGGCGAGAGTTGGCAGCGAGGGTGTAGGTGTAGGTCGCCCGCTAACTGAGTTCTCTAGACGGGACAACTTTATGTACCAGTGTTTGTGCTAACATTCGATTCGGCCATACATTGCTATGTAAGTCTCATTATTTCCTCGGTGTTTTAGAGTTGACTTTTGAAACTGAACGTACAGGGACCATGTTGGTAAGAAAAGTTTTGCAAAAAAAAATAATCAGTAAATGAGTTAGAATTGATAAATCAGAATTTTCAAAACAACAAAGTAGATATTTCTTCTGAAATTACTACAGGAACAGACTCTGACATCCACAGAGTTATTTTCTATCCCAACTGGCTGATCGAAGATGATATTGATGACAGTGGACATCCTCGTCTAGTGCTATTCATTAAAAACAAATGATGATGAGATGAAATAAGAACTGTAACCTTGTACTAAGGACAAAGTGTAACGAACTATGATTGCTTTAATAAATGGCTTGGGTAGATCAGATTTCTAACATATCAAATCTATTATTGCCAAACAACAAGACCAGCTGCCATTTCCTGGCACACATTTATATTCTTGGTGAAACCGAATAAGATTTGTAAGACTGTATGTCAGTATATCCATTTCCTCTGTATCATAAAAAAATATGTGTGCTCCCATAATTACTAAAGGTGCTATGCTATGCACTTATGCAATGTGCAAGATGGTTTAATTCAAGCTGAAACAAAGTTTATTTGTACATACTGTACGTAACATGCATGCAGCCACGGCAGCTAAATAACGCAACTAAAATGCAATTTATTAAGTGTGATTTGCATATTTTATTCATGTTTCTTTCAATAGGGCTTTGAAACTAATTTCGGTAATATCCAAAATAAAGATTTATGTCCACTTTATTTTAAGCAAGTATAATTTTTCAACCCCGTGTGTCTTTCGACATTTCGACCCTTTTTTTGGCAAGACAGGTCATTATATACATTAAAAGACATATTTTGCAAAAAAAAAGTTATATTAACTTTTTTTGTAATCAACGAAACACTCTTTTTTGCAAAAATCATAACTCTCAATATCTGTACAGTAAAAACGTCACTTTTACATTATCAAGTCTATTCACTAAAGGTGAAACACAGGAGAATGGGCAGGAGAAGTGAAATTCTAGGTCGAAATAGACAAATCAGATAAATTCTCCCTTTTATCTCACTTTCCAAATCGGCTGTTTGGTCTAGATTGTTCTCTTCTCCTGCCCATTCTCCTGAGTTTCACTTTTAGTGAATCTGTATAACTCATAACTTGCAATGTGTCTACTGTAAAATACACAATCTAAAATATAATCCACAGCTCACAATGTGTCTGCTGTAACATACACTATTGTACAGTAAACACGCAACTCAGAATTCCACAATCTATAACATAATATGCAACTCACAATGTGTCTGCTGTAAAATATACTATTGTACGTAAACCCGCAACTCGGGATCCCACTACTGTAAAATAAACACAGGGTTATTCAGGGAAAGGTGAAAATCGTGAGAATGACTAGAAAAGTGAAAATTCGAGGTCAAAATAGCCAAACCAGAATTTTTTTCCCATTTATCTCACTTTCCAAATTGGCTATTTGGCCTAGATTGTTCTCTTCTCCTACCAATTCTCCTGATTTCACCTTTCTCTGAATAACCCTGACAATGTGTCTGCTGTAAAATACACTATTGTACAGTAAACCCGCAGCTCGGAATTCCACTACTGTAAAATACACAATCTAAACATTATACGCAACTCACAATGTGTCTGCTGTAAAATACACTATTGTACAGTAAACCCGTTAGCTGGCTGCTGTGGTTGGCCCCTCCTTCAGCCCGCCCACGAGGCAGATGTCATTGGCTGCTGGGGGACAGCCTGAACCAGACCATCCCGCAGCTAGTGGGCGGGCCAGAAGAGGCCCCTTTAATTCAGCAGGGTGTACTATGCCACCCCGTGGCTACAGGGCCCACCCGCCGCAGGGACGACATACTGCAGCAGGGAAGGGTTAAACATCCAACAGCACTGTAACAATGATGCCTGCCTTTGCATATAATACATAGCCAATAATATTACTAAGCATCTACACTGTAAACGGCATATTAAGTTGTGCACTTATTACATTCAGAGACTACCTTCTTCCTACCTGCAGTCTGGCTGCTATACAGCAGCTGTGAAGTTTGATGTACAAGCTTTCCTGTAAAAAAAAAAATGCGGGTAGTCTTTGTTTACATTCTGTCTGCAAGGATGCAGAGGGACAGGATAAAGCTGGGAAAGAGAATAATTTTTTTACTTTACTGGCTAAGTCTCCTTTTGTGTTTTGTTCTCAATGTAAAGCTAAAACTAGTTGTTTTTTATGAAGAAAGAGGTTAATATCGGGAAATGTCTAAATGCATGCAGCTAATTTCAGCAGATCATCAGTCAAGGAATCACTCGCTGAAAGCAAAAAGCTAAATTTTAGGAAATTAGTAAATCATTTATTATTTTGCACAGGGAGGAAGTGCTCAGAGGTTGATATCATTAGGGTGACGTGATGGAATGCTCATATTTATCAGAACATTAGCAAACCCATTAGCCTAATAACTGAGACTTGTGTACCTAATAATAAAAGAGGAGGAAAAGCAAAGCCATCACAGTGGCAATTCAATAAGTGCTTTAAAGGGACACTAACACTTACAGTACATAAGCTGTAACGAGATTACAAACAAAATCACTTTATAAAACACATGCTGCTGGTATTTTTCTTTGAAGTAATTGCATGTAAAAAGGAAAAATAAAGCTAGGTTTTTAATCTCCTGTTTACATTTTGTGGATTTTTCCCATGATGCAACATTTAATAAAATCTGTGCAAAAACTGTTCTTTACTGCTCTTGCTTATTTAATCTACAGTATTTCACAGATAATTAGGTGTAGGAGGGAATTTTTAGATAATGTGGCAGGAGACTATTGTTCTCAAGGTTAACAGAGATAAGAGCTGGCAGCTGAATGAGATAAAACAGGGATCTTAAAAGTCTTCTAATCTACCCCCTGGCAATGTCCTTTGAATACATCCCACACCATAGAATGATTTGAGTCATGTCTGACCCATTCACTCCATTCTATGGCCAAAGCCACACAGTGAGGAGCAACTGAGGGAAAGATAATGGGGGGGGGCAGTTTACAATACAAAATATCACTCAATGGGTGCACCCAGTGACACATATAGAGGAAAATATCACACAATGGATGCACCCAGTGACACATATAGAGGAAAATATCACACAATGGATGCACCCAGTGACACATATAGAGGAAAATATCACACAATGGATGCACCCAGTGACACATATATAGAGGAAAATATCACACAATGGATGCACCCAGTGACACATATAGAGGAAAATATCACACAATGGATGCACCCAGTGACACATATAGAGGAAAATATCACACAATGGATGCACCCAGTGACACATATGGAGGAAAATATCACACAACGGATGCACCCAGTGTCACATATAGAGGAAAATATCACACAATGGATGCACCCAGTGACACATATAGAGGAAAATATCACACAATGAATGCACCCAGTGTCACATATAGAGGAAAATCTCACACAATGGATGCACCCAGTGACACATATAGAGGAAAATATCACACAATGGATGCACCCATTGACACATATAGAGGAAAATATCACACAATGGATGCACCCAGTGACACATATAGAGGAAAATATTTTCTTAACTAAACATACAAGAGAAAAACAAAACACTTGTAAGATATCAGCAACATCAAATAAACACAATGAGGACATTTCATTATATGGGGTAGTGGCCCTTTAATTGCAGAAAACTCATGCTCGTTAGTAGCATATGCTGAGCTTTTCTTCTTAATGTTGATAACACCAGAGAATTATCTCTCCAAAATCAGAGTCTTTGGCCTAGGTTCTTCAACTCTCAAAATTTAAAAAATGCAAGAGCTCTAAGACCCCCTTGGGTCAATCACTGTTGTGAAAAACCCCAAATTTACCCAGCAGATCTGCCAACTCCTTGCCATTAATCCCACACTACCCGGCTCCTGCGAGCTGACCTAGTGTCAAGACTAAACAACCCAAACATGCACAACACAAACCTATGACCGGTCCTTGTATTGGCCGGACTAGACAAGGTATAGACAGGTATGAGGAATCCACCTATATAGAGCAAGAAGCGAATGCTGTTCATTAACATGGCTGAGCTTAGACAAGGTACCCAGGGAATAGATAAAAGATGGCCAGAAACAAAGCCAGAGGTCAATAGTTACTGTAATAAATAATGACCAGAAACTAAGTTGAGTTGAGGACAAGTCAAAACAAGCTGGGTCTATAGAAAGCCAAGAAGACAGTATCAAGAAAGAACACACTAGAGTGTCAGAGGACTGAAACCACAATAGGGCAGAGAGAACTAACAAGTACCAGCTAGTATAAGGTCATGTGCAGTGTCTGCTGGCTGGCATCATGTGCACGGTGATACGATTTATGTACGATGCTTTAGAGCTTGTACCAGCACCGTGACAGACAGTACAAAGGGTGCAACCAGTACAGCATTTTGCGTCATTCTAACTCGAATCATAGACCGTTAATCCAGAAGGGACCTGCACTCAGTACAAAACTGCATTTAACATAGTAAATCATAGAGAGTGCTCTTGGAGCAGCCAGTAGGGCTGACCACCATAATACCTTAACCAGCAAAGAATGGCGCCAGGCACTCCAGAAAAGACTGTGTCGTTTAATGGAAAGCATTCAACGTTTCGGTCCTACGCAAGTAACAATATAGGAAACCACGCTCTGTTTTACTCCTGTGCCCAGAGTACATAGTCTCAGGACTCCTCAATCCAATCACGACAAATAAAATGGAATGACCACACAACACCAGGTGTAGAGAGCAGATGCTTTATTCCACCCAGACTTATTTCTGAGTCAAAACGTCGCCCGGTCCTCTTGGGTGGACTAAAGGCTCTCTCTATACCTGGTGCTGCTTTCTCAAGCACTGGCGAAAGATATGTGGGACCAAAACAGTGTCTACTTTCATTAAGGTGGTGGTCACATGAGTGCACTGAGTGCATTCGTAGTGACCCCTCTACCCAACATCCGTCATAGCACTATGACGGCTCGACTGGGAGGTCCACATGGTGTAAGGTGCGTAATAGTATTGCACGGTACAACAGGTGTGCTGAAATCCTCCCCATCGAAACGCTACAACAGATGTTGGATGGGTCTACAAAGCATTGGAAACTTGCGCTTTGTAGGGCACTAACGTGCACTCAGCGAGGTGGTCACATGGATGTCCGAACAGACGTTCCCACCACGTTCGCGTGACCCCGGCCTAAACAGTACAACCTTTGCTGGAATCGGAGACAAGCTTGGCGTCACTACAGAGGGCTTTACTAGACATGTGACACGAAGGATGGTGCATGGATAGCAGAGACACAGGTAACATGATACCTCCACATCACCCAATAATGGAGCCAAAGTTAGTACCACTTGTCACTTTGGTTATTATTTCTGTAAGGTTAGGCAAAGTTGTTGATTTATTTCATTTTTACAGATTGGACCTGTGCTTTGGTCCTTCCAGACACCATGGAGATGGAGAGATCATTATGAGAAGTTTAAAACCACAGCATTGTATCACTGTTCGCTGAATGTAAACAACAATTAAGGTTACCTATCTGCTGATTGGTTCTGAATTCTATGTGGGCACTGTGCGATTCTGCGCATGCGCGATTCCGCTCTCGCCGGCTTTACGGGGCGGTTCCTGTCTGGTGCTCACTTCCTATATCGAGTGTCCGCCATTGTTATAACGCCAGTTGGCGTTTCTATCGCAACATGAATTTATGTGAAGTTTCTACTACCTACAAACGGTATGAAAGTGTTAATGAATGATTACTTTATTCTCTCCATGTGGGTGTGGGATTTCTGTACCGCTTACCCTGTATATGTAATGTATATAAAGGGTTTACTCTGTATTGTATGTATTGGGGCACTTTGCACTGAGGAAAGGGTTGTATCCCTGAAACGTCTGTATGTGTGGTCTCTTTTCTAATAAATGAGGTGGCACTAGTGCACCTTGGTTTACAGCAGCGCTGTTTGATCTCCTTTTTTGCTTCTCCAAAGTTAGTACCCCGACACGAAATTAGCTGAGTGCAGAACTTTGTCGGAGCTGACACGACTCCTGCCTTAAGAATCTCCGGAACAGCTGCGTTCTGCCCATTGTGGGATCCACAAGGTCAGAGATCCCAGATCCGCAATCTAGGGTGAGAAAAAAAAGGGGGAAAAAATGGATGCGGATAAAGTTGACAGACGTGTCCCAATCAAGCTAAAAACATGGTAAATGTCACTTTCTGCCACACAAGTCGCCACGATTACAAACAAATCACCTCAAACAACATAAAAGTGATTTTAACAGTACACAAAACTAACGTAAATAACAATGGTTTCCGGCCGTGAGATTGTGCTCGCAGTTATCTGCAGTCTTGCGGCTAGTATCGGGAGATAAATAAAATCAAAAAAATGCTTAAAGAAGCAAAAAAAACAAATACAAAATTATAGGCAATAATATACAGAAATAGAAATGACTGGAATAAGGATCTTCTTACATTATAGATGATCGGGTCCTTGAATACAGAGCGTCTTCAATCATTTATTATACTGAAAGCTTTTAGAAATAAATAAACAATAAGAACAAACAATTCTAGATAAATCTTCTTTTCAGACATTTTTTCTTTTCCTCTAAAGGGCAGTAAATCGTTATTTGAGAATTGAGATACAGAATTTAATACCGCTCTTATCTTATGTTTTATAATATGTATTACAGAAAGGAACGTTTTACATCCAGAAGTAGATAGGCTCATACATTATATACTGTGTATGTGTTTTGATGCTCAATGCTAAGAAAAAGCAGGAAATAAACACATCAAGCCCCTGCATATGTCAGGGTAACAAGTGTCTCTTTAATCCTGCATTATGTCAAGCGTCTATCTGAGTTTCTACTAAGGCTGGGGTCAGACCAGCGCACTTTTAACGTGCGTTCTGGCGCACATAATTACGGCCGCACTAGCAGCAGATGACGGGCAATGACGGCCAATATACGATGTACGGCCGCACAAAAGTCCGGCCGTGCAACGCAAGTGGAATTTGAACGCATTTTTCTGAGAACGCTGAACCGCTAGTACTGACGTACTGAGTGCGCAGCTGCAGCATAGCGGCGTGTTTGCGTGATTAGGAGATGTCAGACGCTGCTAATGTCCAGCCTACATAACGTCCAGACGCAAAAAGAGTTTTATTGACGATCCGTACAAAATCACGCCCGAAAATGCGCGTCGTCTGACCGTTTTTGCGCATTCCGTGAAAAAATACGTCAATGCGTTCGGACGCACTTTTTCACGTTCGCGGGGAAAAATGCTTTCGTCTGACCCTATCCTTAATCATTACTTGCCATTTTTGTCATCTTTAGTTTTTTTTACGTAATATAATTTTTATTAAGTTTTGTAGCATAATAAAAACAACAATTAGTGGTGACAAAGTTTGCAAAATGATGTCCAGAGCAACGACATATATATCATACATGAGCTTGAAATATAGGGTATCAAATGCAGATAGTATCTGAGGTTGGAGAAGCAATCAGAAAGGTATCACCAATCCATTGTATCCATAACTTAAAAAAATAAACAAAACACACATATAACACATATAAAAATGTATAAAATAAAAAATAAAATAAAAAGGAAGAAAAACAATTATAAGAAAAGGTTATCACTAAAGCTATTCTTATACTGCCATTTTCACTGTTCAAACTTATTATAATTGTGGAGATATTACACCTGGGTGCCATTCTGCACAGAAGAATCTGGAACTGATATGGCGGTCACCTGAGTCTAGGCTTGTGCACCGATTTTTTTTTCGGTTCGATTTGGTTCGATTTTTCTGATGTTTAAACTTTTCGATTCGGCTCGTTTCGACCGATTTCTGTTTCGATTCGGTTCGGCTCGATTCGTTTTTCGTGTACATTTTTTTTCGGAATATCGACCATTTTTCGTATTTTTGTGTCACTTTGCTCGTTTTTTGTATCGACTTTTCGTAATTTCGGAAATTTTCGTTTTTCGGAATTGTACATGTTTTCGGAATTTCGACCGTTTTTCGTATTTTCGTGTCACTTTGCTCGTTTTTTGTATCGACTTTTCGTAATTTCGGAAATTTTCGTTTTTTCGGAACGTCTGTTCTCCTCGTTTCAAAGCAATAAATTTCGATTTGACACATTTCAAGTCCATTCGAAAATTCCCAAAATATTTCGTTTCGGCTCGGAAAACTTTTCGGATCTGCCATTTTCGGATCTAAAAAATTTCGGAAATTCGGCCGCATCCGAAAACACGAATCGGGAAATTTCGTGAAAATTCCAAAATTCCAAAACCCGAAACGCACATCCCTACCTGAGTCTGAACCTGTGTCGATGAGCTCCGAGCCGTTCGCCTATGTTTGGATCTAAATTCCGTCCACCAGTACCATGTCCTAAAATATGTGTCAAAGTCTTGTTCGAGAGTGTAATGTAATTCTTCTAATTCCCTGACGTATTCTACTCTATCAATCCAATCAAAGACCGTGGGGGGTGACAATTGTTTCCAGTATTTTGGGATTAATGCTCTCGCTGCGTTAAGTAAGTGTACTGACACCGATTTCACATATTTATCTATTGACATGGGGATGACATGTAGCAAGGCCACTTTAGGATGAAATGGCAAGTCTAAAGTCGTTACCTCTTTAATATACGTCCAGACCAACTCCCAAAACGATTGTATGATGGGACAGTCCCACCAAATGTGCAGAAACGTACCCCTATGTCTTTGACATCTCCAGCAATCAGAAGAGACCGCTGGATATATAGCGTGTAGACAAGTTGGAGTCAAGTACCATCTAGAAATCAATTTGTAATTAGTTTCCGGTACACTAAGAGCCCGGGAGGAGCGAAACGTCACCTGAAATGCCGTCGACCACTCCTCAGGTGTCAATGGTAGGCTTGTGCACCGATTTTTTTTTCGGTTCGATTCGATTCGATTTTTCGGATTTTTAAACTTTTTGATTCGGCTCGTTTCGACCGATTTCTGTTTCGATTCGGTTCGCCTCGACTCGTTTTTCGTGTACATTTTTTCTCGGAATTTCGACCATTTTTTGTATTTTCGTGTCACTTAGCTCATTTTTTGTATCGACTTTTCGTATTTTCGGAACTTTTCGTTTTTCGGAAATGTAAACGGTTTCGGAATATCGACCATTTTTCGTATTTTCATGTCACTTAGCTCGTTTTTTGTATCAACGTTTCGTATTTTCGAAAATTTTCGTTTTTTCGGAACGTCTGTTCTCCTCGTTTCAAAGCAATAAATTTCGATTTGACACATTTCAAGTACATTCGAGAATTCCGAAAATATTTCGTTTCGGCTCGGAAAACTTTTCGGATCTGCCATTTTCGGATCTAAAAATTTTCGGAAAATCGGTCGCATCCGAAAACACGAATCGGGAAATTTCGTGAAAATTCCGAAATTCCGAAACCCGAAACGCACATCCCTAGTCAATGGTTGAGGGAGTTCAGATGACCATTTATTTGTATAGGAGGGTAGAGTTTTAAACCGAGCTGTCGATAAAAGAGAGTACATATATGAGAGTAGATGTGGAGGTGGTGGATCTGAAATACATATCGTCTCAAAAGTAGTCAGAGCCGTAGGTACAGGAACGTCAGCCCGAAGTATCTGTGTAGTAATAAAGTGTTGCAATTGCAGGTAGTTATACTTCCACAATGGTGTACTCAAGCGGTCTCCCAGCAGATCAGTAAAAGAGAGCAGACCTTCCGATCCAATACAGGCCTGAAGAAGGACATACGGGCCATCATAGTCCAATCCTAGAAAGGACAGGGCATTACATGGGAGAAAGTCTGGATTATGGGTAATCAGAGTCAGTAAAGAAGGCAAGGGAGATAAACCCAGAAGTGTGCGGTATTTACGCCATCTCTTTAACGTCGGGATGATTGTTGGGTGTGGAATGGGGACTAATGTTTCTATGGGCACAGTTTGCCAACATCTTTAGGGTTTATTCACAAAGAGCTGATCTGGCACTGAAATGTCACCGAATACGGAATTTCCCCATACGGTGACATTTCGTGGCCATTCGGCTATTCAGAGAGCAGGCATTTCGCCAAATTCTGGCGAATTGCCTGCACGTACGGTGCCTGTTCGAGGGCAGTGAAATCCCCCATAGAGAAGCAATGGTTAATCTTTACAGAGACACCGAACAGCAGAGAAGAATCTGTGAAATTCCCTGCTTTTCGGTGGTTACATTCATCAGGTTTATTCAGGCGAATACCATAGGTTTCAATGTTAAACATATTCCTGTTTTAATTCAATATCTAATAAGCCGTTTATTACTTTATTCTGCAGCAAAAAGTCTCTTTATTTATAGATTTTTTAGGATCTCTCTTTTTTCCTTTTTTTATTTTTAAATAATTTTTTCCTTTTTCCATAACAGACCTTTTTATTATCATTCATTGGATCTTATGCGTAAATTCTAGACATTGTCATTCAGTAGTTTTTTTGCAAACAGCATTTCAATTTTGAAACTTTCAAACGTATTTTTTTTTTTTTACCCCGTTCGTCTGTTCGTCAGCTTTTTCCGGCAGCTGCGGGCTTTTACCGTGGTTCCGACGGGTTTTCGGTGGGATTGCGGTGGGTTTGCGGCAGGCTTGCAGCTGGTTTTCCTTGCACTCCGGGGGCCCTACGGTGCTTGCCGAATACACCGCAGGGTGGGAAACTTTGATTCCCCGAAGTGCAGGGAAGCGCGTGGAACGAGATGGCACCGACATGTCAGCCACATGGTGCTCTCTGAATAACCCTGTTAGTCACACAGGGTCTGCATTATCAGCAAACAGGCAGAAATGGCCTTTGTGTCAGATGCAGTAAATGTGCTGCAGACAGATAATAAAATGGTGAGATCTCCTGCTTTATGGGGGTTTGTAGTGATCAGAATGAGATTATTAGCAATGCAATATCTGTATGTGCCGCATAATGCCTCTGTATAGCAATTACAGTAACACCTTGTATCTGTATGTGCTACATAATGCCTGTGTATGGCAATTACAGCAACACCTTGTATCTGTATGTGCTACATAATGCCTGTGTATGGCAATTACAGCGACACCTTGTATCTGTAAGTGCTGCATAATGCCTCTGTATAGCAATTACAGTAACACCTTGTATCTGTATGTGCCGCATAATGCCTGTGTATGGCAATTACAGTAACACCTTGTATCTGTATGTGCTGCATAATGCCTGTGTATGGCAATTACAGTAACACCTTGTATCTGTATGTGCCGCATAATGCCTGTGTATGGCAATTACAGCAACACCTTGTATCTGTATGTGCTGCATAATGTCTGTGTATGGCAATTACAGCAACACCTTGTATCTGTATGTGCTTCATAATGCCTGTGTATGGAAATTACAGCAACACCTTGTATCTGTATGTGCTGCATAATGCCTGTGTGTGGCAATTACAGCAACAACTTGTATCTGTATGTGCTGCATAATGCCTGTGTATGGCAATTACAGCAACACCTTGTATCTGTATGTGCTGCATAATGCCTGTGTATGGCAATTACAGTAACACCTTGTATCTGTATGTGCCGCATAATGCCTGTGTATGGCAATTACAGCAACACCTTGTATCTGTATGTGCTGCATAATGCCTCTGTATAGCAATTACAGTAACACCTTGTATCTGTATGTGCTACATAATGCCTGTGTATGGCAATTACAGCGACACCTTGTATCTGTAAGTGCTGCATAATGCCTCTGTATAGCAATTACAGTAACACCTTGTATCTGTATGTGCCGCATAATGCCTGTGTATGGCAATTACAGTAACACCTTGTATCTGTATGTGCTGCATAATGCCTGTGTATGGCAATTACAGTAACACCTTGTATCTGTATGTGCCGCATAATGCCTGTGTATGGCAATTACAGCAACACCTTGTATCTGTATATGCTGCATAATGTCTGTGTATGGCAATTACAGCAACACCTTGTATCTGTATGTGCTTCATAATGCCTGTGTATGGAAATTACAGCAACACCTTGTATCTGTATGTGCTGCATAATGCCTGTGTGTGGCAATTACAGCAACAACTTGTATCTGTATGTGCTGCATAATGCCTGTGTATGGCAATTACAGCAACACCTTGTATCTGTATGTGCTGCATAATGCCTGTGTATGGCAATTACAGTAACACCTTGTATCTGTATGTGCCGCATAATGCCTGTGTATGGCAATTACAGCAACACCTTGTATCTGTATGTGCCGCATAATGCCTGTGTATGGCAATTACAGCAACACCTTGTATCTGTATGTGCTGCATAATGCCTGAGTATGGCAATTACAGCAACACCTTTTATCTGTATGTGCTGCATAATGCCTGTGTGTGGCAATTACAGCAACACCTTGTATCTGTATGTGCTGCATAATGCCTGTGTGTGGCAATTACAGCAGCACCTTGTATCTGTATGTGCTGCATAATGCCTGTGTATGGCAATTACAGCAACACCTTGTATCTGTATGTGCTGCATAATGCCTGTGTGTGGCAATTACAGCAACACCTTGTATCTGTATATGCTGCATAATGCTTGTGTATGGCAATTGCAGCAACACCTTGTATCTGTACTGTGTAGGGATTTACACTCATTCTAACCCCCTGAATCGTATCCCTGTACAACAGTGACTGACCCCACAGCTCTCCCTGTATTTTGCCCTTTCCCTGGCTGCTGTAATGCAGCAGTAAAGTTTGTTGAGCTTCTTGTTACAGTGAGAATGGGAGATGCCCCTTGCAGCTTCTTTACAGTAATACAGGGTGACAACAGTGAGATCTCACTATAAATCTTATTTATGCGCATAGGGCAAACTTATCTAGCATTACAAAATTATGCAAAAGGGGTACAGAAGCGACCAATCCCTCTATCTCTTTCTCTGTCGTATCTATTTATCTATTCTATATCTAATTATCCATGTGTCAGACTCATCATATCTACTTACTATCTATCCTATGTTTAGCATGTACAGTATATTCTTTTTCTGTTGAACTGCCTTGATGTTATTCCTTTTTAGTAACAGACGATGCAAACAGTTGGCTGAGAAAGGGTTAAGCATTAAAGAAAGTACAACTTATTCTTTTCTTATAATTGTATGATCTCTGGTTGAGCTGTATGAATTTCCATACATGTATAGAGATACAATATATCTGTAGAGATTTGGGACATGCCTGGAAATATTTGGCATGATAAAGCCAGGACAGCAAAGATGAACGATCTGCTATACGTACACGCATGAAACTGGAATATGTGTTGCTCTTGAAATATGGAAAGTGATAGTGTTGCATGTCAATGTGATGCCTTTACTGTGTTAGCAGAAACATAAATATTTATCCTAAATCAACATGCAATTTATTAATGATTTGGACGTCTAGAATGTTGTGTATCGTTATAACAACATGCCGCTTGGAACCCTTAGAATGTTGTGTCTCTTTCGTCTGCCTCGTCTGCACATTACTCACTTGTTGCTCGTTTCTGTTTATTTTTTGTGTTACCATTAAAGGACATCCAGTAAGTCTGTGCAATTTTGTTAATTCATCTTCCCGTTTCTCGTTTTTCCAGTCCCCACCGTGTTTAGAATTCAATATTTTTTTTGTTAACAAAAAACAAAGTCCTATCTTTTGGAATATCTTTTTAAAATCCAAAACACAGAGGTTACTGACTGTTACTGTGTCAAAGTGCGGTAAACGTAGCCTTTTTTTAATGTTGAAAACTGTGTAAAGTTTAGATAAAAAAAAATATTTTTCCATTTGTGACACATTACTAGAATTTTTTTAAAAAAAAGTGTATAAAAAAGGAGTATGACATCACCACTCATTAAAATCATTTCGAAAACTGTCAGACTGATCCCTAGAGCAGCAATCTATCTTATTTTTGTGGTTCTTTAACCCTTTCAGTACCAAGATTGACAATACTATAGGGGTTATTCAAAGAGAGCAGAACTTGCCACCGAATTGCACCGATCGGTGCAATTTCGTGGCAATTCGGCTATTCAGAAAGCGAGCAATTCGCCAAATATTGGCAAATTGACAGTAAAATATGGTTCAATTCAGCAGTGACATTCCCCATAGAGAAGTATTGGTTAATATATTCAGAGAATGCCGAACAGCAGAGAAAAGTTGGCGAAATGCCCAGATTTTCGGTGGTTTTGTTCGACAAGTTTAAGGCTAGGGTCAGACGAACGCATTTTTATGTTGTCTGTGAAAAAGTGCGTTCGAACGAATGGACGCATTTTTTCACAGAATACGTGATAGTGGTCATACTATGCGTATTTTCGTCCGTGATTTTGTACGGATCATCAATAAAACTCTTTTTGTGTCTGGACGTTATGTTGGCCGGACATTAGCAGCGTCTGACATCTCCTAATCACGCACACACGCCGCTAGCGGACGCAGCGCACTCTGTACGTCAGTACCTGCGGTTTCACGTTCTCGAAAAAATGCGTTCGTTTTCCACTTGCGTTGCGCAGCCGGACTTTTGTGCGGCCGTACTTCGTATATTGGCCGTCATTGCCCGTCATCTGCTGCTAGTGCGGCCGTGATTAAGTGCGGCTGCACGCGCGTTCGCACTGCCTCAGTCTGACCCTAGCCTTAACCGGTGAATCCCATAGGTTTCAATGTAAAAAAAAAATCCTGTTTTTATTGAATTTTTATTCAACTATATAAGGGGTTATTCAGAGAGAGACGATCTGGCCCTGAAATTGCATGAACAGGGAATTTCCGCGTACGGTGGAATTTCGTGGCCATTCGGCTATTCAGAGAGCAGGCGGTTAAAAACTATGGCAAATTGCCAGCGAAATACGGTGCCTGTTCGACGGCAGTGAAACCCCCATAGAGAAGCAATGGTTAATCTATTCAGAGACATCGAACAGCAGAGAAATGTCAGTAAAGTGCCCTGTTATTCGGTGGTTTCATTCGACAGGTTTAATCAGATGAATCCCATAGGTTTCCATGTTAAAAATATTCCCGTTTTCTATTCAATAGCTAATAAACTGTTTATTCTTTAAATCTGCAGCAAAAAGTCTCTTTATTTATTCTCTTTAGGATTTTTAAGGCTAGGGTCAGACTGAGGCAGTGCGAACGCGCGTTCTGGCGCACTTAATCACGGCCGCACTAGCAGCAAATGACGGGCAATGACGGCCAATATACGAAGTACGGTCGCACAAAAGTCCGGCTGCGCAACGCAAGTGGAAAACGAACGCATTTTTTCGAGAACGTTAAACCACTAGTACTGACGTACAGAGTGCGCTGCGTCCGCTAGCGGCGTGTGTGCGTGAATTGGAGACGTCAGACCCTGCTAATGTCCGGCCAACATAACGTCCAGATGCAAGAAGTGTTTTATTGATGATCCGTACAAAATCACGGATGAAACTGCGCATAGTATGACCGCTATTGCGTATTCCGTGAAAAAATACGTCCATTCTTCGAACGCACATTTTCACGGACAACGTGAAAAATGCGTTAGTCTGACCCTAGCCTAAGGCTAATGTCAGACGAACGCAGTCTGAGCGCACTCTGCGTGCGTGCACAACGGACGGAGGTTCTGACGGAAGAAACTGTAGACACCACACGGTCCGTTTTTCTTGACGGACGTAGAAATAAAAAGGGAATTATGGGAAACAAAATTAATATGGAAAATGCTAAAAATTGATACATGATATGAAAAGCCATTTTGTGCGTCAAGGTGCTGGACGTCGCAAATACGCTGCATCTGACTTCGTGTCATCACTCACACAGAACGCTACGCGGACGTGGTGCACTCTGTGCGCCCATCCTAGCGGTTTTACGTTCTTGCCTAACTTGCGTCCGTTTGCCACGTGCATTGTGCGTGCGCAGTTCGGTGCACACGTACGTTGTGTGTGTGGGTCTCTATTGCTCATGATTCTATGCTACGATGGATGTTAAACTTTGCGCCAACACGGACGTAAATCCTGCGTTCATCTGATGCCGGCCTTAAGCATTTTTCAGGATTTTTTTGGGCAAAATTTCAAATATGGACACTTTCAAATCGTTTTGTTTTTTTGTATTTTTTACCTGTCCAGCTGTTGGCTTTTTTCTGCGGCTGGTAGGCGCTGCGTTCAGCTGATTATCGAAATTGAAGTCATTTTCTTTTGGGATCCAGAATGTGACCCCAAAAGTTTAAATACTTCTGACATGACAGCTAAGGTGCTAAAACAGCCTGAACAGCCGGGACTCTGTGTCTAAACCACGGATCCCCAGCCGATTCAGCACAAAGCGCCAGCTGCAGTAGCACTTTTTGGCCAGCAGATGGCAACGCATGCCTGTCGAATAGAGCTGCTAAAGTAAAAACATATTTAGAAGAATTTTTAAATAATTTTTTACTGCATAATTAATGAAAAGTGATTTTACAAAAAACCACTGGTTCCTGGCAGGGCCTGATTTACATCTCAGGAGCCTGCAGGCATAGAAATCTGGTGCCCCCCCCCCCATAATCCAGCCAAATAAATAAATAAATAAATAATGAATGCAAAAATATGGGGAGATATTTTTTAATTGTTTCTATTGAGGGCACATTACAAATTTAAAAAATAAAAATAAACACAGATCCTCCATGAGTGGGGACAGGATGCACGGAGGAGGAACAGGCACATTTTTTAAATTTAGTTTTACAGAGCAAGGCGCCCCCTCTTGTTGGCACCTGTAGGCACATGCTTACTTTGCCTAATTGTAAATCTGGCCCTGGTTCCTGACATTAGTTTTATGGAAATCACTTGGAAGTGAAGAGGTTAAGCCAGTATTTTTCAGTCTTTTCCATGCACATTGTTGAGGTGCAATAAATTGTAAAGCCACGCTGGCAGTATTTTTTTTTTTAAAGGATATATTTTATGACTTTAAAAAAAAAGCCTTAATATAAGAGTTTGGTCTGTGGATTTATTTTTCATTCTTTCGACATATTGGGGTCAGAAACCGACAAATAGGGTGTTTAAGGAGCTACTCAACAATTTCCCCTATGTGCCATTGCTTCATTAAAGGTCCGTTTTGGTTCTCGGCTTGTAACTCACACACCTCATTCTGCCATCGCACGGCAAATTCCCATGGTGCTCCAAGGCACAGGCACCACTATAATATGCAGCCTTGGCTAGGATGCTCTGTATTGCCCCTTTGAGGATAAATAAGGTAGCAGAAAATGAAGAATAGAAGGGGGTCCAGGCATGATCTTCCAGTTAGATGATGGATGACATCATTAGGCTAATATTTGGACTAATACGGCTGACAGTCTCTGTCCAATTATTTTTTTTGGATTTAGACACATTTTACTCCCCTTTAGTCCCTCGCCGCACGCTGCTCCTCCTCCTCTGCTCATGGACTTCCGAACCCGGCAGTCCCTGTAGCTTTCAAACTCACTTTGTGGCCCTACGCAACTTGCGTAGTGTAGGAGCCACAAATTGCGCAGTGTAACGGGACTCGCACACTTTACGTACCCAAGTTCCGTAGCGCCTGCGCAGAACAATGGATAGGAGCTGCACGCGCATGCACAGATTCGATCCATTGACTGCCTCTCTGAGACTGATCGCTACAGCGATTGGTGTCAGAAAGGGTGATGTCCACACGCTCTCTGCATGCCAAAGTCATGAGTGACCAGCACAGCAGCCGGGAGATTCAAAGTCCCAGCTGCTGGTTACACTGGATGGGGTGGAGAAAACTCTTCCACTTTACCCCTCGATTTATGCTTCGGTGAAGCTGATAAGTGGAGAAGGGGGCACTCCTCACATCCTGACTAGGGATAAGCCGAACACTCCCCGAGTTCGGTTCGAAGCCAAACCCGAACTTTCCAAATGTTCTGGTCCGAACCCAAACCCGAACCCGAACCCCCATGCAAATCAATGGGGCTGAAAATTCGGTTTTTTAGAGTGCCCTCCAAGAGGGCATATATGCTAGATATTTGCCATGAAAGCTGTATGGGGGTCCGGGTAGTACCCTGGGGGACAGGAAACAGGACAAAAAGTAAAAAAAAAAAGTTTTTAAAGGGACAGAGAGTTCTCCATGAAATAAGGGTTAAAAATAAAAACGAAAAATTCCTTCAAATATCGTGCCTAGGAGGTCCCCATAACCTGCCCGTGAAGTGGCGGATTTCTAGGATGTATAGAAATATGTAAAAACCAAAAAATGACATTTCAAATGACGGTAAATGCTTTTCCTTTAATCTATCCATAAACAACTGCTTGGGGCGGCAGTCTGTATGAAAAGAGGAGACATTTTCGGACACGCAGAAAAAGTTTACTGATTTTTTGGCGGTGAAAAGCAGGAGAATGACTGGAGAATGGAAAATTCTAGGTCAAAATAGCCAAACCAGAAAAATTCTCCCATTTAGGCTAGGGTCAGACTAGCGAATTTTTAACATGCGTTTAGGCGCACTTAATCACGGCTGCACTAGCAGCAAATGACGGGCAATGACAGCCAATATACAAAGTACGGTCGCACGAAAGTCCGGCTGCGCAACGCAAGTGGAAAATTAACACATATTTTCGAGAACTGCTAGTACAGATGTACAGAGTGCGCTGCGTCCACTAGCGGCGTGTGTGCGTGATTTGGAGACGTCAGACCCTGCTCATGTCCGGCCAACATAACGTCCAGATGCAAAAAGTTTCCTGGTTTGGATCCGTAAAAAATCACGCACAAAAATGCGCATCGTATGACCGTTTTCGCGCTTTCCGTGAAAAAATAAGGCAATGCGTTCGGACGCAATTTTTGACGGTCGCTGTGAAAAATGCGTTAGTCTGACCCTAGCCTTATATCACTTTCCAAATTGGCTATTTGGTCCAGATTGTTCTCTTTTCCTGCCATTCTCCTGGTTTTCACCTTTCTCTGAACAACCTTGAGAGAGAGGTGAAAGCCAGGAGAACTGGCAGGAGAAGAGAACAATCTAGACCAAATAGCCAATTTGGAAAGTGAGTTAAATGGGAGAATTTTTCTGGTTTGGCTATTTTGACCTAGAATTTTCACTTCTCCAGTTATTCTCCTGCTTTTCACCGCTCTCTGAATAACCCTGTGAATGTTTAATCCCGAGGTGAAAAATAACATTGCTTAAGGCTGGGGTCAGACGAGCGCAGTTATCACGTCCGTGTTGCCGCACATTTGTACGTCCGTGGCAGCATAGCATTCTGACTAATGGAGCCCCACACACGAAGTACGTCCGCACGGAAGTGCGAATGCATGGCGGACGCGGCAAACGGACGCAGGTTAGGCAAGAACGTAATACTGCTAGAACGGACGTGCGGAGTGCGCCACGTCTGCAACGTCCGTGTAGGTTTGTGTGTGAGTGATGAAACGAGGTCAGATGGACTGCATTTATACGTCCAGCATTTTTGACGGACAGAATGTTTTTTCATTTTAATTTATTTTCCCTGCTACATCAGTCAAAAAATACGTCAGTGAAAAAAACCGACTGTTTGGCCACTACCTTGTTGTCAGTCAGTAAGTACGTCCGTACTGCACCCGGACGCACAGTCCGTACAAAATGCTCTCATCTGACCCTAGCCTTAGATGTTATTTTGAATTTTTTTCAAACACAAGTTAACCACTTGGCTGCTATGGACGCGCTCAGCGCGTCAAACCAAGTGGTTCTCCTGTGCTATGGACGCGCTGATTCCGGCGGATTGCTGCACCCCCCGGTGCGGGCTGACATCTTGGATGTCAGCCCAGCACTCCGGGACCCCGGCGGAGCAATTAGATGTCATCGCGGAGGCGCGATGACATCTAATTCAGGCGCCCCCCCGCATGTGCGGAGGAAGCGCCTGAAAGGGAGGGGGGAGGACCTCTCTCCCTCCCGATCGCTGGGGGGGCAGGGGGTTAATCCAGGCACCGTTTGGAAGGGCACAGCCTGCCCTTCCAAACGGTGGCTGTGATTAACCCCTGGGGAGCCGGATCACGAATCAGCGCTGAAAAGCGCCTGATCGTGATCCTCTCCTGGAGCTGGCCGACATCTTGGATGTCGGCCAAGCCTCCAGGAACTTCCCCTGAGGACTGGCGTCATCGTGCATAGCACGATGACGCCAGTCCTGGAGTTAACCCCTAGCTGCCACCAATGGTGGAGATAGGGGGTTCATTGGAACCCCCTATCTCCCGATCAGTGGCAGCTAGGGATTAATGTTTGATATCGTTGGATTGGCCAGAGCATGGCCTTTCCAAGGATACCAAACATGAGCATGAAAAATGTTTTTTAAAAAAATAAAAATATATATATTTAAAAAAAAAATCTAAAAAAAAATAAACAAGTTTTTTTTGTTTTTGTTTTGTTAATGCAGCAAAATTGTTCCCATTTCAATTATAATGTGAACAATAATGCTGCACTAACGATTTTTGTATGCGGTGCGTTTGTTAAAAAAAGCGAAATTTTCCCCAAAAAAAAATGTAACGAGACCCCATTTCTAATTTTTTTAACAAGCGCACCCCATACAAAATATAACCGCAAACGATCGCATGTTAAAATGTGAAAAAAAACACTTTACACATAATAAATTATTGAAAATTCTAATTTTATTGCATTTTTGTTATAATATACAGACATGACATAACGTATACTTATAATAATGACATATTATGAATCTGCCAAGTCTGCCGGAAAGAACGATATATAATATGTCTGGGTCATATATCAAAATATGGCTACAAAACGCGGTTAATCATGATGAGCGAAAGCGGTAAAAATGACCTCAGCACAGAGGTGTGAAAAGCCTCAGCAGCGAAAGGGTTAAATGCAGCATATTAGGATGTTTTAGGGAAATTAATTCTCAAATCTCAATCAGAAGCAGACACCACCCCACCCTCAGTATGGTGTACAATGTATCAAATTGATTACCAGACTGAAAACACCTGGTGTTATGCCCGTTTGTGAACAGAGGTCATTTAGAGTTGATAATCTTTCCACGTAAACATTAGTTTTTAATTCAATATCTAATAAACCATTGCTTATAATATTCTGCAGTAAAGAGTCTCTTTATTTCTCGATTTTTTTGTATTTTTTTAAGCATTTTCTATACTTTTTTCAAAATTTCTTTTTTTTTTCGAACTCGAACCGAACAGACCCAAAAAGTTCGAAATTCGCAAACTTTCGAACTGCCAAAGTTCGGGTCGAACTCCGAACCGTCCGAACCCGAACAGCTCATCCCTAATCCTGACCACTTTATAAATGTAAAGTGGTCAGGCTGAGTAACGTGTCCCTTTAAATACAATGTGGGGTGCATAGGGCTGTCTATGCACACAGTGCAGCAGGAGAGAGGCTTCCATGGGGTTAATGTGCTCATTTATAAGGGAGTTATAAGAACTATATCAGTATTTAATTAACCCCTTGAGGACCAATGACTTGCATGGTACTTCCTGAGAAAAACTCCCGTTATGGACCAAGGACATACCATGTACGTCATGGTCCTTTAATCCCCCTCCCTCCCTATACTCACCTCTCTGGCCGGGGTCCTGCATTGGTCTGACTTCATTGAAGTCATACCAACGTTTTTATGGGCCCTGGCTGTCGCACTGACGTCATCGTTGGATGCCATGACCTCAGTTTCAGGTGCCCCCCGGCACCTGCCGGGGTAGAGCCTGAAAGGGGAGAGGGGGGTCCTTTCCCTCCCTCCCGAACGGTTAAAGGTAGAAAAAAAGAGAGAGGCACTGCTGGAAAAGGCACAATCTGCCCTTTCCAGTGGAGCCCCTCTTAGGTGCCGGTCCGCAGACCTCTCCCATAAGTGACTGACGTCTTGGACGACAGCCAAGCCTCCCGTGCCCCTCTGCCCACTGTTGTCGTCACCATATGCACAATGACATCATTGGGGCAGTTAACCCCCTATCTGCCAAGTGGAGATAGGGGGGGTCATTTGGACCCCATATCTCCTGATCAGTGGCAGCTATAGGGTCATGTTTGGTATCATTGGACAAGCCAGAGCATGACTATCTATGAGCGCAAAGTACAGTAATGATAGTGATAGTGTTTCATACCGCAAGCTTACTTTACTTTGCGCTCCCTATACTTAACATGGGGAGCACAAAGAGTAATTGTCGTAGCGGTGCTAATTACCACACTGCTACGGTTAACTAAAAAGTTAGCCACAGCTCTTAGCTGGTACTGATCCCGCTTCTGTGGAATCAGTTATCACCATTTGAAACCCCCCCCCCCCATAAAATAAGATACTCACTTCTCATCCCGCGGCGCGAACGGCGGCCTGATCTGCTGCTTCTGGCCTCCGGGACCAGAGTGAGACTGGGGACAAAAAATCCCCAGTCTCCCTCCGTGAATCAGTCCGTGGCCCTGCGCGATCTTGCGTGAGGCGAGATCCTGCAGGTCACATGATCCGGCAGCACAAGCCTCCATGGAGTCCTATGTACTCCAGAAAGGGATACTCACGGTGGCGCGTTAGTTCTGTCGCGATTATCCAGGAGCTTAGCGCTGTGTTACGGGGCAGGCTGCAGAATCGGCATGTGCCCTGTAATCTGGTGGTAAAATGGGGATGCTGAGGGATAACCTGCAGGTGCCGGTTTCTCCGGTTACTGTCCCCGTTGTAGTGCAGGGCACATGATAGCGCCCTTAGTGTCACGGGCTTCATGCCCAGGGTGCGTGTTCTAGGGTCCAATTGCAAACTAATATGGATTGTAATAAACACATTTCCTTTGCTTTGCTTCAGTAGAACACCAGATCGACTATACTTGATAATCGGGCACCAGCAGGTGCCTTGTAGATTGAGTATAGTCGATCTTGTTGGTGAAAGAGTTAAAGATGGCCCTATGGACCAAACGTAAGCCTGGACATAGACTGAATTTACTGGTATGTCTGCGCAAGCGTGCTCAGAGACGTCACGATGCCCGGACGCTTTTACATCCAGCAATGAACCCTGTCGAGAGTTGTCTTTTAAGATTAAGCACAGAGGTTCTTTCTAAAGAACAAGCCTGGGGCATCAGCGGCAACGTTCCTGTGGCTTCCATGAAGATTGCCCCACTGTTAGGACTTTGGCTAGAGCTTCCCATTATTTATAAGCGACGGTATTTGTGCAAGTTGGCAAAAAGCCGGTTACAGCAAGACACGCTCAGCCTAATAGATTTCTACAACCAGAAACACTGCAAGGAATTATTAATTATCGTCATCTTTTCCGATATCGTTCCGCAATTAGTCCTTTCCTCGGCAGCGCGTCGTGCTGTGTGATTGATCTTTTTCCGAGCAGCAGAATAGAGGTATAAGCTTAGCCATGCATTATGCAAACACATTAAATCAGATGTAAAGTGACTTAAAAGTCAAATACTTATCACCCCTCTCGCATGTGTATTTTCTGATGAGCTAAAACACAGGTTCAAAACCTAGAGCGTAGACGGGCCGCGCCACAAAAAACAAAAACAAAATATTCAGGGCTATTTCAGACATTTTTTAACTGCTTCACTACCGAGTGATTTTAGAAAAAAAAAAACATTGTCAGGAGCCAGAGGTTTTTCTATAAATCATTTAAATTATTTATAAAACTGTTTGGGCATATTCCCGATGTATTCCTTGCTGTAATAACCTAGGGCCCTATTACATTCTTCACGCAAAAACGCTCGCGCAACGCGTTAATTTGTGCGCCCAGCGTTAAACGTTAACGCGCGTAAATCAACGCTGGAATTACAATCCTCGCGCATTTTTTCATCCGCTGAGCAATAACGCGCGGAAAACGGACGCGCACAAACACGCGCGCAGCAACGTTGCGTGCAAAAATCAGTGTGCAGACTGTTTTTTTCACGCGATTCAGCCAATCAGAATTAAGAACCACAATTGTCTCACGTTAAGTTTTTGCGCCTGTCACAGTCAATCTGCGCATATATGCTGCAGCAATAATAAATGCACCCACCACTTCTCCATTTTATTGGTTTGGGTATGTGTAGAATGTGTAACTATACTTTGCTGCGTATTTTTTTTGGGCTGGTGTATTTGGGTTCGGGAGGTTGATAGAATTTGCCGTTAACACCAGCTTTTAGGAGTTGCTAAAATTATGCGCGCAAAGGCTGTGCGTTCCAAACTGCGCATAGATTGTAATACCATCCGCGTACCAGCGCACAAACGCATTTGCGCTCACAATGTTAAGTATAGGTCGCTCGACGTACAGTAAGCTCGCGCAGCGTTCACGCAGGTTCACCCGCGGTAGACATATACGCGCGTTTGTTGCGCTGACATTGTAATACGACGTTCAGCGCAAAGGGTTTTGCCCCTCGCGTTAATGCATTTTTGCGCGGGCGCAAACGTATGCGCGAAGAATACCCTTATTGGGCAGGGAGATGTCGCCATCTACTGGTCAAATGGAGTTACCGCAGGCCGAACTGCAGCCCGTGGGTCTCTGCATCGGCTGCTGAAAGTCCAACAGGACGTTCAATTAGCCGAATTTACACAGTTTTAGCACCTCGGACATTATGCCCACAGGGCTAAAACTTTGAGGGTACCTTCTGGAGCCCGAAAGCAAAAGAAATTAATTTGCAGCAAACAAATTTAATTTGCTTTTGTCCTGCAGAGCTGCAGATCGAGATAACTCGATATCAGGCACCTGATGGTTCCTTTGAAGAACCGAGTTATCTTGATCTCGGTAGTGAAGGGGGTTAAACCCACTTTTGGTCTTTCATAAAAAGGAGATGTCACATGGGTAAATCCTATTTATGTGGCGTATGAGCACCTTACCCAATGATTCAGCACTTTGGTCTTATGTGACTTTACAGCCAGATGTAATCCATTTACTGGGCGAGATTTAATTAGAGTTTCCAGATCTGTCATGTTTTCCTGGACACATATTACTATTTCATGCAGAGGGGAGCACAGGGAAAAGTGCTGCCATGCATTAGGCCATATTAAATACTTAACGCTAACGTTAGCGCTCAGCTTTGTGGTCGTTAACGTTAGGTTAAGTGACCCTTGCGTGAGCCGATCATATTACATTCCGAATGCTAACGGGTTTAAAAACCCGTTAGCGATTTGGCGATTGCGCGAGTTTACTGTACTTTGCGCTCCCTATGCTTAACATGGGGAGCGCAAAGAGTTAATTAGCGTTAGGCTTACAAAGTCCTAACGCTAATTACGTCCCGCTGCGGTTACTGAAAAGTTACTCACAGCTAGGAGCTGGTGCTAAATGATACGGCGAATCAGTTATCACCAGTTACATATCCCCCCAAAAATCACATTGTCACCTCTCATTTCACAGCAAGAACGGCGGCTCCATCCGCCTCTTCTGGCTGTAGGGAACAGAGTGAGACTGGGGGAAAAAAGTCCCAGTCTCCCTCCGCGAATCACTCTGCCGACCTGATCTCGTGATCTCGTGAGAGGCAAGATCCTGCAGATCATGTGACCGGCAGTGGAAGCCTCAATGGACTCCATGGAGGGGATGCTCGCGGTGGCGCTTACCGTTGCCTGGAGCATCCTCAGGCTTAGCGTTGCATTACAGGGCAGGCTGCTGGATTAGCACCTGCCCTGTAATATCACACTAAGACGAGGACGCAAAGGAGCAACCTGCAAAGGAGGTTTTCCTCCTTAACGTCCCCGTTTTAGCGGCGTTAATGTAATACTGCCCATCGTGTGTAACTCGATGCTGCTCGATATGCTGCAGGAAGGAAATCAAGGCAGGTCACCTGCAAATCCTTTCTAATTTCTTACCTGAAGCATATGGATTCTACATGCAGTGGGGTGGCATTTTTCATGCACTGCCCATCAGCAATAAATAAATGAGGTGGGTCCAGTACAACATGGATGATTTGGTAAGCCTAGATCTAATACAGGTCGATTTCCCTGCGATGGGGGTCAACCTCTCTGTGAGCCGCACAGTAAAACCTCTATTCAGCGAGTTTGCCCGTCGAATGTGGAGATGCGGGTTTCTCTCTACAGGTCAGCCATCCTCTAGTCCCGTACTTTGAGCAAGATAGCCAGGAAATCCATGCAAGAACTGCGATCCAGTCAACCCAAAACTCGTAGGTCACTTTATGCCACCCTTAGTCAAGGACACATCCAAAAAAAATGTATCCAAGCAATTTAATGTCTAGAGACGTTAGTGTGACCACCACTTCCTTCATGTGGGGTGATGTGTCAGTACAATCACAACATTGGTCTCTGGAGGGACTGTCATGGCACGTCATCAGATGAGGAGGTTTATTCTTACCGGCTGATGATGTGACCATTACTTGTGCCGACTGCCTCTGATGTGAAGCATGTTAGCATGGCTGATGTGGACCAAAAGGGAATTCCGCTCCCTCTGATAAAATAGTGGAGGAACTGTGTCCCCACGTGTTCCTGCTCAACTTGACCCTTGAAAGGAAAGCTCATCAAGGCAACACCATCGGCCTACAGAGGTCATCCACATTGCAAAGTCTTTAAACCTTCATTTCTTGTGAAATAATGAGTTGGTAAGCCGTGGTTTGGGTTTACAAATACATAGACTGAAGACTTCTAAAAAAATAAAAAATAGCCATTTCTAGAGCGGGTTCAGCCGACATAAACACTGCACCGGTCACTTTATACCCAAAGATCCAGTCTGCTGTGCGTGAGATACCACCGCTGCAGTAATAAAACACTAAAGGGTCGATGTCTTTAAATTAATTATTTCACACATACAAAAGCTAATTGAATTAAAACCCCTAAGGATTTTCGATGGTAAATAACAAGCTCTGGTTATCTGAGTCGAGCTGGGAGATTTCTTTCGTGCTTAGATTCTATGGCGTTTTTGTTAGAAAATAGAATATATCTTTGAAAATGTATTATTTTACATTAACAAGTGCATCACTGGATCATGTCTTATACGTTACATCACTTCCCTTTTTTTTGTATTTTAAAGACGCCTTGCTTGTAAGATAGAAATCTTCGTATATCCTTTGTTTCCAGTCTCTAGGCAGTATGGCTGGATGGATGGGTGGGTAGACAGGTAGATGGATAGAGGCATAGATGGCTGGATCGATAGCTAGCTGCATCAATGGGTGGAAGGATAAGATAGAGGGATAAATGGATATATGTATAGATATGGAGATGGATAGATGCAGACATGGATACATAGGGGGTGGATAGATGGATATATGGATCTATAAGGGGATGAACATGTGTATATGGATAGATAGGAGGATGGATATACGCATAGATAGGTGAATGTATAGATCAGGGCTCAAAATTTCAAGTCCCAAGCTACTAGCCAAGCCTTAAGAGTTACTCGCCACTAATTGCCCCACCTAACCCCTATCCTGCCCTGCCTGCCTCGGCATTTCCACTCGCCCTCACGTAATTTCCACTCGCCAAATGCGAGCAGGCAATTGGAAATTTTGAGACCTGGTATAGATGAAGAATAGATGTGGATTGATAGGTGGGTAGATAAAAAGATAGATGATATATGGATAGATCAGGGATCGCTAGATGGGTATGGATAGATAGGAGGATTATATGGATAGATCAGAGGCTGGAAAGATGGGTTTATGGATAGGTAGTAGGGTGGATATATGGATAGATCGGTGGCTGGATAGATGGATAGATAGGTAGATAGGTATATGGATAGATCGGTGGCTGGATAGATGGATAGATAGGTAGATGGGTATATGGATAGATAATTAGATAGATAGCTAGATGGATAGATAGGTAGATGGATAGATAAGTGGGTGGATGGATAGAGGGGGAGATAGGTAAGGCGATAGATGGAGAGATGGGTGGATGGATGGGTAGGTAGGTAGATGGTATATGGGTATATGGATAGATAGGTGGATGGGTAGATGGATAGAAATGTGGATGATAGATGGATAGGTAGGTAGGTGCATGGATAGATACCTGTAGATATATGGATAGAGAGAAGAGGAATAGATGGATAGTTAAATAGAGTGATAAATGGGTGGATGGATAGATAGGTAGATGGGTATATGGCAGTTATGTAAACAAGAAAACAACACAGCGCTTCAAAAGACCAAAGTCCAAAATGAAGAAAGTGAAATAAACACTCAATATGTCCATAGGCCAAAGACGTTGTCTTTTGAGGGTGGATCTTCTCAGAGTAATGTCGATGGAGTATGTACTGTAGGGAGAAAGCACAAACACAGAGGACCAAAATTGCGCAGTAGGACAGTACCCAAAGTGAGAGTATTATATATCAATAATCAACTCACATTTTGTGGAGCCTACAACCGGCTCCCAGGAATAAGGCGAGCAGGGACTTTATGTTAGGTGCCCATAAAACCTTCACACGGCTTCTTTCAGGATTCACCAATGTGAGGGTACTGTAAGGAAATTGACAGAGACCAAAGAGGCACCTCCTAGTGCAATAAATCACACATAACTTAATAATTTAAAGGCAGGTGGCCAAATTCAAACTCACACGTTGTTGAGCCTCTATTGGCTCCGTCACAATACGCTTAGGGAATCATAAGGTATTCCCCAGACCTTCTTTGCAGGAGTTAAAAAGGCAGACAGCAAAAAAAAAATTTAATAACCAGCTGAGGAAGCCTTTGTAGGCGAAACGCGTCCTGGTCTTTGGTTTGGTAGATATGATCTATCTATTTTAAAATGAATAAATGTTTTTAATTTTTAAAAAAAAAAAAAAAAAATTTTTTTTGCTGTCTGCCTTTTTAACTCCTGCAAAGAAGGTCTGGGGAATACCTTATGATTCCCTAAGCGTATTGTGACGGAGCCAATAGAGGCTCAACAACGTGTGAGTTTGAATTTGCCACCTGCCTTTAAATTATTAAGTTATGTGTGATTTATTGCACTAGGAGGTGCCTCTTTGGTCTCTGTCAATTTCCTTACAGTACCCTCACATTGGTGAATCCTGAAAGAAGCCGTGTGAAGGTTTTATGGGCACCTAACATAAAGTCCCTGCTCGCCTTATTCCTGGGAGCCGGTTGTAGGCTCCACAAAATGTGAGTTGATTATTGATATATAATACTCTCACTTTGGGTACTGTCCTACTGCGCAATTTTGGTCCTCTGTGTTTGTGCTTTCTCCCTACAGTACATACTCCATCGACATTACTCTGAGAAGATCCACCCTCAAAAGACAACGTCTTTGGCCTATGGACATATTGAGTGTTTATTTCACTTTCTTCATTTTGGACTTTGGTCTTTTGAAGCGCTGTGTTGTTTTCTTGTTTACATAACTGCCATTTGGGTATTTAGAGAAACCCCCCATACAACATTCAGCGAGTGGGATAGACACCATTCCGGTGGGCGCTGCACCCCTCTTTTTCCTAGATGGGTATATGGATAGATAGAGATAGATAGGTAGATGGGTATATGGATAGATATAGATAGGTAGATAGGTGGATGGATAGATGGGTATATGGATAGATTTAGATAAGTAGATAGGTGGATGGATAGATGGGTATATGGATAGATAGCTAGATGGATGAATGGATAGAGGGGTAGATAGGTAAATGGATAGATAAATCGAAAGATGGAGAGATAGGTGCATGGATAGGTAGGTAGGTAGGTATATGGATAGATGGATATAAAGGTGGATGATAGATGGATAGGTAGGTAGGTAGGTAGGTGGATGGATAGATAGATAGATAGATATATGGAAAGAGAGAAGAGGAATAGATGGATAGTTAAATAGAGTGATAAATGGGTGGATGGATAGATAGGTAGATGGGTATGTGGCTTAGATTGGTGGATGATAGATAGAGATAGGTAGATAAGTAGATGGGTATATGGATAGATAGGTGGATGGGTAGATGGATAGACAGGTAGGTATGTAGGTGGATGGATAGATAGATATATGGATAGAGAGAAGAGGAATAGATGGATAACTAACTAGAGTGATAAATGGGTGGATGGATAGATAAGTGGATGGATAGCTAGATAGAGGGAAAAGGGATAGATTGATAGACAGGTAGGTATTGAGACAGAGTTGTAAATACACCATTTGAATATCTGGTTATTTCACACCCTAATAATGAATATAGCTATTTGTGACTCGGCAACATCATTGCACCTTTGTCCAAACCATCTCTCATGTCTTGGATCATCGTCTCTACCCTTTTATTAATAAATTGCATGTTGGATCTGGTTTAGTTGTCGACTGCTTGTTTCCTTTTTGTTCGATGTCTTGTCTTTGAGTAAACCCTATATGTGTGTTATGGAAAACAGCCACGATACAACTTGTCGCGGTTCCCGCTTCTCTTTTCTCTCCGGTCACAGCATTGTCTAGTCTTCATTCTCCAGCCGTTGGTTGACTACATTTGCCATAGTGTTTCACCAACAGCTGGAAAGTCAAGACTGAACATCTGTTTCTGTATAACGTATCAAACACGGGGTAAGTTATTTAAGAGCAGAAGAGGATACGGAGCCACAAGTGCCAGGAGCCATCGCCGAGTTCCCCGAGACATATCTGGGCCACGCAGACTGTGCTATTGTGGAACAAGTGTCACGTTTGAAATGGAAGGTCATGTTAGGAATCCTAACAAGTTGTAACAAGAATAAATAACAAAAAGAAGTAGGTTTAAAAATAGAGAAATAAAACCCTTAAAACAAACAAGTCTTTGGAGAGAGAGAGATGGAGACACGGCACTATTTCTGCAACAACCGAGAGTGCGTTTAGCTCGTGCTGGTTTTCAAACAGTAATAGACAGAATTTAGTCCTAAGGGGAAATCATCAACTGTCTACGCTTTCATGTGACCGGTTTTAAAGATAAAAGATATTTAAAAAAAAGATAATATTGGTCCCACAATAGATATTCCTAAAATACAGTGAACTGCTCTTATAATTAGGGGGGATGAAGTCTAGCCGGCAGCTCGAGGTTTATTAGGTCGGAAAAGTCAGATTGACAGAGAAAATCCTGAGTGCTCAACCTTGTCCTTGTAAAATACGTTAAAAAAATGGTTAGGGGGACGAGGCTTAGGGCTAGGGTTTGCTGAGGGATAGGATTACTTAATTTACCCTTCATAAAGACCATTTTAGAGACATTTCAGAGGCATTAAAGTTATTGGAAAGGCAGAGGGCTCCCCTGCTGGCCAAAAAGTGATACTACATGTATAATAAAACAGTAGGGCAGTGGTTTTCCACCCTTGTCCTCAAGTACCCCCTAACACTCCAGGTTTGCAGGATATCCAAAGCACAGCACAGGTGATATGATTTGCTGCTCAGTGATTGCAAGATTCAGTCTGCATTTCCCCAAGGGAACCCTTAAAACCTGGGCTGTTAGGGGAACCTGAGGACCAGGGTTGGGAAACACTGCAGTAGGGGATCTATATTTCTGTAGAAGACAACCCGAACTCTAAGCTGTGTAATCAACTTGAGCACCTTGAATGACGTGCAAGGTGCTGAAAATTTAGGGGCACATTCTGAGACCATCTGCAGTAAATGAAATTCCATTGCATTGCTCCAGACTGGCCAGATCGAGTATACTCGTTGTTGGGCTCCTGCAGGAGCTTTGAACATTGAGTATACTTTGCTATAGTAGTGAAAGGTTTAAGTAAAGATTAGTGTACACCCTGGGGAGAAATGAATTTGTCTGAGATCTCACATCCGGCAGAAAGTTATAGATAACATTATCACCATAATCAGTTAACCACTTCACTACCAAGTGATTTTCCAAAAATCCACTGCCAGGTACCTGTGCTTTTTGGGAAAATCAATTGTAATTAATCAGACAGTAAGAAATATCTGGGAATATACCCAGTGTATTTCTTGCTGTAATAACCCATTTGGCAAACGAATGTCGCCCGCTAGGTTACCAAGCCTATTTTAACCATTTTAAACCCCCTTGGGCATTATGTTCACAGGACTAAAAGTTTAGGGGTACCTTCTGGAGCCTGAACGCAAACGAAATTCGTTTGCAACACAATAAATTAATTTGCAGTGATACATCACAGAGCCCCTGATCGTGTTAACACGATTTCAGGGTGCCGTGTCTGCTACCACTGATGGTAGACACGATCATGGTAGTGAAGGGGTTAAAAGTAAAGAATAAAACATTTATATTTACAGTATATGAGTTAAATCAAAAGGTGATAATAGGAAAAAAATAATTATATAGCAGCAAGAAGGAAAAGGGAGGGCAGGGCAACTTGTTTTCTATTGCATAGGTTTTGATATTTTAATTCTGCTGAATAAACGGAGATGTGAGTCTTACAATGTTCTCCAGAGGGTTTTCAAGGTTATCAATGAGAGAATAAGTGCCTGTGGGGGTTGTTGGCAAAATCACTGTCACAATGGAGGGAATTAATAAGAGTGTCAGTGAGAGAAAAGTGGGGCAAAGTTCTAAACGTGGAACAATCGCCATGGAAACCAATAGAATGTCTTACGTTTCTATCATAGTTCTTCCACTTTTGGAACTTTTCTTTTACTGACGCTGCATGGTTGAAAGTTGACCTGTTCCAGAATTGACCAAAATATGTCTGTGTTCTTTAAGAAATACAAATCCCATGATGCAATAGTAACCTTAAATACTGGGCGAGATACACAAGGAGTTAAAAAGCTGTGGATCTAAATTTGACTTAAGGGGTTATTCAGAGAGAGCCGATCTGGCCCCGAATTTCCCCGTACGGTGCACTTTTGGGGCCATTTGGCTATTCAGAGAGCAGGCAGTTCACCAAATTTTGGCGAATTGCCAGCAAATACGGTGCCTGTTCGACGACAGTGAAATCTCCCATAGAGAGCAAATATTCCTGTTTTTAATCAATATCTAATAAACCTTTTATTCTTTTAATCTGCAGCAAAAAGTCTCTTTATTCATTTTTTAGGTTCTTTCAGGCATTTTTCAGGATTTTTTCAGCAAAAAATTTTCCCCGATATTTTTTTAAATAACGTTTTTTCTTTTCTCTGTAACAGACCTTTTATTATCATTCATAAGACCTTATATATAAATTCCAGGCATTTTGATTCAGTAGTTTTTTTGCAAACAGCATTTCAACCTATTTCAGCACCAAGCACAGGGAGATCTTTTCCTCCGGAGCCCCGTGGCGCTGCCGTCCTTGGTGCTGAAACATTTTTCAGCACAGTGGACAGGGGGATTTTTTGCTTCGGAGCTCCATGGTGCTGCTGTCCTTGGTGCTGAAACATATTTCAGCACCAAGGACAGGGGAATTACGTATCTTTTTTTAACCCTAATCTAAGTAATTAAGTAATTCGTTTCACATTCTGAAATAACGAATGAAAACAAAATAAGGAATCCATATGAAATACAAATTACTAAACTCCCTAAATAACGAATCGATCCGAAATACGAATGACGGTAGCATACGAACGCACTGAAACTACCTAAAAAGTAACGAATCAAAACTAAATGAAACTAATTTTTTCGTTCTGCATATGTCTAATGCATTTAGTCAGCAGACAAATAGGATCCACAGCAAATGGATGGTGGTGGTCCAGGGGCAAATTTACCCCCTGCTCTTTTTGCTAGTTATCCCCGACTAAGGATATAATAAATTGCTTTTTTAATGAATTTTTCTATTTCTACTGATGTATTTTTTTCTAGAATCGTATTTTCATGATGGAAGCTCACGTTTAATTTAATAATAGCGTTTAATTCTATTGCGGCAAGTTGTGGACTGTTCATCCAAGGGTTAAGATACAAATGATTTTTACACCACTGCTTCTGTTCAGTAACATAACAAAATAAATTTTCATATACTTGGGGTGGCTTTTTTATGTAAAAGTACGGGGGGGATATTAATAAAAGTGATAAAATAAAAATAAAAAATAAAAAATATATATGTAAATAAAAAATAGGAATACCTCATTCTAATTGCCTATTCCGGATAAATTGTAAAAATATTATTAAATCACTACTTGTATTTATGAAAAAAAAATCTAGCAGGTTTTCTCTTAGAGATGGATATACTCTTGCTTTATGTCACAGATTAGGAATAGTAGTACAATTCCAATCACACGTGCATTTTTATAGCCCTGAAAATAAGCAAATTATATATTTTTACTATGACTATCACACATTGATAAAAAAAATAATAATGTTATTAATGGAAGTATTGGGATTGAGTCATTGCAGTTTTTTTTTATTTTATTATTCTTAAATTATTATTATTATATATACCATCTCAGTGTGTGTACAGTAAGAGTCAATTTCCTGTCTTGCATGTGCCTAGTATTAGAATATTGGAATGCTGCTGCATGTGTCTAAATAATTTACGGCACCCAAATTTGTTTGTGTGTTCGTGATTATTTATTTATTTTTCTTATTATTTTATTTTGTATTGTTGGTTTGTTTCTTAATAATCTGCTCTGTTCTGATGAATTTCAGGCAACCTTCCCAGTCAAAATAAAAAAGCTTTTAAACAACGTATCCTCAAACTCTTGCCTTGCTGCGGTCCTAGTTCCACACCCTCAGTCAGTGAAAGCAAGTGATTTTTCTTTTTTTACTTTATTTTTAATTATTTGATGAGTTTGTGTATATTTCCTGTTGCTGCTGGCCTTGTACAAGGAGAATGACGACCAAGGAGTGTATATTCATGAAACCGGAATTTTTTGGAGAATTGACAAACAGGAGGAATTCGAAGAAATTCTTGAAAGTAAATTTTTTGGAGGGGGGGGGGTGGGAATGATTTGATTATTTTAACAGCGAGACTAAATTAGCCTGCAATAAGAAATTCCTTCCTCGGTTCTCCACAATTCAAGGTTTAGTGAATAACTTCATGTGTTTATTAGGGGATTGAAAAAAAATGTTTGTTTTTTTTCTTATGTGCAAATTAACACAAATTGACCAATAAAGCCATGGAAGTGGTGAAATGTATGTTGTGGGTCCAGTTACAGGTATTTATAAAGTGCTGGTTAGGCGCCGGGCCTGGTCAAGGTTGGACTCAGGCCTGCTGGAGGAGCGGGCCTTGTCGAGGTACAGGCTGGGTGCTCCATGTCGCGGCCTTTGACAGGAAAAGCAAAATGCCGCCCCTGACAAAGGACCGCCTGGAGCGACTGCACCACCCGGTTACATGGACGGCCGATGACACACTAGGTGAGGGTCCAAATTTTAAGAATTTCCTCAGCCTTCTGATTCTGAAGTGCAACTGTTTAACAACCGCCGTTACACTATACAGTCATCGTCACCTTGTGCCACCACTGTCATCATCTACTGGAGGATATAGGACCCCAAAGAGACAAGTGTAAACCTTGGCGAGCTCGCATGAACAGTGTAGCACTGCACCCATGGTAGGACACTGAGTACTATTTGTTCCCAGTGTTCTTCCACATGTGGTGAGAGGAGGTGGCAGAGCGTGCTGCCCTATTCACCAGAGGTTTTTGAGTCTTTTGGAGTGTTTTAGATTTAAACATATTACCCTGAAATTATGTGCAACTACAAACTTGCCTGATGTGAGAAAAATAGGTACCCATATGCAAGTGTGCAAAAAAAGTGACCTACCCCTACCTAAGCAGGAAAATGTGCACCTACAGGTTCTTTACCGTATCCGTTTTACCGTCCGTATTCCGGGGTAGGTGCTTTATGCACTTGCTGGCATCTTGAGAAATGAGAAGGTGAGTTAGTGCCGCATTACCGTTCACTTTATAATTGACAAGGGAACAATAGTGCTGCTTTAAAAAATATATATATATATACAGTATATATATTTTATTTTAATTTTTTTATTTTTACATGGAACCATGCTCTGGCCTTTCCTTTCCAACAATACCAAGCATGGCGCGGTATCTTTTACAGTTCAGGAGATACGGGGGTCCAAAGGACCCATATATCTCTTGAATTGGTATTTTCCTGCCCGGCAGCGGGGAGGTCCCTTTATGACATCATCGCAGCCATGCGCAAAGACGTCAGTGGGCGGGGGAGGCCCCAAGATGTGGTCTAACTTCCAGGAAGATTGGATTCCCCCCACACCCGCATAGGTCTCCCCCAAGGCTGTGGGGAACCCATGACGTGTGGGGGAATTCATCTGCATGCTGTGGGGAATCACCTTGACGTCCCCCACACGTCTTCCGCAGCCAAGGGGTTGAATATTCTTTATAAGATTTTGCATCATACACTAATAAGCAATTTGAGAGATAAAATACCAGCAAAATGTGACATCTGTAATGTGAAAAAACACAAACAAAATAAAAGGAGACTTTTTATCATGTTACAAGTAAAATTCTGTTGGCGTTGTTCCTTTATCTTCGTACAATTACTTGCCTGAGTCCAAACCCCCGGGAGATAGGTGATACTTTATTATTTGTGTGTTTATTTCTGTCATTCCCACAATCAGCGCTACTTAATATCAATTAATACCAAGACATCGCACGCTAACCAGGTTTTTAGGTCTCACATTGTATCCCGGATTCTGCACCTGTTATCTAACATACTCAACCCCATATTCAATTGTCTCTTTTTTCGTTACGTTTTCAAAGACATGAAGCTCTGTAACTAAGTCTCCGGAATTCCAATGTACGGTTCAGCAAGTCTTATCTAAAAGCTTGCATCATTCTTGCGTGGCTCATCGCTCCACTGCTATGACATTCTTAATTTAATTGCACACCATTAACACACAAGTTATTTTTTGTTGTAATCATTGCTATACCCACCACGCCAACCCAAGAAACAGAAAAGGTAGAAACACCACAAGAAAAAAAAAGTGTCATCTACGCTTATCCCTATAACACCATGTGAAACAAAACACAATTAGAGGCTTTGGTTTACTTGAATGGCCATTGAAGTGTAAGCTCGCCAAAAGCGGTTTCTAAGCAACCACATACGTTCATGCTGCTCCTCAGTCATGAGGCAAACTGGTGGATTTTCTTTTATACCCTCCCCAGAAAAATTCCACTTTGAGATTAATAACAAAAACACGGTACGGGACACCTGCAAGGATGACCTGGCTGGAAACATGACAAAAGATACATAGATACTGGAAAATGGCGTCGCGGCTGCAACCACCAGACATATCCAGCACAGTAACATGTATAAAACACAACAAGAAAAAAAGGTGTCATCTACACAAAAAAAGGTGTCATCTGCGCTTATCCCTATAACACCTGGCATGAACGTATGTGGTTGGTTAGAAAGCAGCTTTTGGCTTCATTAGATAGGACTCGCCTCACTAGAGGTGCTGTGATGTGGCACGTGAGCTTACACTTCAATGGCCATTCAAGTAAACCAAAGCTTCTAATTGTGTTTTGTTTCCCATGGTGTTAGGGTAAGCGCAGACGACATCTTTTTTTCTTGTTGTGTTTTATACATGTTACTGGGCTTGATACGTCTGGTGGTTGCAGCCACCCCGATAGGGCTCTGGCATGACGCCGTTTTCCTGTATCTAGAAAAGGTAGAGACCCTGAATTACCAGGTCCATATTAAAGTCAGGTAACTAAACATAGAAAAAAAAACAATACAGGACTACTGAGCAGAGTAAACAGATGAACCCCGTGACAGCCAATGTCAAGGCAAGGAGAGATAGACATAGTCAAAAATAGAGCTAAATGCAAAATACCAGGAAATCAGAGAAGATGACGAGGATAGCACTGAGGGGTCAGAAAAGCCACGACAGGGCAATTTTATGGAAACACAGGAATCTTAAATACCCTACGGAGGATTCTAATTGGTAGCAGGAGAGGGTGTGTCTGAAAGTGCAGGAATCCTGGTGTCTCGGAAAATGACGCATGTACGCATCCCTGAAATGATGTTAGTTCAGGCAACTGTCTTCACAATGATGTAAGGTCAGGCTAGCATCATTGGAATGATGCGAGGACAGGCAAGTGTCGTCGGAATGACGAGTGGTTGGTCAAGTGTCGTCGGAATGATGCAAAGTTGGGTAAGCCTCTTTGGGTTGAGCAAGGTCGGCCAAATGTCATTGGAATGACGCAAGGTTGGGCAAACATTGTTGGAATGATGAGAACTTGGGCGAGCATCGCTTAAATCTCACTCAAATGGGAAAGATCACTAGTCTGATGTAGCCACACAAAGTCGTCTGAAGTCGTCCGATGAACATCAGAGGCAGTGGAAGAGGGTTGATTCTACTCTTTGTTGTGGGATTAGTCTGACGACTACAGACAACTACGGACAATCGCACAAATACAGTTCCAGTGGTCGGCCAGCCTTATGGGTTTTTTTTTTAACATGCTAATGGTATTAACAGATAAAAGACAATACATAGCCCCCAAGATGTCACAATAAACCAGTATCTGAAGATGAATGGGGAAATAAAGGTAAAATATAAAAACATCCTCTGCAAATTCCTTACAATTTAATTCTCCTACATATACCTGATCAACGATATGTACAAAAAATTGCTGCTGTGCCCAACAATTCAGTATACGCCAGTATCAATAACTTAATGGGGGACAAAAGGTTAAATATAAAAACAACCGCTATAATTAAATACAATATAATTTTCTTATACACAAGTCAGAAATGATAGTATTGTTTAATGTTATATTATATATACAGTAGATATGTATATATATATAATTTTCTTTACTTTATAAAATTTATTATATATAATTTACATGTATTATATAAGTAAGTAAGCAGATAATTGCAGTTGTGCCCTAATATATTTTAAGTAAGCATGACAGTGTTACCAAATGACATCTATAATGGGTAATAAAGTATATTGTTTCTCTTGAAAAGGCAAGTGATCTGCCACATTTAGTGCACAAATTAAATATCAAGTGGTTACTATGAAAAGGCTTATCTCGCAAATTAATTAAAATAGAATTTGTAACTGGCTAACAATAACGCCGCTCTTGTGTACAAATGAGCTGACATGAAACGATAATACACTTCAATCACGTTTAATGAGAGATTAGTTCCTTTGGCATTAGTTGAGGAGAGGTGTAGTATTCTAGGTCAAGCTGGTCATATTACAGAGTAACAGATGAATCACACACTCCACTGCCTGTCCTAAAATTAGCACCACCTTGTAGAATGTGTTAAGATAAAAGCTAAAGCTCCCTTAGAGGGTAGTCTCTAAGGTATAATATGTTATACAAGCAGAGCACACCTGTGTATACCCTAGTAGTCAGGGCTGGATTTATAACTAGGCAGAGTAGGCATGTATGTGTCTACATTCGCCTGCCACAAGGGGGTGCCTTGCTCTGTAATTTAATTTTTTTTTACAATCATTTAGACCACTGTATCTCTGGAGCCCTAATGGCTAGACGGACATATGAGGCATCTTTGGAAAGGACAGATTATTTCTCACACTGCCAGCAAGTGTGGAGCTGATGATGATGTTTCATCGACAATATAGGCCATGGCACTACAGTGAGCAGAGACAGGGGACTTTGGAACCTGCATCTCTGAATTGTTCACAGCACAAGTTTAAGTGACGAGTCATTAGAAAGGTCACAGTCTGGTCTTTACAATGATACCACACATGACCATGAAATCTGTAAAAACAAAAAAAACTGAAAAAAAGTAAATGCAAAATGTATTTTTTTTCTCTGTTCTACAGCAGAGGCAATATATGCTTTTACATATAAAACCAACAATGCTGCTACACTAACTCAACTAAGGCAACAGTTTCTGCTCCTTCTGGTGATTTGAACGCAGAGAGAAACTGGTTTTCAGTTTAAAAAAATATATATATATTTTCTTTAGTTTGCCCCAAAACAAAAATTTAAAAAGTCATTTTGGCATGATTCTTTTTTTTTTTACTGGGGGGGGGGGTAGGGGCGCTTTAAAATTTCTGTGCCTACAGGCTTCTGAGTTGAAAATCTGACCCTGCAGTAGTCATCGTGTTTTGTAAAGTTAGCAAATATATTCATTTTCAAATTAAAATATGCAAGGGTCACAATATTCGTAGGAGAAGGTCATCTGATGTATAGTCTGGTGCCTGGTGTTGGTGGATTTGTCTATCAAGGGAATTAATACACAGTGGTTTCAATTTTTTTATACGGAAATATTGTACATAGAAAAAAATATATATATAAAATATTTACATTGTGATAATGTAACAAACCTGGTGACTAAACACACCCACGGAAAACAGAGAAAGAGAGTATATTTATAACTGGTCCTTAAGTGGCTAGACAAAGAATAGTGAAAAAGACCAAGATCAGGGACAGGAGAGGTGCACAAAACCGATTGAATAGCCAAAGGTCAAGAGCAAGAGAATGTCACAAACATGGTAGAACAAATCCACAAGTCAAGGACAGGAGAGATAGAATTAACTTGAGAGATCAATTACATTTAATTCAGCAGCTCAATCCCAATGGATTTGAAGTGCCACAATCTGGCTCTTATCTCAAAATTGTGATTTGGGAACTGCTGCTGGTATCCAAGAGGTATATCTTTAGGAATAGGGGGGATAAAGTCATGGTCTTTATACAAAACAAAGTAGTAGTAAGACCTGCTGAGTATTCTTTCAAAGTATTTTATACATTTAAAAGAGTCTTCTTTGGAAAGACCCAAAGAATCTTCAACCTACAATGTCCATGTCCAATTATTCAACATGGCCATCGAGCCAAAGTACATGGCAATATGGTATATGGCAATCATATAGAAATGCCTGCGTTCAAATGTTCCTCTGCATTGCTATAGAATTGTCGAGAATATGTTATTACTTATTTAGATATTGCTCAATTACTTACATACACACTAGTCAAACAGATAATTGGTTTCATGAACGTCAAAAGGATAATGCCAAAAAAAGTTCAATGGTTGCCCTGGATAACCAGATCCAAGCATTACTGAACTCTTATCATCCTCATGTAAACATTGCTGAACTTGTACTTTTCAACCCTGCTTATTTTTCAAATGAGGCAAAGTTTGTTTGTTACTGACTATCTAACAAAGTTATAAATGTTCTATAGATAGGGGGAACTCTATTCTTTTAATTTCATTCTGTCTTATTATATTCAGGCACTTGCACTATTTAGTCCAAGACATTTATACTTCCATTTCTTCCAGCTACATTAACACTGCTCCCTACCTTCTCTCCTTTGCCGTCTCCCATCTTTTGTCCCTCTTCTGCATTATCTTCAAAGCATGTACGGTGAACGAGGATGATAGAACTATAAGGGATGTCAGACACCAGAAGAACAATGTTAATCCTTTAATTTCATTCAATATCCTCATTGTGACAGAACACGCTGTCAATGTGCAACTTGGAGGGGGATGTGCGCTAGCCTCCTGCCCAGAGACTATGGCCCGTGAAAGAGACTATTGGGGAACTGGTGGACCTTTTAAATATATTTTGGTTTTCACTGTTTTATATATCTGCCAGTTAACTAAAGATTTCTCATGTCTGTATGTTATTCCCTGTATAGTGTAGATCTCTGTATTAGTACCTGCTATTGTGTAAATTCTCTCAGTAAGAAATTCCTTTTGTTTCCCCTTCCTTTCTCCTTCCCCCGTTCTCCATTGTTTGAAAGCCCTTGGTAGCTATCTGATCTGTGATGTTGTCTGTTTGATTGTATGCAAATGTGCCGGTCCTTGACTCTATCTGTACTCTCTGTGAATAAACCGTCAGTTCTATTCTGACCAAGCTTGAAGTCACGACTCATGATTTGGGGTACCAGGAATCTTCTGCCCGCTGTGCCAAGGAAAGGCTCCAGGTCTACAGCTTCGGCTTATCTCTGGGGGTGCTAGCCAGGCTCTCTGCATGCACCGGGCTTTAAACTGCGGCTGAGGTACAAGAGAAAGGGGTGAGAGTCACAAGGAGAAACTGGGTGTCCAGCGAGGAAGCAGCATTTGGCAGATGTGACCCCGTCCGGGCACAGAGATCTGTTACACTCATTTTAAAGGATGTCATAAAACCGTCATCTTGACAGCTTTGAGAAGCTATTTTATTACAATATAAAAGGCCATTTAGCTGGGCTAAGAATCAGATGTGTTGTGGTACATAGAACCTTAAGGCAGGAAGCCCCAAACCCTAAAATACATTATCCTCAAACAATCACCAACTGTAACCCGTCTTCCTAATGTCCATATAACAGGTGCTTATCTTCTAACTCCAAACATCCACTCTCTAACCTCAATCTTCACCATAATCTTAATATAGATTTACCAATGTAAAATAAGGTCAATTACTAGGTCAAAAGCTGTGATGATGTCTAGCACTTATGAGTATCTTCATGTGACTTACATAGACAACATATTCTGTTATTTTGATAGCGACACATTAAATGATTATTTCATTAAACACATTTGGTAGAATCTCGTTATTTAGAGTTCCACAAGGTTTGAATTGTAATCTGTATGCTTTAGTACTCAACGGGATAAATTATCAATGAAGGCTTTGACACTGTATTTGGTTAAGACTATGGTCCCAATGAAGCTTTGTCTTACAAACAACTACTACAGCATCATGGGGACTGTAGCTCGTAACACCTAAAGTGCCAAAGACATACTGCATTAACGATCATTGAAGTTGAATCTTGTGTTAATTCTTCTTCTTCATCTTAGAATATGCATCTACCAACATGCAGTTTATAAACTGAAAGCTTCTTTTTGTTGTATAAGCTAAATTACCCCCAATTTTTTGTATTTTAATGCCTTATATTCCTTTGGTTTCTTTCAGATAGCGTGGAGGATGAGTTTGAGCTCTCTACCGTGTGTCACCGTCCTGAAGGGTTGGAGCAGCTGCAAGAACAAACCAAATTCACAAAAAAAGAACTCCAGGTTTTGTATCGAGGCTTTAAAAACGTGAGTTTAAGGGTCATGAAACAATATCAATGAAGAACCTTAATAATCCTCTTTATCTTGTTAGTGAGACATCATTGTGTTTACATAATTCCCTTCTGCCTTTTCAAGTATATATTCTCCCCAATCAAGACAAATTCACCTAGTCCTCTTCACAAGCTGGGTTCACCCATTGAATCTTGGATTGATACACTGCTGTATCATATCAAAAAGCTCTGATATCTGCAGCTAGATGTGATGCAAGGTCAGAATCCAAATGCATATGCACAACCCTAGTCCTCCATGTTGACCAGTGCTCCACCACTATTCCAAAATCCTCCTTGTTGACTATGTTCCTTCAATAATCATGGGAGTAATGGTTTCCCCTGAAGATCATGCATGCACTCAACCATGTCTTATAGAGTCTTGTGATGATGATCATTCCTGATGACCTCGGTCATGCCCTCAATATACTAATGCGTATATATCCAGTTTAATGTAATAATTATCGGAATAATATGTATTCAGGAAGATTCTGGGTGCACACTCAACTACTCAACTCAACCAGTTTCTATCCGAAGGAGATAAAAAGCGGAAATCCATACGGCGCATCTAGTGCAATTAATGGGTTAATAAATCAATGGATGTGTAAAATCCATAAAAAACTGTGTAAAATCCATTAAAAAAATTGGTAAACCGTAACAGTAAAAATATTGTTAGAAAGTCAATGAAAGTGCATAGAGTAAAGTCCAGATCAAATGTGCAAAAAGTGCAAAAAGTGCTCAAGTATATAGTAATGGAATACTCAAAAAATGATGATGAAGAATAATGTGCTGATCTTCTTATAAGTGCTGGTGCTGAATCCTTTTGTCCGTCAGTAATCCTCAAAAAAGCACGTCACAGGAAAAAATGATAGTGCAGACAGTCAGAATAGAGTAGGCTCAAATTATAATCAAGATCTAAACCACTCACATTCATGGGAGCCACAAGGTCCCGGCTCGAGGAGAAACAGCCTGCAGCCAAATATAGGGTGGCACTTCCCTTCTTTCTGTCCGTACTGGAGACGATTTTGGAGCCTCGTAATGTCAGGCTCAATGTATGTAGCTCTGGGTCCTCTTAGGGTGGGAACCCAAACCTCTTTGCCTCAGCGGTGGTGGGTCCAAATTTCCAAGGAGAAAAAAAGGGTCGGAGAAAGGTGGCAAATGTTGGGAAAATTGAATGGATAAATAAATAAAATTCAGGACAAGGTCTACCGAGACGCGTTTCGGCTTAAAAAAGCCTTCCTCAGTCGGTATAGAAGTAAATGTCCATAAAAAAGTCAGTATAATGTTTTATACTGACTTTTTTATGGACATTTACTTCTATACCGACTGAGGAAGGCTTTTTTAAGCCGAAACGCGTCTCGGTAGACCTTGTCCTGAATTTTATTTATTTATCCATTCAATTTTCCCAACATTTGCCACCTTTCTCCGACCCTTTTTTTCTCCTTGGAAATTTGGACCCACCACCGCTGAGGCAAAGAGGTTTGGGTTCCCACCCTAAGAGGACCCAGAGCTACATACATTGAGCCTGACATTACGAGGCTCCAAAATCGTCTCCAGTACGGACAGAAAGAAGGGAAGTGCCACCCTATATTTGGCTGCAGGCTGTTTCTCCTCGAGCCGGGACCTTGTGGGCTCCCATGAATGTGAGTGGTTTAGATCTTGATTATAATTTGAGCCTACTCTATTCTGACTGTCTGCACTATCATTTTTTCCTGTGACGTGCTTTTTTTGAGGATTACTGACGGACAAAAGGATTCAGCACCAGCACTTATAAGAAGATCAGCACATTATTCTTCATCATCATTTTTTGAGTATTCCATTACTATATACTTGAGCACTTTTTGCACTTTTTGCACATTTGATCTGGACTTTACTCTATGCACTTTCATTGACTTTCTAACAATATTTTTACTGTTACGGTTTACCAATTTTTTTAATGGATTTTACACAGTTTTTTATGGATTTTACACATCCATTGATTTATTAACCCATTAATTGCACTAGATGCGCCGTATGGATTTCCGCTTTTTATCTTGTATTCTGACACATATTTTGGTTGTTTTTTATGTGTTTTTACCATACTTTAGGCAGCATTTGACTATTTATTAGCACTACACCCAGCACTTTAAATTATCACTTATAAATAGGCGCCCACACTGTGTAGTGTATATTTATTTATACACACTCCTTGCTTTATTCTATCCGAAGGAGCTCTGAATTATGATTGTTTCTCCACTTAGTTTATACAGGTTACCCAGCCTTCATGACTATACAGATTCATTGAATGGCTGGATATGAAATTTGTGTGAGGATTGTGGAGAGGAGTGAGAGACCCTGACATGCAGCACCAGAAACCCTCCGACCTACGAGCGATACCAGTTCTGAAATCGACTAAGTTTAGCAATGATGGTAGAGTGGAAGGTTCTGAACCAGACCCGATTACCGGTCCTTACTAACGGCCGTGCTTATAACATGTTTGAAACAGAACCTCCAAGAGAGGAAACAGCAAAGAGATAGAACTCAGTCCTTAAGGTGGCTGGTAAGCACACAGAGGGAGTAACAGAGCAGAAGCAGGCCAGGATGGTACACAGAGAGACAATAGAGGAGAAGCAAACAGGTCGGTTGGTACACATGGATAATAGATCAGGAGGACAAGGTCAAACGTAACCTGGGTTGGTAAACAGAGAGACAGTAGAGCGCAGAAATAAATAGGCAAATCGGCACATTTGGATAAGAGATCAAGACAAGGTCAAATGTATGCCAGGTAGGTACATAGATTATCAGGAAGTTGTATATATGTATGGGTGAGACCAAACAACCACAGCAGGACAGTGAGCCAGGCTCCAGAGCAGGTTTAGATAGTCATGCCGCAATCTACCCTTCTCATGTCATCCTCGTGCCCCAAAACGTCCAAAGGGGCTGAAATTATGAAGGTGCATTGTTAATGTTCTGTATGGCACTGAAAGGGAGCGTTCCGTGTCAGTCTTGGAACATGACATGAGCGTGCTGACATGAGTTTCACCCACACTCTGGGAAAGATGCTGAGGCAGGATGCATTTGTGGGGGGTGTGCCCAATAGACGCGGGCTGGTTCACTACGTGAGAATGGGATTCCGAGAGGGAACTCTGGAATCAGTAGGCCTCACAATGTGCACTTTAGACTTCTGCGCATGTACATGTTCTCACTCAGGCCATAGAGCACAAGCACTCCCTACAGATATCAATCATCCAACACCAATCAATCAATGAATGTAGAGCTGCAGTGTGTTCTTGATACTGCTTCATAGGCAGTCATCCACTCATTACAAACTTTCCCAGCCCTCCTTACTGATACGATTTATTCAGTGCAACTGGGACCTGCGTTCCTGGAGCTCCAGCTTGTAGAGTCACCCAGCAAATACAACACTCATTCAGTTCTCTTCACTGATTGGACTTACTCTTCAAGACTGGAAATGACTTGAGTTCCTTAACCTCCTGCATGTCATATGCACAATCCCATTCTTATCCATTATGTATGTACATAAACCATTTGCCTGAGTGTGTGTTTTACCGGATCTATAAGGTCAGCGTCACGGTTCCCGGATCCCACCACGCAGTCCTTAAAGCCCAACACTCCACAGAGCCAAAAAGCTACCAACAGGGTAGCCGTAGAAGAATCCCTAACTGTCTGGTCCTTAGAATTGGCCAGGTATACTAGCTAGACAGAAAGGGTTAATCAAAGACATGTCATAATACAAAACCAGGTCAGCAACACGGGGGTAGTCAGACGAGCCAGAATCAGGAATACCGATTATAGAATAGTCAAATGGAATAGCCGGGTCGATATCAGTGCAGAAGCGTAGTACAAGAAAATAGTCTAGGGCAACGGAAGGCAGAATAGTCAGAAAACAAGCAGAGGTCAATAACAGGTTAAATCACGAGAGAATTAAGGTACAAGGAGCTCAGGTATGGATAACCACGATCTGGCACTGCTTAGAAGGAACTGTTGGTTTTTAAAAGACCTTCACAAGACCGCGCCCCCCTCTCAAGCCGCACCTCATGCAGCCACCTCCCTGCCTGTTTCAATTTAAACCGGGTGTTGGTGAGCGAGCAGCATCAGACATGCTGCCCTCAAGCACACCGGAAAGGCTGGAAGCCCCCAACGTTACAGTCAGGTGAAGGAAGCTTTGAAGGGCATAGTTAAGTCATAAGTCAGTATTCAGGCAATTTAATTGTTTCTGTGTGGAGTTAAAAAATCCTTTTTCCAGTAGACAAGATGTGTACATTCTCGATGGTATTGTTCTGATCCACCGTAATTTTAAATTTTTCACTTGTTTTGACTTGTCATTAAATGGAACACACAAGATAGGTCTGCACATTTTGCAGAAACATATTGGGATTCTTGTAAAGTGAAATTCAAACCAGAAAACTCAAAATGATTCAAGAGATAACAATCTAAGAGATAAGCATTTGGAGATGTAACTAGACAAAAAAGAAAGATATCTCTGCTTCTCCTTCTTTGTCTGTGATTTGCAGTGGCAGAAGTACCAGGGTCGCAGTGGTCGCACTCGCGACCGGGCCCTTGCACTCTGCCACTGGAGGGGGGCCCAGGCAGTGGTGGCTTTAAATAGGCAGCGTAAGGGTCGGCAAGGTGTCTGCCGCCGGCGGAGGAGCAGGTGAATTAATTTCCTCCTTTACTCTGGCGCCAAGTCAGTGAAGCAGCGTGGCTGGGGTTGTTCTATTTGCAGCAGGGAATCACGTGAGTCGGAGTTCCCTGCCTGCCGGAAGCTCGAAGCTGCCATCCAGCACAGCATACAGAGGTGTGGAGGAGGCTGTGTGCTACAGGGAAGACAGCCCGGAAAGCAGCGTAACGGGGGGGCCAGCAGCTCCGGGCAGTGGAAGGAGCCAATTCCACCAGAGTCGGTCCTCCTCCCTCCAGGCTGCACGTCCCTGGGGCCCTGCTTCCTGCACTGTCTGGTATCCAGACGCACACTGCCTGCCAGTGCCTCCTACCACAAGAATTCCTCTATCTGCCACCACTGAGGTCTGTCTGATTTACACATGTATCTTCTGGCGTCTGAAACTGGGTATACATGTATTTTGGGGCCTGGCATCTGGCGGTCTGAAACTGGGTATACATGTATTTGGGGGCCTGGCATCTGGGGGTCTGAAACTGGGAATACATGTATCTGGGAGTGTGAAACTGGGTATGCATGTATCTGGGGGGTCTGATATCTCGGGGTCTGAAACTGGGTATACATATATTTGTGGGCCTGGCATCTGCGGGTCTGAAACTGGGTATACATGTATCATGGGGGGTCTGATATCTCGGGTTCTGAAACAGGGTATACATGTATTTGGGGGCCTGGCATCTGGGGGTCTGAAACTGGGTATACATGTATCTGGGGGCCTGGTATCTGGGGGTCTGAAACTGGGTATACATGTATCTGGGGGCCTGGTATCTGGGGGTCTGAAACTGGGTATACATGTATCATGGGGGGTCTGATATCTCGGGTTCTGAAACTGGGTATACATGTATTTGGGGGCCTGGCATCTGGGGGTCTGAAACTGGGTATACATGTATCAGGGGGCCTGGTATCTGGGGGTCTGAAACTGGGTATACATGTATCTGGGGAGTGTGGTATCTGGGTGTCTGAAAATGGGTATACATGTATTTGGGGGCCTGGCATCTGGGGGTCTGAAACTGGATATACATGTATCTGGGGGTCTGAAACTGGATATACATGTATCTGGGGGTCTGAAACTGGGTATACATGTATTTGGGGGCCTGGCATCTGGGAGTCTGACACTGGGTATAAATATATCATAAATGGCGTACTTTTTTTTTATATTGCAGGGGAAAAAAAATTAAATATGGATTATTTTTGGGGGGGGCTTTCGTGGATTCTTGCACCAGGGCCCTGAGGTTACTAGTTACGCCTCTGGATTTAGGATGTAACCATTTCATATCCAAAATAAAAATTCATTAGAAGAGTGTAAATACAGTGTCTCTGGCATCACAGACAGTTTACAACTAAATCTTTTACATTTGTGTGTTGCTCATTTTTAAATCTATTTCTAAAATATGAAACAATAATTCTATACTAACAAAGTATCCTCGGGGCATCACCACAAAACAGTGCTGGTAAATCTCTGAAAAAAATCACAGAATTTAATTGGTTGCTGCTGCTACCAGATCAGAAACAGTCACTGAAAGTTTGATAGTTGGCACGTAAATCCAAGATGGCTGCCTTCAGACTGGATATAGACATCTTAGAGAGAGTTCAGAGAAGGGCTACTAAAATGGTGTACGGCTTGAAGGAGAAAAGTTACCAGGAAAGGCTTAATGATCTTAACATGTACAGCTTGGAAAAAAGATGAGACAGAGGAGATATGATAGAAACATTTAAATACGTAAAGGGAATCCACAAGGTAGAGGAAGGGAGTATATTTAAAAGGAAACAAAGTAGCAAAACAAGAGTACATAGTTTTAGATTAGAGGGGCAAAGGTTTAAAAGTAACATCAGGAAGCATTATTTTACTGAGAGGGTGGTGGATACATGGAACAGTCTTCCAGTTGAAGTGGTAGAGGCCAAAACAGTAATTGAATTTAAGCAGGCATGGGATAGGCATAAGGCTATCCTAAACAAAAGATAAATCCAGGTAAAGTATCCATGTAATTGGGCAGAGTAGATGGGCCGAAAGGTTCTTATCTGCCGACATTTTTCTATGTTTCTATGTTTCTATGAACCAATGATAAAGCCACGGGACAAGATAAATCTTGCCTGCTAAACATCCTGGCCTTTGTTTACCCTTGTGGTGTAGTGGATCATTATTCTGATTTTGGAAGGAGTGAGAGAGTAGAGGTGTGCTCCACTTCTTGTAGAGCCAACAAATCAGACTTTTATCAAAATTCCCATACAAATGTTGCCCCCGCAGCCAACCTACTGGCTCTGGACAAACCAAAGTCATCCCAACTAAACATTTTGTAGCTTGGTTAGGAAAATATTATCAATTTGTTTGACATATTGTCTTAAAATGACTTAATTAAGAAATATTTAAGAAGAGGGGGACACCCTACATCTATTCTGACCTATATAGCCACTAGGGATGTGCATGGTTGAAAATTTTGTTTTGTTTCGTTACGTTTTTAAATCCTTTCGTTTTCGGAATTTCGGAACTAATTTCATTTTGGATTTCATTTTGTTTCATTTTGGATCGATTTGATATTTTGAATCGATTTGAAATTTCAAATCATTCGAATTTCATATATCAATTCGATAGTTGATATCAATTCAAATTTTGGATCACTGAATAAAACCCCAATTAATCAAATTTTGCTGTTAAAAGAAAAGCTAGGGTTAAATTTTAAGTTGTGTCACAGATTTAGTATTTGAGTCAAATTAAACAGTGAAAAAAAATTAATTTGTTTCATAAAGTCCTTTGCTGACTATTACTTTTAAGATCAATTCAATAGTTGATATGTATTTGATAGTTCATTTCAAATTCGATAGTTGTTATTAATTTGATAGTTCATTTTGAATTCAATAGTTAATATCAATTTGATAGTTCATTTCAAATTCAATAGTTGATATCAATTTGATAGTTCATTTCAAATTCGATAGTTCATATGTATTTGATAGTTCATTTCAGATTCAATAGTTGATATCAATTTGATAGTTCATTTCAAATTCGATAGTTGATATGTATTTGATAGCTCATTTCAGATTCAATAGTTGATATCAATTTGATAGTTCATTTCAAATTCAATAGTTGACATCAATTTGATAGTTCATTTCAAATTCAATATTTGATATCAATTTGATAGCTCATTTCAAATTCAATAGTTGACATCAATTTGATAGTTCATTTCAAATTCAATATTTGATATCAATTTGATAGCTCATTTCGAATTCAATAGCTGATATCAATTTAATAGTTCATTTCAAATTCAATAGTTGATATCAATTTGATAGTTCATTTCAAATTCGATATTTGATATCAATTTGATAGTTCATTTCATCATCAAATTGATATCATTATTCAAATTTTTCTTTTATGATGATGACACAGTATAAAACAAAATAAATTTGTTATATACCATTTCATTTCGTTTCGAATTCGTATCGTATCGATTTGCTATTCGGAAGTACTTCCGAACTGCGAATTATCAAATTTCGTTCCAAATTCCGAATTTTTCTGAAACTAATACACATCTCTAATAGCCACAGTGATATTTAGGTAATATTTAAAGCCAATGACTACTAAACATCAACCCTATGGCACGTTACTTTAGGTCCAGCTGGGGAACTGTAAACTAAAGTGTCCTCTGAACAGTTTTCTACACAGCCGTAAATATATGATTCGCAAGAATACAGCATTTCAAAATGGTAGACATGTCTTGCCAACTGGCCTCCAGATTTCAATGCCGAGATATCCTGTTTAAGTGGACTGACTATGAAAAATTTATGTAACTGGGCATCATAAAAATCAATGCAACCCCGTCTTGGGTGTTTTAACAATAATGTTGAGCAGTGCAATTCTACCTGTATTGATTTCCTCCTATAGCAAATTGTGTTTTGATCCTGGAAGGCCAACACTTAAAAAAATTGGTTTCTGAGAAATTACCACAACTTTCTTCTTTGACCTTGTATTTAAAAATAATATAATTCTATATCTATACAAATATCTGGATGATTGGATACGGTTCCAAGTCTTACATTAAATGGATGCACCATGTGTTGGCCAACTCACTTAAAGCAAATCTCTATGAAGACACGTATTGATTTGTTTTAACAGGAATGTCCAAGCGGCATCGTTAATGAAGATAATTTCAAACAGATTTACTCCCAGTTTTTCCCGCAAGGAGGTAAGCACTATTTCTCCCCAATTTTTCAAGTGTACTTTTAAAACTTTATCAGTTTTAGATATTAATTAAAGCACAGAACGAGAGAATGACATTTGTTAACACAGTTGTGTGTTTATTTAGTAAAATTAATGTTTTGATCTGTTGAGAGGTGGATGTGACTATCACTGGCCTAAATTGGCTGAACGTGGAGTGCGAGATGACTCAATATAGAAGAGAAGAACTCTGTGATATTCACTAAACTACAACTCACCTTGCATACATGGACATGGTAATGGGGCAATATCTAAAAATCACACCAGGAGCTGCCTCCAATGGCCATTTTCCCTTAGGCTGGCCGTCCACTGGAACCGTGTTCGTGCGATCGTAGTCATCTGTAGTCGTCAGACTAATACCATAACACAGAGGAGAATCAACCCTCTTCCACTACCTACGACTTCCATCGGACGACTTTAGACAACTGTGTGTGACTACAGCAGAGAGCAGACTAGCAATCTTTCCATTTGAGTGGGATTTGTCTGACCAAGATGAACGACCTGGTACAGAAAACATGAAAAAAAAAATGCCCTGCTTTTCGGTGGTTCAGTTTGACAGGAAAAACATGCAAATCCCATAGGATTTAATGTAAGATAATATTTTCGTTTTCATTTTCTCTATTAAACCGTTAATTCTTTTCATTTTCAGCAAAAAGTATTTTTATTGATTTATTTTTCTGAAAATCTTTTTGCATTTTTGGTATTTTTTTTACAACATTTTTGATTCCCGACTTTAGTAATAAGGATGTTTTTTTTTCCTTCAGTCCGGCGGTCTACGGCGGCAAAGGAAACCCTGGCTGCTGTCCCTGGTGCTGAAAGGGCTTTAACATACAGGACATTTGTTATTATTATTATTATTTATATAGTATTTTACCAGGAATACATTGAGATTTCTCTTGTTTTCAGTATGTCCTGGGTTCAAGAACATTAAAATGTTACAGTTGTTACAGAAATACAAAGTAATAAAATGCAAGATTTTAAAAAAACACAATATACAGATTAACAGAAAATAAATATGTAGGAAATAGTCATTATGTTGCATGTTTACAGGTGCATTCTGTATAAAGTCACTGTGTTACATGTTTACAGGTGCATTCTGTATATAGTCACTATGTTACATGTTTACAGGTGCATTATGTATATAGTCACTGTGTTACTTGTTTACAGGTGCATTCTGTATTTAGTCACTATGTTACATGTTTACAGGTGCATTCTGTATATAGTCACTATGTTACATGTTTACAGGTGCATTCTGTATATAGTCACTGTGTTACATGCTTACAGGTGCACTCTGTATATAGTCACTATGTTACATGTTTACAGGTGCATTCTGTATATAGTCACTATGTTACATGTTCACAGGTGCATTCTGTATATAGTCACTATGTTACATGTTCACAGGTGCATTCTGTATTTAGTCACTATGTTACATGTTTACAGGTGCATTCTGTATATAGTCACTGTGTTACATGTTTACAGGTGCATTCCGTATATAGTCACTGTGTTACATGTTTACAGGTGCATTCTGTATATAGTCACTGGGTTACATGTTTACAGGTGCATTCTGTATATAGTCACTATGTTACATGTTTACAGGTGCATTCTGTATTTAGTCACTATGTTACATGTTTACAGGTGCATTCTGTATATAGTCACTATGTTACATGTTTACAGGTGCATTCTGTATTTAGTCACTATGTTACATGTTTACAGGTGCATTCTGTATATAGTCACTATGTTACATGTTTACAGGTACATTCTGTATATAGTCACTATGTTACATGTTTACAGGTGCATTCTGTATATAGTCACTATGTTACATGTTTACAGGTGCATTCTGTATTTAGTCACTATGTTACATGTTTACAGGTGCATTCTGTATATAGTCACTATGTTACATGTTTACAGGTGCATTCTGTATATAGTCACTATGTTACATGTTTACAGGTGCATTCTGTATTTAGTCACTATGTTACATGTTTACAGGTGCATTCCGTATTGAGGTATGTTAATAGTGAGCTCTTGAGTGACTTTAGACTGGGGGAAGATTTGATGGCGTCTGGGAGGTTATTCCATAACTGCGGTGCTCTGTAGGAAAAGGAGGACCGGGCCGCTGTCTTTTACCCTTTCAGCACCAAGGACAGCAGGGTTTCCTTTAGTACGGCAGTCTTCGGCTGCATTTTTTCTTTCTTCGGTGGCTCTTTTTTAAATTTTTAATTCAGTCCAGTGGTCTTCGGCAGTCTGCCTGTGGGTCGACCATAGTCGCTTGCAGTGGACGACCGAGATCATTCAAAAAAGTTGACGGCCAAATCAGTCATCTGCCTACGGCTCCAGTGGAAGGCCAGCCTTAAGTAGATATGAGTTTAAGCTTAAAGCAATTGTACCCAAATGACAAAACACTTACAGGGTTATTCAGAGAGCGTGAAAAGCAGGAGAATGACTGGAGAATGACTCGAGAATGACTGGAGAATGAAAAATTCTAGGTCAAAATAGCTGATTTGGAAAGTGAGACGAAAGGGAGAATTTTTCTGGTTTGGCTATTTTGACCTAGAATTTTTCATTCTCCAGTCATTCTCCAGTCATTCTCCTGCTTTTCACGCTCTCTGAATAACCCTGATATTGTGAGGTTATTAAAAATCATAACCACCTTGTGACTTAAACTTAGAATAATGTAGGGAGATCGTACCTGAAACAGACTTTGAAATGACTTAAAAATGCACAGAAATACAACTTGACATTAATAAAATAATAAAAATGGCCTTAAATATTAGTGTAGACGCTGCAGAGCTAAACTGACTTTGCAAAGGAATGGGTTTGGGGAGTTCCATGTGTATATATTGAAATATTGGCTGATTCAATTGAAAAACCTCTGCTAGAATGGATATTCAAAAAACGCCACTCGGCCGAAAAAAAAGTGTGCCAGTGAAATTGCCTGAAAAAGCTTATATTCGGCCAGCATCATACAGAATTGTGGCTTTACACATTCATTTTAGAAAAAAAACCAGGGCTAAATTACAATCTTCGCACAAACGTTTGCGCCGGTGCAAAAAAACATTAACGCGAGGGGTAAAACCATTTGCGCCGAATGCCGTATTAGATAGTCAGCGCAACAACCACGCATTATCGTCTACCGCGGGCAAACCTGCGCGAGCTTACTGTACGTCGTGTGTCCTATACTTAACATTGTGAGTGCAAATGCGTATGTGCGCTGGTACGCGGATGGTATTACAATTTGCACGCATAATTTTAGCAACTCCTAAAAGCTGGTGTTAATGGCAAATCTGAACAACCTGACCGAACCCAAATACACCAGCCCAAAAGAAAATACGCAGCAAAGTATAGTCACACATTCTACACATACCCAAACCAATAAAATGGAGAAGTTGTGTGTGTGCATTTATTACTGCTGCAGCATATATGCTCAGATTGACTTTGACAGGCGGAAAAACTTAATGTGAGATAATTGTGGTTCTTAATTCTGATTGGCTGAATCGCGAGAAAAAAAACAGTGCGCACACTGATTTTTGCACGCGTCGTTACTGCGCGAGAATTTGGGCGCGTCCTGTTTACACGCATTATTGATCGCCGGATGAAAATTTGCGCGAGGATTGAAATTCCAGCGTTGCTTTGCATGCGCAAAAGTTTAACGCTTGCCGCAAAAATTCACACTTTGCGCAAGGGTTTGTGCGCGAAGATTGTAATATAGCCCCCAATGTTTAAAAAAATATTTCAGTTTTATTCCCTCTTTTTTTTACCTAAAAATCCATTTATCAACACCTTTTAGCATTTGTTATTTTTTTTTCCGACATTGGCATACCATTAAATTCAAATTGACTCTCCAAAGCTAATAATTCAATGACAAAGTATGGCTGTAAGAAACTATCAGGGGATATATTTTGACCTAGAATTTTCCATTCTCCAGTCATTCTCCTGCTTTTCACCGCTCTCTGAATAACCCTGTATATTTTTAAATCAGAAATCGTAAAATGCCGGTAAACCAAATTTGAATTTCACAAACTAAAAAATGGCCGAAGTCCGGCTAAAGAAGGTGCCGATTTTGGCTATCTGGCCAAATTAAAGCTAAGTTCCACTGTATATGTGAAAATTGGAGAATAGAGAACAGCGCTAGTACGAAACCCCACTTCCGTGGGAGGTAGATGAAATGAAGCAGACACATACCATAGTACAGCATTGTAAGCCACAAAGTATAAAAGCCAAGTGGTCGCAACACTTACGTGGTTAAGAGCCTGTGTAAGTTCACTGGCTCTGTATATACGCCTGGGTGTAAATAGGGATACACCAAACCCCTTTCACTGGATAAGAAATAAAAGGCAGGCTTGCCAACAGATAAAAAACGATTTAATACATGAATAAAATAAAATAAAAAGATACATCCAAAACGCGTTTCGCCGCTAACGCACCTTCATCAGTTGGTATCCAAAAAGAAAATATAATTATATTTTCTTTTTGGATACCAACTGATGAAGCTGCGTTAGCGGCGAAACGCGTTTTGGATGTATCTTTTTATTTTATTTTATTCATGTATTAAATCGTTTTTTATCTGTTGGCAAGCCTGCCTTTTATTTCTTATCCAGTGAAAGGGGTTTGGTGTATCCCTATTTACACCCAGGCGCATATACAGAGCCAGTGAACTTACTGAAGTGTTGCGACCACTTGGCTTTTATACTTTGTGGCTTACAATGCTGTACTATGGTATGTGTCTGCTTCATTTCATGTATGGTCTATGCGAGTAACCTTTGGTACTTCACAAAGACGGGACGGGGTCATCCCTGAAGAGACCCACTGTGATCATATTGAGCCTATATTGCACAGGCTCCACCATATTATATACAGGTCATTATTTTTGTGCTGCACTTTTTATCCACAATATTCTTGGGGTGCACTTCCCCTTATTGTGGTGTATCACTTACCTCCCACGGAAGTGGGGTTTCGTACTAGCGCTGTTCTCTATTCTCCAATTTTCACATATACCGTTTTTTGGGTCTTTTGGGATAGACCCTCTTGAGTACTTAGCTGCTGTACTGCTTCAACTCTGTGTTTTTCTTCCCCTCCACCTATTGCCACTCCAGCGCCCCCTTCTTCTGTATCTAAGTTCCACTGTAGCTCACAGTAGTTTTCACTGTTCATTCCACTGTAGTTCTCAGCACTGTTGAAAAGGGAAGTTTCCACCCATTTGTTCATCACGCTCGCGCAGGTCCATCCGCGTTAAATGTTAATGCGCATCGTTTGCGCGAACGTTGTAATACGACGTTCGGCGCAAGGAGTTTTGCCCCTCGCGTTAATGCGTTTTTGCACACGCGCACTTTTTTGCGCGAAGAATGTAATAGGGCCCTTAATTAGGAGGCAGAAAGATTGAGGATTTCCCACACTGATTTTTGTAGGACTTGACCCCTGGTTCTGAACACTGACTTATAAGGTATTCTCTGCAAAGCATTACTGTCAACGGAGTCCACTTCAGCGGTAAATTCTCATATTACCATTTCAAGACCATAGTACATTGAATCCAATCATAGAATTTGGCATCAAATCCCAACCAATTAAATCGACAGCAAGCTTTCCAACTGTGGGCTATATTCCATTGTTGGCACTAACGTTAGCATCTCGATATGTAAGCGTTACTGGCAGGATAAGTGTGTTTAACGCATGACACCCATATTACATTACTGACGTTAGTAATCAGTTTTTGCGTTAGCTTCCGCGAGCTTACTCTACTTTGCGCACCCTATACCTAACATGTGAAACGCAAGCGTACATTAGCGTTTCGATAAGTTATTACAAAGTGCTAGCGCTAATTAACACTGGGATGCAGACAGACATATTTTAGTACCACCTAAAAGCTGGTGCTACATGATTCTTCCTTTGCAGAATCGTGTAGCACCCCCTCAACCCCCCTCCCAATATATCCGATACTCACCTCTCATCCCGTGGCAAGAACAGTGCCACGATCCGCTGCTTCTTGACAAGTAGTTCCCACTCTCCCTTCGCGATCACCCCGTGGCACTGCATGAGAGAGAGTTCGCACAGGGCCCAAGGAGTCCAATGGACTCCAGGAGGTGATAATCGCGGCAGGGCGTAAGCACTACCGCGGGTATCCCAATGATTAGCGCTGCGTTCCAGGGCAAGGTGCTGAGGTAGCACCTGCCCCTTAATATCGCGCTAAAATGGGGACGCTACGGGAAAATCTACAGGTGGAGATTTTCCCCATTTGCGTTCCCATATTAGCGCAAACTAGGGAATATAGCCTTGTGATTTTCCAGACAAGATATTTATGTGACGGAAAGTAATTGTTAGAAATTAGGTGAATTTTCATGCCAAAATTGTGCAATTTATTTTTACGATTTTCACTATTTCTGTTTTCTCAGTAAACTACATGTCACTGGTTTATAAAGAAACTCCAATTGACCATAATAACTGAGAAAAAAACCTTCACTTGTCAAACTATCTTGATGTATTTTTTTCAATATGTGTCCGAGACCAATAAAGTTGAGTTTACAGACTTTAATAGATCAACACAAATCCCACTGCAATTTACGCTATCAAATTATAATTCAACTAACGTATCGATCCATAAACAAAATAATAAGAAAAACACCAAATTTGACATTTATAGGCAATTTAAATTTTTGCTAATAAATACAGAAAACAGCTTAAAATGTATTAAAAAGTACACTTGCCTTTCATTAAATGTAATGTTCTGATTTTTCTTCATGTTTTAGATTCCAGTATGTATGCACATTTTCTCTTCAATGCATTCGACATCGACCACAATGGTTCCGTCAGTTTTGAGGTGAGACTTTGTGATGTTGGGAATCTGAGTGTCACATTTACGCTACTGTATGTTAAGTTCTATTTTAACAGTGTAACCATATAATAAGAGTGTCACAGATGCTTGAAAATCATCATAATTGCACCTTGGTCGCCTATCATTTCTATGGAATCCATTATTTCTTCATAAATTTTAATTGTTCTTTAAATTCTACCAAAAGTCCATATTGTGGTTACGTTTGTCAAGAAAATGTTAATAACAAAAAGCTAGAAAACGATCTGTAAAATGTGTTTGGTCTTAAAAATATACAGGGCCAAAGTTTGTCTTATTCTACAAATTCCAAATTAAACAAAATTGTTATACTTAAAAGTAAATCTAACAATTTAAAACAATTCATCATTGTATAAAGCCAGCAAAGTGTTAAATATTGTAAGATTTATATGTTAATGTAAGCTGCACATGAACCATTCCAAAATACGATAACGGTTTTAAACTCATTAAATTTTAGACTAGAATTTAATCATCTTCTTCCAGCAGTTCCAACATAAACATAAATGTTATACTTAATAAAAAACAAAATAATTAAAATATTGTATAACTCTTAAGTTGTTGCTGAGAGGGTGTCATGTCTCACGCCGTCCTGGGGCTCCGGCGGCCAGCAGTGCCTTCCTCGCTGCTCGCTGGCCAGCCGCCGAGGGAAATACAGGCTGATCGCGGACACGGGTCGTGGACACCGGTGGGGTGCGACGTGATGACGCGGCACCTGTTGAGTTTAAATTCAGACGCCTGAGCCCTAGTCCCTTGCCGTGACATGGTTCTCACTCATCTCAGTGCTCACTTGCGTTACTACTTGATTGATTATCAGTGTACGACGTCTGGCTTGGTTGACGATTTCTCCTGCTGACTGTTAACCCTTGGTTCCTGATTTACGACCCACTCTGGTATCTGACCTCTGGCAACACTCTGACTACCTGATCTGACACACGACCCCTAGAAATCCTCTGACTACCCGATCTGACACAAAACCTCTGGCAATCTTCTGACTATCCGATCTGGCGTACGACCTCTGGCAATCCTCTGAAAATCTGATCTGGCACCCGACCTCTGGCAATCCTCTGAAAATCTGATCTGGCACACGACCTCTGGCAATCCTCTGAAAATCTGATCTGGCACACGACCTCTGGCAATCCTCTGAAAATCTGATCTGGCACACGACCTCTGGCAATCCTCTGAAAATCTGATCTGGCACCCGACCTCTGGCAATCCTCTGAAAATCTGATCTGGCACACGACCTCTGGCAATCCTCTGAAAATCTGATCTGGCACACGACCTCTGGCAATCCTCTGAAAATCTGATCTGGCACACGACCTCTGGCAATCCTCTGAAAATCTGATCTGGCACCCGACCTCTGGCAATCCTCTGAAAATCTGATCTGGCACACGACCTCTGGCAATCCTCTGAAAATCTGATCTGGCACACGACCTCTGGCAATCCTCTGAAAATCTGATCTGGCACACGACCTCTGGCAATCCTCTGACTACCTGTTCTGGCTTAACGATCCTTGGCATATGTCTGATGACCTCTGGTATTTACCTCTGGTATCAGGCTCACAAGCAACTCTGGCATTAACCCTTGGTGTATGTTATTGTGTTTTATGTGTGTATACCTTTGGTACTGTCTGCTTATGGTAATAAGTAGACATTCCGGCCACTTCGAGGACCGGCAGTGTAGGTTAGCCCATCTGCATACATGGATTAGACATTATATATCTAGAAGGTACGTGACAAAGTATATGTTTATGATCATTTGAGTTGATGGCGAATAGTGAGAGCCGAATTACTAATGTCACCGGCAGGAGAGGTAATTGCTAAAGGTAGAGATGACAAATTTCGCAGAATTCTTTGTTGTTGCTGGACTAACTTAGTTAGCTGTAATTTAATACATTTAAATTATAATGCTTTTGTCTTTTTAAAGGATTTTGTATCAGGGTTATCAATCATCCTTCGAGGAAGTATAGACGATAGGCTCAACTGGGCCTTCAACTTGTACGACTTGAACAAAGATGGCTGTATAACGAAAGAGGTGAGTTGTTGAGTCTCTAGGGAGATGAAACCTCCCATAAAAGAATTCTTTAAATTCTAAGCACATAAATGTAAATGTAGGATATTTAATCAAGATGTGAATTGCTTTTTGTGATGTATCCTTCCTGGTAAAATACTTTGCAAATAAATAAATAAATAAATGTAAACCATTTCGTGGAATGTGATTAAATGCATAGTTACTTGAGTAGGATAAAACCATGACCCTGACGTCTCTCAACCTCTTTAACAGCTCGTACAGCTAGTTAAGCAAACACAATGGGCTAGAGCACAAACTTTGCGCAATAATGGAGATGCTAACGGGGAAAACCTGCTCCTGCAGGTTTCACCGTAGCATCCATATTTTAGTGTTATATTCTGGGACAGGCACTACCACAGCCCCTTGCCCCAGAACGAAGTACTATACTCGGTGATACTCTTGGTAGCGCTTCTGTGCCGTCGTGGGTATCACCTTCTGTAGTCCATAGGACTCCATGGAGGGTTGCGCTGCCAAGCCGTGAGCCCTACGCAATCTCACTCTCTCAAGAGATCGTGCAGTGGATTGATTACGGAGGGAGACTGGGGACTATTTGTCCCCAATCTCACTCTGCTCGCAGCCAGAAGAATCCGCGGATCGGGCCACTGTTCTCTCTGTGGGGTGAGAGGTGAGTATTGGATTTATTTGGGGTTTTTAGGGGGTGCTAAATGATTCTGCAAAAGCTGAATCAGTTAGCACCAGGTTTTAGGAGTAGCTAAAAAATCAATAACCCATCAGTGCGGTAATTAGCGCTAGCAAAGTACAGTAAGCTCTAGCAAGCTAGCGCAATCACCAATGGTATTTATACTGGGTGTAGTGTTAGGAAGGTAGTATGGCGGGCAGGGCTCGAGTCGAGCCGGAACGCGCAGGAACGGCGTTCCCGCACTTTTCCCACAGCGGGAACGCTGCGGGAACGCAGCGTTCCCACTGTGGCCCGAGCCCGAACGCCGCCGCCGCACATTGCCGGCGGCCGGCGTGCTTCCTGTTACAAGGGCCGGTGACAGGAGGTGGAGCCGCTCGCCTGGCTGTTTCATAGTTCCCAGGCGAGCGGCTGCACTTCCTGTCAGCGGCCACTGAAGCAGGAAGCACGCGGCCGCTGGCAATGTGGAGCAGCAAAGGTGAGCTGGGCTGGGGGCAGTATCCATGAGACCAGGGGGGGGATTATCCATGAGACCAGGGGGGCATTATCCATGAGACCAGGGGGCAATATCCATGAGACCAGGGGGGCATTATCCATGAGACCAGGGGGGCATTATCCATGAGACCAGGGGGGCAGTATCCATGAGACCAGGGGGCAATATCCATGAGACCAGGGGGGCATTATCCATGAGACCAGGGGGGCATTATCCATGAGACCAGGGGGGCAATATCCATGAGACCAGGGGGGCATTATCCATGAGACCAGGGGGGCATTATCCATGAGACCAGGGGGGCAATATCCATGAGACCAGGGGGGCAATATCCATGAGACCAGGGGGGCAATATCCATGAGACCTGGGGCAATATCCATGAGAGCTGGGGCATTATCCATGAGACCTGGGGCAATATCCATGAGAGCTGGGGCATTATCCATGAGAGCTGGGGCATTATCCATGAGAGCTGGGGCAATATCCATGAGAGCTGGGATTATCCATGAGACCTGGGGGCAATATCCATGAGAGCTGGGGCATTATCCATGAGAGCTGGGGCATTATCCATGAGAGCTGGGGCAATATCCATGAGAGCTGGGGAATATCCATGAGAGCTGGGGCATTATCCATGAGAGCTGGGGCATTATCCATGAGAGCTGGGGCAATATCCATGAGAGCTGGGGCAATATCCATGAGAGCTGGGGCATTATCCATGAGAGCTGGGGCAATATCCATGAGAGCTGGGGCAATATCCATGAGAGCTGGGGCATTATCCATGAGAGCTGGGGGCATTATCCATGAGACCTGGGGGCATTATCCATGAGACCTGGGGGGGCATTATCCATATGAGCTGGGGCAATTATATCCATGTGAACTGGGGAAAATATATCCATATAACCAGTGCTGTGTATGTTATTCTGGAGGCTCAGTGCTGTGTATATTATCCTGGAGGCTCAGTGCTGTGTATATTATTCTGGGGGCTCAGTGCTGTGTATATTATTCTTGGGGTTCAGTGTTGTGTATGTTATTCTGGGGGCTCAGTGCTGTGTATGTTATTCTGGGGGCACAATGTTGTGTATATTATTCTGGGGGCTCAGTGCTGTGTATGTTTTTCTGGGGGCACAATGTTGTGTATATTATTCTGGGGGCTCAGTGCTGTGTATATTATTCTGGGGGCTCAGTGCTGTGTATATTATTCTGGGGGCTCAGCGCTGTGTATATTATTCTGGGGGCTCAGTGTTGTGTATGTTATTCTGGGGGCTCAGTGCTGTGTATATTATTCTGGGGGCTCAGTGCTGTGTATATTATTCTGGGGGCTCAGTGCTGTGTATGTTATTCTGGGGGCACAATGTTGTGTATATTATTCTGGGGCTCAGTGCTGTGTATATTATTCTGGGGGCTCAGTGCTGTGTATATTATTCTGGGGGCACAATGTTGTGTATATTATTCTTGGGGCACAATGTTGTGTATATTATTCTGGGGGCTCAGTGCTGTGTATATTATTCTGGGGGCTCAGTGCTGTGTATATTATTCTGGGGGCTCAGCGCTGTGTATATTATTCTGGGGGTTCAGCGCTGTGTATATTATTCTGGGGGTTCAGCACTGTGTATATTATTCTGGGGGTCTGTGCCTGGAGATATATATATATATAATGCGTTAGTCCAGTTGCCACAATCACGAGTATACCTGTACGTAGTGATACCTTTCACTGATCAGTATAGTTTCCAGTTTACACTCTTGAAAGCTTGTCTTTTAAATGTAAAGTTAACCCAATAAAAATGGTATCACCGGCACGCACTGCTATACTCGTAATATATATATATATATATATATATATATATAATAATTTTCTTCAGGTAATGGGGGTTGTGGAATTCGTGGGTGAGTTCCCTCACTTTTTTTCCCAGGACTTGACCCCTGATGGCGGGCATGCGTTAAAGTCACCTGGCATTAACACTTACATAGCCAAACGCTACAGTTAGCATACAGTATGTAATCTAGCCCATTATATTCTAATTTCCCTCTCTGTGTCAATGTGGAGAAAAACATATTTTTCATGACAATGGAGTATAGTTTGAATCATTCAGGCAATGTAAAGGAAAGGTAATACAGGTAAGAAACATCTCTGTACCCCTATATCACCCATATATACTTCAATGTGTATATACAAGTACCGGACAAGTCAACAAACTCTGGTCTGGAATAGTTTAAATGGTATGTCTACTTAATGGTCTACTGGTGAGTGTTGTAGACTTGGAGTTTTGATATTGGTGAATACATGACATAACACAAACTATTCCTTGTGTGTGATGTCAGTTCACCAAAAACTAACAACGCAAGACATAAATATAACTTTAACGGTTAATAATTTCTTTGCTGACAAATCCGTTTTTGTGAGATACCAAAAGTCAATATATCCTTGTACTTTCACTCTCTTTCCCATAACTGCTTTTCTCTTGTACTCAAACCGTTCATGTATTATTTTTTTATTTTTATAGGAAATGATGGACATAATGAAATCAATTTACGACATGATGGGCAAATACACGTACCCGAACATGCATGAGGACGCCCCAAGTGAACACGTTGAGAACTTTTTTCAGGTGAAACAAGTGGACAGATTTCACTCTTTGACTTATGGAATTTTTTTCTATTTTTGTAAGATATGTTGTCACTGTAAATCAGGGAGAAATAGAACGAAGTCATACTTTGATATTTCAATTACAACTCTGTGTGAATTTCGGGGTTCCTTCTTTGTGCTGATTGTATCTGATCTATACAAAATAAGAAATGTATAAAAGGTGGATTTTACAAATAAACACACCTTTTCATCTTGTTAAAAATTTTAATTTTAACTAGAATGGTGGTACAGAGATTCACACAAGTACAGTAAATACATATTTGTTGGAAGGGAATTATATACAATATACAAAAAAGAGCACTCCATATATGATCACATTCTTCCAGTTCATTGATTTAAAAAAAATCACAATTTTTTAAAATATTCAATCATATTTTTCCACTGTTGTGTTTATGTATATATATATATCACGAGTATAGCAGTGGGTAGTGATATCTTTTTTATTGGACTAACGTTACATTTAAAAGACAAGCTTTCAAGAGTATATCCTCTCTTCCTCAGGTCTGGATGCTTACTGATCAGTTCCTAGAATTGTACATTAGGACATTAAGGGTCACATGGGTGGGGGTATTAGATGTCGTAAAAAGTGAGAGTCAAATGGTATGTTCAAAATGGGAAAATAAACACATGAGGGATCTTGGGCCCATAATAAACCAACAGAGATAAGATCATATAACCTAGAATGAAAAAAGGAGAAAAAAGAAGAAGAAAAAGGAAAATGAAAAAAAACAAAAATACAAAACAGTGAAGGCTGAAAGAGACATGAAAAAAAAAGAAACCAAGAAAAAAACAAAACATCAGCCAGAATTTAGAATGTTATGTGACGTTATGATAATGGGTTAAAAACCCAGAATCAACATTGAGTCCAGCATTTATAGTGTTAAAATATGTGATCATTTTCATTTCTTATGTTTTGCTTTCACGGTGGTCTTTTAAATGTCGTTTGACGATTTTAATTTTGAGGTTTTGGATTGAGGGGCCTATTAGATTGAAGTGATGTCCCATCGGGGTACAATATGTATTTTCCTGGTGGTTCTTGATGGAGTGTCTGTGCTGGTTCAACCTAAGATTTAGTTTAAGGCTGGTTTCACCAATATAGCAGCCATTATCTTCTTTGGATACTATATATATATAGTATATTAATGTGTATATATATATAGATATATTATTCTACGTTTTTACATTTTCAGATAGATTTTGATGTAAAAAAATCAGATGAAACCCTGACACAATACATTTAGAAAAAAAACAAAATCACTTTATTCAGTAATCAATAATCATGTTAGCAACAATGCAAAATCACTTAATTAAAGCGTATACGATAAATAACATTACTTAATGCACAAACAATGTGTTCAAAAATGAACCGAACCGTGGAGTACCTAACAAACATCATTATATATACATAGACATAATATTACCTTGTGTAATGTTTGTAGTGGTCCTCCTGGGTAGACCTGTCCCAAAGTTTCAGCCAAGTGGCCTTTATCAATGGGTGTGGGGCAACCCTTTATTTCTCATTTTTGCCTTTGGCATCCGGGAGGCATGATATGCCGTGTCCCATCTATATATGCAAGTTTACCGTTGAAGTTATCACTGTGTAAAATTTCTCTCCAATTGAGAATTTAATCTTGAAACTCAACCAAATGGTATTACAGATGACATGTTTTCTTTTCTTTTATTCTGACTTTTTTTTTTTTTTTTTAGAAAATGGACAAAAATAAGGACGGGGTAGTTACAATTGAGGAATTTATTGAATCTTGTCAAAAAGTAAGTGATAGATAATATTGGACACAGAACAATCTTTAAACCGCAAGGAAGCTTAATGTGAAGCTAAAAACTCACAGACATGAAGTCAAATACATTTTTTTAATTCATTATGTAAAGAAAAATAAATAATTTAATTAAAAGTTTGTGTCATATGATAAATCTCTTCTATATAAGCAAATTTATTTTTGATTGGATTTGGGGAATAAACATATGGATAAATTATCCCATGACACGTTGCTCTTTGTTCACCAAATCAAAGAACGTGGAGGAATTATAAGCAGGATTGACGATTTTACATAATAAAAAATATAATAAATCTGGAGATTTGTTTTCCAGATTGTCAAATCTCTTGTCAACCACCCACAAACCCTTGTTCAGTATGTAAACTGCAAATAAATATATATAATGGTGCTGTAGTTTAGGGATGAGGGTTTCGGAATTTCGGAATTTTCACGAAATTTCCCGATTCGTGTTTTCGGATGCGGCCGAATTTCCGAAAATTTTTAGATCCGAAAATGTCAGATCCGAAACGTTTTCCTAGCCGAAACGAAATATTTTCGGATTTTTCGAATGGACTTGAAATGTGTCAAACGACGTTCCGAAAAAACGAAAATTTTTCGAAAAACGAAAATTTTCTGAAAACGAAAATTTTCCGAAAAACGAAAAGTCGATACAAAAAACGAGCAAAGTGACACGAAAAATACGAAAAATGGTCGATATTCCGAAAAATGTACAATTCCGAAAAACTAAAATTTCCGAAATCACGAAAAGTCGATACAAAAACCGAGCACAGTGACACGAAAATACGAAAAATGGTCGATATTCCGAAAAAAAAATGTACCCGAAAAACGAGCCGAACCGAATCGAATCGAAACCGAAATCGGTCGAAACGAGCCGAATTGAAAAGTTTAAAAATCCGAAAAATCGAACCGAATCGAACCGAAAAAAAAAACCGTGCACAAGTCTACTGTAGTTCACATTTAATCATTGTCTTCTATATATGTCACAAAATGTGAAATAAATATTTATATATCTTTCCTTTTTTTTTTGGCAGGATGAAAATATCATGAAGTCAATGCAACTATTTGACCATGTAATTTAGAGACATTTGGACCAATCTTCCCGTTGAAAAAAAGAAAAAATATATATAAATATATATATAATTTTTTTCTTTTTTTTAAATCACATTATCAAACAGACCTTCTTCTGGCTGCACAAATACGGAATCATTGATTCAAGTGAAATAAGATGCAAGTAGAATATCTGTATGAACACCTAGATCTTATTTAAAAAGGAAAATTGTGAAAAAAAAAAAAAAACCTCCCTCAGACCAAATCCTTGTGTCACTAGCACGGTGTAACCAGCCTATATCTGGATGGAACTTTTGAACTTTCTCATCTAAAGAGCGTACCTTTGTCATGGTATGAATTGTTGATGGCCCGGACATCTTCTGAAGATCTTAGAAAATGTATCTAGCCTTTTTAGACAGCGCAACTGACGTTTCTTTTTTTTTTTTTTTTTTGCTACAGCCCAAAAAAAAAAGAAACAAAAAAAAATTAAAAATAAATAAATAAAATAGGAAAAAAAATATTAATATTTATTTTAAAATGATGTATTTGGAAACCTCAAGTATTATATATTTATTTCTCTTTTTTTTTATGTTTGTCTTATTTCATGGAATACTAACAAATGTTGTGATGCAACAATTTGTATTTTTATCTCTGTAAGGTATATCAAAGATCGTTTGCTTTCTTCTAAATACCTCAGCTAAGTGACGAGACCCCAGTTTCCAATAACTAGTGAAATGCTTAGTGATTCCATTCACGTAACCATAGAGGTAGATGGATTTTTGGGGTGAATTGTATTATTTGACATATTATTTATAGATCTAGTGTAGGTTTTTGCTTTAATATTAATTTCCATTTAAGTCTTTAAAGAAGTTTTAGTTTTAATCTTATATTATAGAAATTTAATTGAGATACTGGTGTTTACATGGGGGGGGGGTATGCCTTGTTTTTTGTGTCTTTTTTTCACTTTCTAATGGTTCAAATGTTAAAAACAATGTCATCACAAACGTTTTAACACAATGGAAGGAGTAAGAGGTAAACAATGTGACACAGAGATAAAAAAGTAATGAATGAGAATTTTAAAAAGCAAAATTGGGGTTTTTATGTTTCTTCTTTAAATTTATATATTTTTCCTTCTGAAATTATTTTACGAAACAGACCCAGAATATTATTTGTCATAGACTCCTTACTTGCTGTTTTTTTTGTACCTGATGTAATATCTGGCATGATTTTCTGTAGGAAAACACTAGAAAGCTTATTTTTCAATGTTAAAATAGCTTTTTCTATTTTGGAGAAAAATTCACTGATTGGGGAACAGTTTTAAGAGATTTCCGGTTTAAATTTGTGTTAATATTGTATAACCCCAAACTCCAAACATCAATTTAACAACAGTGGAAAAAGTGGCTATGCTGACATTATACAGGGTTAATCTCTTGACAGTGGATGGATTAGGAAATTGAAAGTAGCTAAATTTTAAGAACCTCAACCTCTTATTTGGCCAAAAAATTGAATTCTACTTCTCAATTTCCAACTTATTAACCAGACTTACCCAGTGCATTATTTAGATCAGGTATCTCAAAGTGTTAATGTTTTATTGTCTACAATTCCCAGAATCCTTTGAGTTCAATAAATGGTCAGAGAGCCATGGGAGGTGTAGTTCAGGAACATCTGGAGGGTGCCAGAGTTTGAGATCTCTGATTTGAGTCTATTTAAAAAATATAGAATTCCGCTCCAATTCCAAACCCGATTCCGCTCCTCCAGATATTAGCAATGACGTGAGAGTCGTTAAACGGACACATTAGGCACTGTGACCACTCACTGAAAATCGAATGGTTACAGTGGCCTGGGTTCCCCTCTGTTTTTGCGTGAGCTCGAGCAGGGCTGGTTCAGCTGTCCAGTTGTTGAGGATTCATCCCATCTAGAAAGCTGACGACCAGGGTTCGCTGATCCGCGTCCATGGTAGAAGGCCAGGAATGAAGGTACTTTACTCATTCTAGGGTTAACACAGGGGTAGGGTTAATATTCAACCCATCTTCCGTTTTAACCCTAGAGTACCCTCTTAAGTACATTGACCCTACTTGTTAATGATAATGGCTTCCCTGCTATGCCGAGCTGAAAAGCCTCGTTGTCAAGTCAGAAATAAGAAGACAATAACAATTAACGTCTCATGCCGAATTTGCCAGTAGAAGCTCTGTATTACCGTCTGGGCCTGAATAGCTTGCGTGAAGCTTAATTTTCAGGTAATCATGGTACTGTTACAGCTCAATACTCAAAGCAGTAATAGCAAACTCCCTCCCTATAGCCTTGGTTACCTCACCGTGGACATTGAAGGTATTTTGGCCTCTCCGACTAGAAAGCTCTCATACATTTTGCGATCACTTTTATTTCAGCCCTTTGAAAATCAGACGTCACACACATTCCTAGCAACGCAGACTTAAAAACTTAAGGCTACAGGGTATCTTTTACGTAACTAGGCTGTATCTAAAAATGTAATTCATTGAGACTCATTGCTTTATATGTGACTTTTTTTCACTCCATGCGGATGAGAACCTGGAAAGCTAGGGCCAATTCTTTTTTTTAAAATCAGGATTTCATGTATATTTTGTAAGCGAGGGGTACAGTGAATTTCTTGGGGTAGACCTAGACTGGATATATCACTCTGTGTATCCTAGTGGGCCCAGGGAGCAGGCCTTCTGAAAAGATCTCTGGTGATCATGTGGGTGGTGAGATTGGACATCGGTATTGCTTCCTTTCTTCTGCTCCTGAATGTATCCCAGGAAAACCAACAGCAATCCTCTAAAACATTTTGGAGAGGAAGACCATTGGCACCGGTAAGTGGGCACTGGTCGACTCAGGGTATTCTTTACATTTCACCACCTATAGTGCACCAGAGGCCATTTATGAGCATCTATAGCATTGGCAGTGCGTTTGCTGTTTTGGTGGACCTTACGCTCTCCTCAGACATCCCTGCGTGTTGAGTTATGTGAAGTCTCAGAGCCGATACTGATCAGTACCAGTTACTGAACTTTCCATTTGCAATGAGACGCCCAGCATGGAAACTGATAAAGAAAGCCTATAATGAAAAACGCATTGTGGACGATTGTTTCACATGCAGACTACAGCGTGTTCTTTTCTTATAGCGTTCTTTCATAATGCTTCCAGGTCTGGGTTTCTCATTGTAAATTAATGATTAGCAGACCCTCCATCACATCACCTCCCTCTCCTATGTATAACAGCAGAATAAGTGCCTAAAAATGAGGCAAGAGGGAGCTTGCCTCATCCGCCCACAGAAGCTATTGTTGCTGCAGAGTAAAACATATTCCATCATGTTAATCCGTTACAATAACGTGCGCATATCAGCATTTTATGGCACACTAGAGGCACCATAACTACTTAAGCTAAATTAAGTGGTCATGGCGGCTGGACTCTGCTTTCCATTTCTTTCCCTACCCACTGCGGCAGATTTTCAAAAGAAAGGAAATACGTCCACTTTGACGGTTGCAAATCAATGGCCGTCTCTACAGCTTTGCAGCACTTGGACCACACTGAGCTCTCACCTTCGTCAACCCACGATTGAATTGAGGAGGAGTCACGAGGAGATAAACGAGTGGCTCTTAAGCCCGCGTACGTGCAACTGTCATAAACGCTTCTGCAATGATATGCAATGCATGTCTCAATCAGGAGAAGCATTTGATTGGCCGCGTGCACCGAAGTCGGACTTTGTCCATCACAATTTCTATTGGAAGCATTTCATTGGACAACAGGCACTAAGCTACTTTATTTCTTTAATTTCGCCTACATTTTTGCCGTGATAGTAACGGTGCTAAACCTTGGCCCACTAGGGGCACTATCACCTCCTTAATGCTAGAGCTCAAAAAAATGAGCGTTAGCGCTAGGTTAATTGCGGTGATAACGTGCTGCATAGATCACCTCCCGATCACCAACTGGTTAAAAACCTCGTTAGCGCATCGGTATTAGCGCTTTGTGAGAGGCGAGATCCTGGCAGTCATGTGAGTCCTATAGACTCCATGGAGGCGATGCTCGCGACGCCGCATTAGCGCTGCCCCGAGCAGCCAGGAGGCTAGCGGCCATTACGGGGCAGGCTGCTGGATTCAGCACCTGCCTCGCAATGTGCTTGTAAAACGGGGACGCTAAGCAGAAATTTGCAAGTGTAAATTCTTCCCCTTGGCGTCCACGTTTTAGTTTAGGGCAGATGATAGAGCCCTAAATGTTTTGGAACTACATTTTGCACATGAATCTGTCTACCTAATCCTCAGATGGTCAACAGAGCTTAGTATCATGGCTGAGCATCATGGGAGATGTAGCTGAAAACCATGTAGAAGTCCAGGGTTGAGCATCTCCACTTTAAAGGGATGCCCAAAGAACCATAGACTGTCTATGATCCATCCTGAACTCAAATATGCCCCTGGGTAAGCGATGCTTCCCTTTTTCCATAGAACCACCATGAGAGGTTTCTGTTAGTTGTAGTAAAGACACCTTTAGAGTATCCTCCTGTTAAGTCCATGAGGCACTGGGTGATAGGATGTGTGACTATGGGCAACATTGCCAAAGTTACAGTTACAAGTATTTATAAATCGCCAACATGTTGCATACACACAATGGGATACTGACTGACTGAGACAATTCTTGGTATGGGCAGAGCTCGCTGCAGAAGCTCCAGAGTCTGAAAGCTTAAAGCAAATGTGCACATTGCAAAGGTATCTTCTTAATAATTCTTCTTCATTTTAGATTATTGTTTTTACTTATTTGTTGATATATCCCCTATATAGCAAATTCCAAATATAATGCGAAAACTCCAGCCTTCGCGGTCCCTTTATACTGTCGAGCATGGGTTCGGCTACTGGCTAGATGCCTTCAAGCCTTTCTGCTTACATTAAAACAAAAGGTTCTAGCCCACTTTCGTTTGGGGTTGCAGGTTTTAATTCTATCAATATGGCGTTTGGATATATTGCCGTACATACACAATGGATGATGTCATCCATCAAACCAACGCTCTTCCCTAGGGGACATAATGTATCTTCTGCATCGTATCCGGTCACACTAGGACCCCTATTCATGACCTTGTTCAGGATTTACTCTTTAGAAAGCAATAATCCATTATCCCGTGCTCTCTGTATATTATAATGTAGTGATACATATGGACACTTACTGTTGCACAAGACTAGTTGTGAAGACTCTTCCATTTAGCCAGAAATGGAAAACTCTCCTATGCACCTTGGCATAAGAGCCCTAAATTGTATGATGTGAGGTGGGGTGAAGCAGAGGAGACGAATTCAATGAACGAACACTTACAGGGTTATTCAAAGAGATCTGAATGGCTGCCGAAAGGGAACCGAATGCTGAAAATCAGTGTTCGGTTACCTTTCTTGGCCATTCGGCTATCCAGAGAGCAGAGCAGGCAATTCGCCAAATCCTGGCGAATTGCCTGCACATACGGTGCCTGTTCGGTGCCTGTTCGAGGGCAGTGAAATCCCCTTGAAAAAGCACTGCTTCGTCTATTCAGAGAACACAAACCAGCAGTGAAAGGTTCCCTCTAATGCCCTGCCATTCGGTGGTTTAATTCGGCAGGTTTCTTAAGGCAAATCCCATAGGCTTCAATGTTAAAAATATTCCCGTTTTAATTCAATATCTAATAAACCGTTCATTATAAAATTCTGCAGTAAGGAGTCTCTTTATTTATAGATTTTTTCATATATTTTAAGCATTTTTCTGGGGTTTATTTTTAAAAAAGTTTTATTTTTTTTTCCTTTTTATCTTTACGTATTTTTTCTGTAACAGCCCTTTTTATTATCATTCATTGGATCATATGTAAATTTCAGACATTTTCTCTCAGTAGTTTCTTTGCAAACAGCGTTTCACTTTTCAAACATTCAAGCAAACTGTTTTGCTAATTTATTCACTCCATTCGTCTGCGGTGTCGACTTTTTCCGTCGGCTTCGCTGCGTGTGATTGGCTCCTGCTCGGGTTTTTCCGGCGTCTTCGATGGGTTAATCCAGATGTTTTTGCGGGTTTTCGGCGTGCATTCGCCGGGTTTTTGCGGTGACTTTTCGTCGGGTTTGCGGCAGCTTTTCCCTGCGCTTCGACGGCCCTGTGGTGCTTGCTGAATACACCGCAGGGTTGCCGAAATGGGATTGCCAAATGGCACCGAATTGAAGAGAACGAAAAGCCACCGAACGTGCAGTGACTTTTCGATTCTCTTTGAATTACCCTGATAATGTACTAGTGGGGAGATCCCAAGTGCATGTGTTACCCAGCTATTCCTTATTTTAGGCCCTAATCCATCTCCCTCTTCCACATTGTAGGATGCGATATTGAATTAGCAGATGAAGAAGCGGGTGACTGGGAGATTACCTTCCATTTGTATACTTCCTGTTAAAATTTGGTGTTTTGTGTTCCACTTTTTTTTTAAAGTTTGTATTTTATATTTTAGGAAAAACTTTAGCTTATAGAAAAAAGTTGATCTACTTTAAAGTATGATAGAAAACGAAAAAAAAAATAGAAAAGATTACTTTCAATTGAATGTTGTTAAACGTTTAGCTTTATTAAAAGAATGCAGGATTCACGTATAATTTAAGTATATTAAAGGTTCTGCGAGGGATAACAGATTATCTACACGTTACTAAATGGTTTGGTTATTATAGTTTATCCTCTCGATACATTAGTAATTTCTGGGGCACTTTATACAGGAGAAGCAGTGATGTGGAACCCGTCACATTATATATAACCAAACCGCCTGAAATCTATTTAAATGATTCGCTTAATCTCTTGGAAAACATATATTTTCTTGAGGGTTAGTTTTTTTTAAATTTATTTATTATGATTTTTATTTTTAATTATTTTTTCTTTACTTAATAAATCACTGTAAACCAAAAGATAATGTACGCTAATATTTATTAAGTAAGCCCCTGTTAGTGGTCTATGAGTTGTCGGTTGTGAAATGCTGCGACGGATTAAAACCCGCTGGGTTGTAGGCTGGGTCGAGTCGACGGGGAACGTGTGGGAAACAGTTTGTATGCGGGTGCTCAATCGTGTTTCCTTTTTAAGTCCCAAACAAATCTATGATTTTTTTTATACGTTCCTCTTAAAATACACACAAATACAGGATATATATATATATATCTATATATATATATATAAAAATCATCAGAAAGGGACGCACTCCAGGGCTTAGATCTCAAGATAAAAAGTGATGCTTTATTATATTACCATTTAAAATTGCCCAATAGCACTGACCGACGTTTCGGCCCTCTATGGGGCCTTTATCAAGGTCTGGTTTTCTCATATATATATATATATATATGTGTGGTATATACGTGTGTATATATATATATGTAAATATCAGATTTGAGTGGGTGTTTGTGTTAAAAGTGAGATGATAATTGCTGTTTGGTGAGTTACCACACTTATTTTTGTAGGTCTCGACCACTGGTTGTAGGCGTGTGCTCGGCCACTAATCCTGTAGACACCGATAAAACGTGTTCCACTACAGTAGGTATCGCACCTGATCTGTTTAGGCCAACGTCAGACGAGAGCACTCTGCACAACCGTGCCGCCGCACCTCCCTGCGTCTGTCGCAGCTCGATGGGGATGGCCACGCGGTGTAGCGTGCGCTCTAGTTGCGCGTGCTACAACCGGACATGCTGAAAGCCTCCCCGTCTAAATGCTATGACGGACGTAGACGGGGCTACAAAGTGTGATCTTCCATAGGAGGATCGAGCTTTGTATCGCTGAGTGCACTGACTACGCTCAGCGAAGTGACCACACGGGCGTCGAGTGGAAAGATCGTCCACTCTCACGGACGTTCCTTCCGCTCTGAAGAACGCTCGTCTGGCACTGGCCTTACTGGTGGCTAGACCAGTTCAGTAAGAGAGTGTGCCCTCGAAATTGCGTTGAATCAATCTAAAAATATATATATAAAATGCTACAAAAAATAAATACTATTCAGCTACTATCAGAGCCACGGTTTGTTATCGATGTGGATTTCCTGGCAGGAAAACATGGCGACAACGTGACACCCACGGTTTCTGAGAGCCTCATCATTAAGGATGGAGTAATATATAATAAATATATATATATATTAGGAGGATGATGATAATTTCCTATGCACATGATTTTATGACTTTATTTTTATGCTGGAAAGTGCAATAAATCTCCCACCCAGAGGACATTTAATCCCTTTGCAGAGCAAGGGGACAGTCGTATTCCTAAAAGCATGCAACTATTGCGCCTCAATAATAATAATTACGGCTGCTTTTAACTCGGCCTATGTATGTAATAAGCTGAGGATTACAATTAGCAATATCCCAGGGCTGGAAATAACAAATCCAATCATCGGCTTTCCAGCTGGCTTCCATTTCTATCCCATTTGGACGCCTTCGGTCGCCAGTAGGGAATCTCGGTTCTCGCAGCATGACAGATAGCGGATTGAAAGTTTCTATCGACCTCTTCTTTCTAAATGACTCGATTTAGAGGAATGTTTTATCACATCTTACTTTTACGGTGTTTTTTTTTTGTTTTTTTTGTCGAACGAATGCCTGTTTCATCATAGATATATAAAAAAAGGTAACCCAGCACTGACTGAAAAAAAAGAGAAAAAAAAGAGAAATCTCACTTAGAATCGCATGAATCGCCTATATATCATTAAGCCACTGAATTAAAATGTGTCTAGTTCGTTAAGACTATGATAGCTGCTTTGCGTTTCAGATATGTATATTTTGTACAAAAACAATAATAAAAATATTGCTATGCACAAGAAAGAGGTTTTATTGTGTTTATTTTATGTATTATACTTACCCGGTGCTAACTGTTGTCCGAAGCAAAATTATTGCTAAATAGTGAGATTGTATCAGCGAGTATATGACCAGACTGTCACCTTAGGACCTTGTGGTAGATGGCCAGGTGACAGCAAGGTTACAACACCAACGAACATCCAGTAGTACAAGTATTGGTATCTATGTATCTAGCGCCGCCCAGTGGACAAAGTGAACAGTGCAATAAATTAAAAGGTACAATACTTTTGGTATCAAATACAGTTCTTATATATATGAATCAGCAGCTGTATCCCTCTGCATAGTGGTATACCTCAAACCACCAAAACAATAGTTTTGAAGGAAATTGCGGGAGAAATGGCGCGTCCTTCAAACAAAGGCAAAGTTCTTTCTTTCTATCAGGGTTATTCAGAGAGCGTGAAAAGCAGGAGAATGACTGGAGAATGAAAAATTCTAGGTCAAAATAGCCAAACCAGAAAAATTCTCCCTTTCATCTCACTTTCCAAATCGGCTATTTTGACCTAGAATTTTTCATTCTCCAGTTATTCTCCTGCTTTTCACGCTCTCTGAATAACCCTGAAAGTCTTTTTAAGTCTTCTTGCTTCAAAGAAAACAGAGACAGACAGAAAAATGTGGTGCAGCCAGTTTAAAACTAGGGATGAGCCGAACACCCCCGTGTTCGGTTCGCATTCGAACTCGAACACTTTCAAAAGTTCGAGTTCGAACTCGAACCGAACTCAATGCAAGTCAATGGGACTCAAAAGTTCGGTTTTTAGAGTGCCCTCCAAGAGATATTTGCCATAAAAGGTGTATGGGGTCCGGGTAGTGCCCTGGGGGACAGGAAACAAGGACAAAAAGTTTTAAAAAAAAACGTTTTTAAAGGAACAGTGAGTTTTCCATAAAATATTGGGTTAAAAATAAAAACGAAAAATTCCTTCAAATATCGTGCCTAGGAGGTCCCCATAACCTGCCTTTGAAGTGGCGGATTTCTAGGATGTATAGAAACATCGCCATCATTGACCCACACATGACACCTAGCCACCCTTAACCCTTTCGCTGAGCGCGTCCTCCCTTTGCGGGCAGCAATCAGCCGGATTCTGGCCGATCGCTGTGCCCCCCGGTGCTGGCTGACATCCTCGATGTCAGCCCATCACCCGGGACCGCCGCCGGCACCATTAGATGTCATCGCGGCAGCGCGATGACATCTAATTCAGGTGCCCCCCCAGCGTGTGCGGAGGAGGTGCCTGAAAGGGAGGGGGCAGGTCCTTCGGACCTCTCTCCCTCCCGATTGCCGGGGTCCTGCGGCTGAAGGCAGGCACGGTTTTGAAGGGCACAGCCTGCCCTTCCAAACCGTGCCTGCCTTTAACCCCTTGGGTGCCGGATCACGATTCAGCGCCGAAAAGTGCCGAATCGTGATCCTCTCCCGGAGCTGGCCGACATCCAAGCTTCCGGGAATGCCCCCTGATGACTGGCGTCATCGTGCATAGCACAATGACGCCAGTCCTGGAGTTAACCCCTAACTGCCACCAATGGTGGAAATAGGGGGTTCCACTGAACCCCCTATCTCTCGATCCGTGGCAGCTAGGGGTTAATGTTTGGTACTGTTGGATCGGCCAGAGCATGGCCTTTCCAACGATACCAAACATGACCATGTAAAAAGTTTTTTTAAGAAAAATAAAATTAAAAATAAAAAAATATTTTAAAAAAGATTATAAAAAAAAGAATTTTTTTTTGTTTTTTTTGGTTTGTTAATGCAGCAATATTGTTCCCATTTCAATTATAATGTGAACAATGATGCTACACTAATGATTTTTGGATGCGGTGTGTTTGTTAAAAATCGCGTAATTTTCCCCCATAAAAAATGTAACGAGACCCCATTTCTAATTTTTTTAACAAGCGCAACCCATACAAAATATAATCACAATTGCTCGCATGTTAAAATGTGAAAAAAAAAACTTTACACGTTGTAAATTATTGAAAATTCATATTTTATTGCATATTTTGTTATAATATACAGACAGGACATGACGTATACATATAATAATGACATATTATGAATCTGGCGAGTTAATGACAGAGCCCTGGTCCTTAAGGGGTTAAACAGCATATCAGAGGATCATGTAGTAAAAATGAACACTTCTTAGAATTCAGAAGCATACAGAGTTCATACATGTGCAGGAGCCACACCCAGTCTGCAGGCAATGTATCAAATTCATGAGACCAGACTAATTAGAAGCAAATGTTATTTCCAAACACTAATTAACACCTGTTGTTTACGCCGTTTGAGGGTCCTGCTGTAAGCACAGGTCATTTAGAGGTGAGAATATATCTAATAAACCGTTGCTTATAATATTCTGCAGTAAAGAGTCTCTTTATTTCTTGATTTTTTTAGCATTTTTTAAGCATTTTTTATACTTTTTTCAAATAAAAAAAATTTTTAGAACTCGAACTGAACACGCCAAAAAGTTCGAAGTTCGTGAACTTTCGAACTGCCGATGTTCGAGTCGAACTCCGAACTGATCGAACCGAACAGCTCATCCCTATTTAAAACAACTTAAGTTCATATATCATATAAAATGCGCATTCACGTTTCCAGGTGTCACCTCTCGGACATCAGATATACTTGAAGCCGGTAAAGTTGAAGGGGTACCAGATCCCCCTTTTGGATAAATGTCAGCAGTGTTCCTTTGCGTCGAACAACACCAGGACCATAAAATAAAGGGTTAGAACAATTAATTCCAATAAAATGCAATAAAATATGCTACTGAAACGCGTTTCGCGATCTAATCCCTTCCTCAGTCAGTGATACAGTAATCTCCTGCTAAAAAGTGCTAATACCGATGCGCTAATGGATTTTTTAGCCTGTTGGTGATCGGAAGGTGATATAGGCATCCCGCTATAACTTCAATTAACCTAGCACTAGAGTTATGGAGGTGATAGGGCCCCAATGTGTCCACTAGACAATACTAGACCCAGGGTAATATTACGAAGAGCGCAGGATCCTTAGTCCTTTTTGAATTCTAACCCTCCGACCTCAGATGATACTCCATCCAAAACGAACAGGGTTATCAACAAAGAGCCGATCTAGCACCGAACAGGTAATTTCCCCGTACGGTGCCATTTCGTGGTCAGTCGGCTATTCAGAGTGCAGGCAGTTCACCAAATTTTGGTGAATTGCCTGCAAGTACAGTGCCTGTTCAACGGCAGTGAAATCCCCCATAGAGAAGCAATGGTTAATCTATTCACAGGAAATGTCCTGCTGTTCGGTGTTTTCATTCGGCCGGTTTATTCAGGCGAATCCCATAGGCTTCAATATAAAAAATATTCCCATTTTTATTCAATATCTAATAAACTGTTTATTATTTTATTCTGCAGTAAAAAGTCTCTTTATATATAGGCATTTTTCAGGATTTTTTCGGCAATTTTTTTTCCTGTTTTTTTTTTTTTTTAATAAAGGGTTTTCTTTTTTCTGTAACAGATCTTTTATTATTCATAGGATCTTATATGTAAATTCCAGACATTTTAGTTCAGTAGTTTTTTTGTGAACAACGTTTCAAATTTGACACTTTCAAGCGTACGTTTTTTTTTTCTTACCCATCCGGTGGCTTGTCGGCTTTTTTCTGCGGCTGGTCAACGCTGCGCTCAGCAGCTCAGCGGCTGCGTTTGGCGTCCCTCTGGTGGGTTTGTGGCGATGGCTGATGTGTTTGCGTCAATGGCCGGCAGATTTACAACAGGTTGGTGGTGGCATTTGGCGTCCGATTCCCTGTATTTCAGGGACCCTGTAGTGAATAGTGAATTCCCTGCAGGGTGGGTGAAATTTGATTCTCCAAAGTGCGGGGAAGTGCGAGGAAGGAGAGATCACCAAAATGTCGGCAACATTTCGGTACTCTGTGAATAACCCCTTAAATATTAATTCCCAGGGAAGCATGAATATACAGTCTCTTCCAGCTTGGTGGAAAGAGAACAGCTTCTGAAAATGCTTCTGTGTTTAACCCTTTCAATGCGGTGGACGCGCTCAGCGTGTCCACCCGCATTGCTACTTCGCTGCGGAGGACGCGCTGAGCGCGTCCTCCCTTTGCAGCCGCGATCGGCCGGTATTCCGGCCGATCACGCGGCCCCCCGGTGCGGGCTGACATCATCGATGTCAGCCCAGCCTCCGGGACCCCGGCGGGCACGATAGGAGTCATCGCGCATGCGCGATGACGTCTATTTCAGGCACCCCCGCCATTGCAGGGAAGGTGCCTGAAGGGGAGGGGGGGAGGTCCTTCGGACCTCTCCCCCTCCCCTTCCCCACGGGCCAGCGATTAAAGGCAGGCACCGCCTGGAAGGGCGCAGCCTGCCCTTCCAACGGCGGCTGTCTTTAACCCCTAGGGGGCTGGATCGCGATATGGCGCTAACATGCGCCGTATCGCGGTCCCCTCCCGGAGCTGGCCGACATCTTGGATGTCAGCCAAGCTTCCGGGATATCCCCCTAATGACTGGCGTCATCGTGCAGAGCGCGATGGCGCCAGTTTTGAAATTAAACCCTTGCTGCCACCTATAGTGGAGATAGGGGGTTCCAATGAACCCCCTATCTCCCGATCCGTGACAGCTAGGGGTTAATGTTTGCTATCATTGGAACGGCCAGAGTGTGGCCTTTCAAATGATACCAAACATGACCATGTAAAATGTAAAAAAAAAAAAAAAAAAAAAAAAATACAAAATTTAAAAAAAATTAAGAAAATGTTTTTTTGTTTTTTTTTCGTTTTATTAGTGCAACAATATTGTTCCCATTTCAATTATAATGTGAACAATGATGCTGCACTAACTATTTTTTCTATGGGGGGCGTTTGCTAAAAAACACGTAATTTTCAACAAAAAAAGTAACGATTCCTCATTTCTAATTTTTTTAACAAGCGCACCCCATAGAAAATATAACCGCAAACGCTCGCATGTTAAAATGTAAAAACAACGCTTTACACATTGTAAATTATTGAAAATTCTAATTTTATTGCATTTTTTGTTATAATATACAGACATGACATAACGTATACATATAATAATGACATATTATGAATCTGCCGAGTCTGCCGGAAAGAACGATATATAATATGTCTGGGTCATATATTAAAATAAGGCTTAAAAACACGTTTAAACATGATGAGCGAAATCGGTAAAAATGAGCTCAGCACAGAGGTGTGAAAACGCTCAGCAGCGAAAGGGTTAAACAAGACCAAACTTCTAAACATGTTACCGCCTGGAAAATTCGCAACAGACATATCACCTTCAGAGGTTTTGCTTTATGGAGTTAAAACATCGCAGTATTTGAATGAAGAGCCTGCATCCTCCATCGCGACAGGAGTAAAGCTTATAATAGCAAGTTTGGATGAATTCGGCATCGCAATGACCTGTAGGCGCCTTATATACTTAAAATAACGGAACGGCTTTCTTGACGATAACGAATGTGCAATTACAGATGGTAATTTAAACCCAAAGAGAAATGATTGGATATCTAAGGCTAGGGTCAAACGAAAGCATTTTTACACGTGAACGTAAAAAAGTGCGTCCAAATGCATTGATGTATTTTTTCACGGAATATGCGAAAACGGTCATACGATGCGCATTTTCGTGCGTGATGTTTTACGAATCCAAACCAGGAAACTTTGGGTGTCTGGACGTTATGTTGGCCGGACACGAGCAGGGTCTGACGTCTCCAAATCACACACACACACCGCTAGCAGGCGCAGCGCACTCTGTACGTCAGTACTAGCGGTTCTTCGTTCTCGAAAAAATGCGTTCATTTTCCACTTGCGTTGCGCGGCCGGACGTTCGTGCGACCGTACTTCGTATATTGGCCGTCATTGCCCGTCATTTGCTGCTAGTGCGGCCGTGATTATGTGCGCCAGAACGCACGTTAAAAGTGCGCTGGTCTGACCCCAGCCTTAACCCAAGAAGGTCCCTTTGCCCGCATGAGTGGAATGTGTTCTATTTATTTCTTCGGTACTTTTGCTCAATGGCTGCAGGCGTAAGATGTGCGATGGGTCCAACTATTCCTCATTCTTGATTGCTATTCTACGTGTTCTCAGATAAAGAGATTCTGAAAAGCCGCAATGCTGCGAGCTCTGCGGAAGGACTTGAAGAAATACTTGTTAACAATGTATCGCACGGGTTCATGTAGTTTGCTTTTACTGACCTCTGGTGTCAAATACAGGAACTACACATAAATATATGTACCCTTGTATATATACAGTACATTGGAGGTCTGGTGTAACGTTAGCAGTGGAGACAGTCTAGATATGACTACCCTCAATCCCAGGAACCCCTTAAACCAGGACTAATACCAATCAGTCACAAGAGATATCCTGCCGCCTTATCTAAACATTCCTTCATCCACTTATTTAACTGTTAAATACTGTAGATTAGATAAACCACAGCCACAAAGTAAAACTTTTGCACAGATTTTGGTAAATGTTGCATAATGGAAAAAATCCACAAAAGGGAAACAGGAGATAAAAGAACCTAACTTTATTGTTCCTTTTACATGCAAGTACTACAAACAAAGATGAAAAAACACAGCAGCATGTGTTTTATAATGTGTTTTATCAAGAGGTTTTGTTTGTAATGCACGACTAATCTAGTTACAGTTTATTTATGTAGCAGTGCCCCTTATATAGAGGAGTCTAGCACTGGCGAAAAGCGGATGACAGAACTGAGAATTGGCTCAACACACACAGAATGTGAGAAAGAAAAATGGAAAGGAAGACCCTATACCGGTCCTTAGAGTGGCCGGGTAGACAGAAAAAGAAAATAAGAGGGGGAAAAAAACAAGAAAATAAATAAATAACAAAGGGAAAACAAAGGGAAAAATACTATCAGGGTTATTCAGGGAGCCATACTTTGCCACACTTTGGCGAGTTCATTTCGCCGACCCTGCGTTGAATTCAGCATTCACCGCAGGGTCCTCGAAGTGCGGCAAATCGACTCGCCGAATAAATCAAAAAGTTGCCGAAAGACCACTGCAAAACCGCCGAATTAATCTGAAAAACCTGCTGAAAACCGTCAAATGCATCGGACGATCCGACGAACAGACTGCCGAATCGATCCGAAAAAGCCGCCGACCACCGAACAGATCGCTGACCAGCTGCCGGAAATGACAACAAGCCACTAAGGCTAGGGTCAGACGAACGCATTTTCACGTTGTCTGTGAAAAAGTGCGTTCGAACGAATGGACGTATTTTTTCACGGAGTACGCGATAGCGGTCATACGATGCACATTTGCGTTCGTGATTCATCAATAAAACCCTTTGTGCATCTGGACGTTATGTTGGCCGGACATTAGCAGTGTCTGACATCTCCAATTCACGCACACACGCTGCTAGCGGACGCAGCGCACTCTGTACAACCGTACTAGCGGTTTTACGTTCTCGACAAAATGCGTTTGTTTGCCACTTGCGTTGTGCGGCCGGACTTCGTATATTGGCCGTCATTGCCCGGCATTTGCTGCTACTGCGGCCGTGATTAAGTGCGCCTGCACGCGCGTTCGCACTGCCTCAGTCTGACCCTAGCCTAAACAAGGGTAAAAAAAAAAAGGAAACGCTCCAACTTTTAAAAAGCGTTTTTTTAAGAAAGAAAAAAAAAATGTACATGAAAATGCCTGGGAGTAATATATAGGGTACTATGAATAATAATAAAAAAATTCTGTTGCAGAAAAAAAAACGCAATTTAAAAAAAAAAAAATCGGGGAAATTTTTTATGCCGTAAAAATACCAAAAATGCCTAAAAAAAAATCTGACAAAAATATAGAGACTTTTTGCTGCAAATGCAAAGAATAAGGCTAGGGTCAGACGAACGCATTTTTATGTTGTCTGTGAAAAAGTGCGTTCGAACGAATGGACGTATTTTTTCACGGAATACGCGATAGCGGTCATACTATGCGCATTTTCGTCCGTGAGTTTGTACGGATCATCAATAAAACTCTTTTTGTGTCTGGACGTTATGTTGGCCGGACATTAGCAGCGTCTGACGTCTCCTAATCACACACACACGCCGCTAGCGGACGCAGCGCACTCTGTACGTCAGTACCTGCGGTTTCACGTTCTCGAAAAAATGCGTTCGTTTTCCACTTGCGTTGCGCAGCCGGACTTTTGTGCGACCGTACTTCGTATATTGGCCGTCATTGCCCGGCATCTGCTGCTAGCACGGCCGTGATTAAGTGCGGCTGCACGCGCGTTCGCACTGCCTCAGTCTGACCCTAGCCTTAATGGTCAAATAAATATTTAAGAAAGACAGGGAATTTTATTTACATTGAAACCTATGGGATTCACCTGATTAAACCTGTCAAATGAAACCACCAAATATCAGGGCATTTCACTGACATTTCGGTTCAGTTTAGGGGTTCTCTGAGTAGGTTAACCATTACTTCTCTATGCGGGATTTCACTGCTGCTAAAGATCACCGTATTTTGCTTCCAATTCGCCAATATTTGGCAAATTGCCAGCTTTTCGAATAGTTGAATGACCACGTAATTGCACCGTACGGGGAAATTCACTGTTCGGGGCACTTTCATGGCCAATTCGGTGCTCTTTGAATAACCCATTAAATGAAAATACAGGTCCTTAATATGGTCGGACTAGAACACAAGGGATATACGTGAGAATGGTCAGTAAACAAGTCGTGTCCGAAAAACAATAGAGGTACATGGAATCGATAGTGTGAAGGTATCAAGAAGAAATCAAGAAGACTTAATGAACAGGCCGGGTTATCACTGGAAAGACAGAAGAAATATATTATATACGAGCGCATTAGAGTCCAACTGGAACCACAATAGGTTAAAGACTGAATGCTGGATGGATGTTTATAGGTGTAGATGGGATCTGATTGGCAGGCATCATTCTTGTGTGCCAAAATGTGTGAGTCCTGATTGACGCGGGTATAGTAGAGTCACAATATAAAGGTTGCGCTCGGTACAGCGTTCTGCACCAATTTTTGTGTAGAAAAGACGCGTGGTAGTGTCGGTGACATTACGAAAGGAACCAGGATGCAGGATGGTATCATTCCAGGGACTCTTGGGCGTTGATATGGAGGTCAGAGGAATCAGTAGGCAGGGGACTGTACGTATGTGGATGCTTAATTGTGACATCTGGAAAAATATTTAATCACGCAGTGTTAGGACGCTTTTTCCCTATTAAAGTAATTCAAAGCCAAGCTGGGTCGGTACACAGAAATTAAGAAAGAAAAAAAGGGACGCACATTAGGGCTGCCAACTAATCACAACAGGGCAATGAACCAAATTCAATCTGGGGTTTATACAGTATAAGCCCTGGCAACTTCCTTTGTTCTGCTGTCATCTTTGTGCGCCAAAACGTGTGCGTAGGATAGCACTGAAGTCACGCATTTTGCGTCAATCACGTCGTCATGGTGATGCTCAGGCGAAGCATAAATTAATGTGGCAGTAGAAATTTTCACGCTAAAACAGCTTTCAATGTCAAGTGGAATGACGCCTGGAGGATTTGCGTCCTTTTTGTTGACGCAAGTGTAAGGTATGTCAAAATAAGGTACCCCGTTAAAATAAACCAAGTTCCCCATTAAAATGTTACATTATAAAGTATACTAATGGCATTTCTATTAAACCACCAGTAGGTGGCAGCAGAGTGAAAAGCCTGAATGATGAGCACGTGTTCATGCAAGGGAGGAACCAAAGAGCAGACCTTCCTTTTTTGGTAGGATACAAATATCAAAGTACAAATCCTACCAGAACTGAAGTCATGCTTTATGTGTTGCAGAAAACGTTTAAATAAAAACACTTCTGGTTTCACCCAACCCGCTCCCTTCGCACATTGGAATTATTGACCAAACTTTCAGCATATGTGCAACACAAGTAGAAGGGTGAAGCTGGGCTTGGCTGGCTGTGGTATGACGCATGGAGTGTGTGTTGGAATGGTAAGATCTTACAGGGGCACACAGCCACATGCAATTATGTGAGTGCATTGCAATAAGAGCCCTTATTCACAGATTTTATTTACTATAAATGAAGCACTTTGAACTGTTTTTCATTTGCAGATGATGATTATTTTGCTCACCGAATCGCAGCATCTGATAGCAATACTGTTTCATGTTGTAGCGACAGTATTTGGGTGTGCTTTTTTGCAGCAGGGTGCACATTACTGGTATTTAAGCACTTCTAACTTTAATAAACGATTGTTTGGGCACTTACAGCGTGTTTTTCTTACTTTTTATTCACTGGCTGTATTGTTTTAAACACAACCTAAAAAGGGTTATTTACTAACCTCCAAATTGCACCGAACGTTGAAGTTCACCGTTCGGTGCAATTTCGTCTCAATTCGTCTATTCACTAAGCTGTCAATCCGCCAAATACAGGTAAACTAACAGCAAAATACGGTGCAATACGGCGGCACAGAAATTGTCCCATATGAGACTATTGTGACTTCTATTCCCAGAAGGCCAAACTGCACAGTAAGTCTGGCAAAATGCCTCGATTTTCAGTGTTTCGATTCGACAGGTTTAAACAGGCAAACCCTACAGGTTTCAGTGTAAAAGAAATAATATACTGTATTTTTAATATTTTTTTATTAAAAACACCATTTATTCTTTCTAATTTATACAAAACCCCTTTTTATTTTCTAAAAGACCATTTTGTATTTATTAGACAAAATCTTTTTTAAGAAGACTTTTTTTGTTTTGTAACAGACCTTTATATTATTTTTTTAAAGGACCCTTTTTTATTTTTTTAGACACATTTTTATTGATTTAAAGGAGAATATGTAGGAGCCTTTTTTTCCCAGTTCGGTGGAATTCTCTGATCGCAATTCGGCGTTTATCAGCGCAATTTGGCAGTTTTTGGCGAAGTCTGATAACTGCTTCGGCGAATCCAATTTCAGCAAAATCCGGTGACCATTGGCTAAATATTGAATTCACTATCAGGGTTATTCAAAGAGAATCGAAAAGTCAGCGCACGTTCGGTGACTTTTCGTTCTCTTCAATTCGGTGCAAATCGGCTTTCTCAATTTTCGGCCACCCTGCGGTGTGTTCAGCAAGCACCACAGGGCTGTCGAAGTGCAGGGAAAAGCTGCCGAAAAGCTGCCGAAAACCCGGCGAATGCACGCCGAAAACCCATAAAAACATCTGGATTAACCCGTCGAAAAAACCCGAGCAGGAGCCGATCACACGCAGCGAAGCCTCCGGAAAAAGCTGAGAACGCACAAGAAGGCAGTGAATGAATTAGGAAAACAGTTTGCATGAATGATTGAAAAGTGAAACACTGTTTGCAAAGAAACTACTGAGCGAAAATATCTGAAATTTACATATGATCCAATGAATGATAATAAAAAGGGCTGTTACAGAAAAAATAAGTAAAGTTAAAAAAAATCTGACTTTTTTAGGGATAAAAAACGGAATATTTTTAACGTTGAAGCCTATGGGATTCTCCTGAATAAACTTGCCGAATTAAACCACCATATGGCAGGGCATTTTGGGAACCTTTCACTGCTGGTTTGTGTTCTCTGAATAGCCGAAGCAGTGCTTTTTCATGGGGATTTCACTGCCCTCGAACAGGCACCGAACAGGCACCGAATGTGGCAGGATTTGGCGTATTGCCTGCTCTCTGAATAGCCGAATGGCCAAGAAAGGTAACCGAACGCTGATTTTCAGCGTTCGGTTACCTTTCTCCAGCCATTCGGATCTCTTTGAATAACCCTGTATATTTTTGGCCAAATGGGATCGCTGAAGTGAGCTGAAACACAAAGCATGGCTTTGTGAATAGACCCTAAAGCATTCGACATATCCTGCAAAGAAAACAGCAGTAATGCTATGACTAGGGATGAGCTGTTTGGCTCGATCGGTTCGGAGTTCGATGCGAACATTGGCCGTTGGATAGTTCGCGAATTTCGAACTTTTTGGGATGTTCGCCAAAAGTTGAAAAAAAACAATTTTGATATATTTTTTTGAAAAAAATGCTTAAAAAATCCTAAAAAATCTAAAAATTAAGAGACTCTTTACTGCAGAATATTATAAACAATGGTTTATTAGATATTTAATTGAAACGGGAATATTTTTAAAATTGAAGCCTATGGGATAAAACATTCTTGTTGCTAAAACATCAGGCAGACCAGGCCCTCTAATCAGGCACTGTAGAGGGCAGCCCGCCGGAGCCTCCCTCCAAGGACCCCTTGAGGAGCATGCGGCCGCAGGATGACAGAGCTGTGACTGTGCGGACTGGCTAGCCAGGTGCATGTGGCAGAGAGGTGGCACAGGGACTCCAGGGAGGGAGTCACGGCAGACCCCCCTTCCCCACAACCAGGATCCAGGGAGCCCCCACTGACCAACAGGCTAAGGTAAGGCGACACATTTTTAAAAAAAATAAAATCCGAGGACATTTTTAAATTTCCCCAGCAACATAAAATAAAACTTTTTTTTTCTTTCTAATACTCGCCTGATTCCTGGATCCACAAACTGTAGAGGTGCTGCCCGGCAGTGTGCGGAATCATATGCTGCATTAATTATACTGTAAGGCTGGGTTCACACCTGCGTTTTTTTTACGAGCGCAATATGCGCGTTTTTTAACGCGTGTATCGCGCATACGTAAAAAACATGCGAACGCGCATTGCAGCGCGTTCACAGCCATAGACTGAAGAGTGAACGCGCTCATAGAAATATGCCCCTAAGAAGCTCTTGTACTTCTTTGGGCGTAGGACGTTTTACAGCGCATTTCATGCGCTGTAAAACGCCCAGGTATGAACGGGTCCCATAGCAAATAATGGGATTTCCCTGTTTATGCATTTTACAGCATGCAGGAACGCGCTGTAAAACGCTTAGGTGTGAACCGGGCCTTAAGGTGCTGCCCGGCAGTGTGAGGATTCCTATGCTGCATTAATTATTCTTCTTACAAATTTGGTTACTTAATCCGTTTGCATTTGGATTGTAATATTGTGACATCCAGGGCCCTGGGTGGCGATCGAGGGGGCCCCGGACGCATTGTGCCGCCAGCTGGCCGAATGCCAGGAGCTCCGGCGGCACCCGGTGCAGCTGTGAGTGATCAGGGGGCATGGCGTGGCATGATGATGCAGAGCCGCCGGGACTGGTGTGCCAATTCTCACCATATACAGTAGCGCAGTACTAGTGCCTAAATGTTGTTGATCTGGTTTTGTTATAACAACTACTCTCGCTCTATGCCCCTGTCTGGTATATTCTGCTGCTTGTTACTGCTGGTGCGCTTCCATCCTGCCATACACTATAGCGCAGCAATATTTGGGTGCACTGCCACTGACGCGTGTACCAGATTCATATCATTGTAATATTTGACGGCAGGGTCCACCCCTGCACTCTTCCACAATACCACAGACGGTTATGGTGTGAAGGCACTTGCTGTCACCAAAGGCAAAATATTTGGGTGCACTGACGCCTGTACCAGATTAATCTAATTTTAATATTTGGCCGCAGGGTCCAACCCTGCACTCTTCCACAATACCACAGAGGGGTTACTTACGGTGTGAAGGCACTTGCTGCCACCAAAGGTAAAATAATTGGGTGAACTGACGCCTGTACCAGATTCATATCATTTTAATATTTGACCGCAGGGTCCAACCCTGCACTCTTCCATAATACCACAGAGGGGTTACGGTGTGACGGCATTGTTGCCGACACTAAAGGCCCAATTTTAAAGCACCTATTGTTACTTTCATCCAGAGCCTGCATAAGTTTCACCATAATTTAGCCCAAAAAATCACTAAACTTGTTCTGTGTGTCCTAAAACGTCTCCTCTTTTCATACAGACTGCCGCCCCAAGCAGTTGTTTATGAATAGATTAAAGGAAAACCATTTACAATCATCTGTTTTTAAATGTTTCTATACATCCTACAAATCCGCCACTTTACAGGCAGGTTATGGGGACCTCCTAGGCACGATATTTGAAGGAATTTTAAGTTTTTATTCTTAACCTTTATTTCATGGAAAACTTACTGTTCCTTTAAAAACGTTTTTTTTTTAACTTTTTGTCCTTGTTTCCTGGCCCCCGGGGCACTACCCGGACCCCCATACAGCTTTTATGGCAAATATCTAGCATATATGCCCTCTGGGAGGGCACTTTGAAAATCGAACGTTCAGGTCCCATTGACTTACATTGAGTTCGGATCGTGTTCAAGTTCAAACTCGAACTTTTGAAATTGTTCGAGTTCGAATGCGAACCGAACACGGGGGCGTTCGGCTCATCCCTAGCTATGACCTCTGCCATGGTCTTTGTCAAGGTCACATGAGTAGGGATGAGCTGTTCGGTTCGGAGTTCGATTCGAACATCGTGTTACGTTGGGGGCTTCCAGCCTTTCCGGTGTGCTTGAGGGCAGCATGTCTGATGCTGCTCGCTCGCCAACACCCGGTTTAGATTGAAACAGGCAGGGAGGTGGCTGCATGAGGTGCGGCTTGAGAGGGGGGCACGGTCTGGTGAAGGTCTTTTAAAAACCAAAAGTTCCTTCTAAGCAGTGCCAGATCGTGGTTATCCATACCTGAGCTCCTTGTACCTGAATTCTCTCGTGATTTAACCTGTTATTGACCTCTGCTTGTTTTTTGACTATTCTGCCTTCCGTTGCCCTAGACTATTTTCTTGTACTACGCTTCTGCACTGATATCGACCTGGCTATTCCATTTGACTATTCTATACTCTGTATTCCTGATTCTGGCTCGTCTGACTACCCCCGTGTTGCTGACCTGGTTTTGTATTACGACATTGTCTTTGATTAACCCTTTCTATCTAGCTAGTATACCTGGCCAATTCTAAGGACCAGACAGTTAGGGATTCTTCTACGGCTACCCTGTTGGTATCTTTTGGGCTCTGTGGAGTGTTGGGCTTTAAGGACTGCGTGGTGGGATCCGGGAACCGTGACACATCGCCTGTTCACATGTTCGCAAACTACGAACATTTCCACATGTTCGCCCACAATGCACCACAATGGACCACAATGCACTTTTCCACTGGCCTGAAGCTTGTAATTGGCTACAGCCTTGCACCTGACCACAGGTCAGATGCAAGACAGGTGCAAGACTATGCTAATCACGGCTCAGAGTCCTGATTGGGCAAATCTTGTCCAATCATCGGCTCACAGAGCTAAGTCCCACAGCACACTATATAAGGCTTCACACAGCCCCCAGCACGTGTTTTTTGAGAGGAGATTGTTCTGTTAGTGTGTCTTCACAGTGCCAGCAGCTATTGGGGGGGGGGTCTAATTTCTACAAAATATCTGGGAATTGTTCTAATCTTTGTGTTCTCACTGCCACCAGCAATTTTGGGGGTCAGTCATTTATATAAAATATCTGGGAATTGCTCTAATCTTTGCGTTCTCACTGCCACCAGCAATTTTGGGGGTCAGTCATTTATATAAAATATCTGGGAATTGTTGTAATCTTTGCGTTCTCACTGCCACCAGCAATTGTGGGGGTCTAATTTCTACAAAATATCTGGGAATTGTTGTAATCTTTGTGTTCTCACTGCCACCAGCAATTTTGGGGATCAGTCATTTCTACAAAATATCTGGGAATTGTTGTAATCTTTGTGTTCTCACTGCCACCAGCAATTTTGGGGGTCAGTCATTTCTACAAAATATCTGGGAATTGTGGTAATCTGTGTGTTCTCACTGCCACCAACTATTTTGGGGGTCAGTCATTTACACAAAATATCTGGGAATTGTTCTAATCTTTGTGTTCTCACTGCCACCAACTATTTTGGTGATCAGTCAGTTATACAAAATATCTGGGAATTGTTGTAATCTTTGCGTTCTCACTGCCACCAGCAATTTTGGGGGTCAGTCATTTATACAAAATATCTGGGAATTGTTCTAATCTTTGTGTTCTCACTGCCACCAGCAATTGTGGGGGTTTCATTTCTACAAAATATCTGGGAATTGTTCTAATCTGTGTGTTCTCACTGCCACCCATCAGGGGGTCTCACTGATTTATAGGAGGTTTCTGGGAATTGTAATCTGTGTCTTCTCACTGCCAGCTATCACGGGGTCCCACATACTTCTAGCATATTTATGCGAATTGTAATCTGTGTCTTGTCACTGTTGCCAGCTATCAGGGGGTCCTATCAGGGGGTCTCACTGACTTGTAGGTGGTTTCTGGGAATTGTAATTTGTGTCTTGTCACTGCCACCCATCAGGGGGTCTCACTGACGTGGTGCATCCTCTGCAGGGGCACGCTTGTCCTTTCTAACTGGTGCTGGCCGTCTTAAGCAGCAGCAACATACAGAGGATTTGGTGGATTGGCTAACCAGGCCATCCTCATCCTCCCAGTCCTCTGCCAGCCAGGCTTCTAGTGCTTTACAGTCCACCTCAGCTGCCAAAGCATCTAATGCAGCCTCCATGTCCACAGCTACTCCTGCCTTAACCTCACTATCACACACGGAAGAGTCAGCTGAATTGTTTGACTACAATGAGAGTGACATGCTGCTTGAGGATGCGCCGCAACTACAGTGCTCTGATTCAATCTCTGAGGTTGAGGAAGGGAGTATAATCAACCTAGAGGAAGGGGGTGCCAGTGATGACACACAAATAACTGCCACTCATGTTGCCCCAGCAGCTGCAGCATACTGCCAAGTTGGCTCCAGTGACGAGGAGATAGGGGGTGATGACAATGATGATGAGGTCACTGACTCCACCTGGGTGCCTGATCGACCAGAGGAGTCAAGTGAGGAGGAGGCACAACGTCCTCTATGACCAACCGTAGCACTAGCCAGTCCAAGGCATCAGATGTCAGAGCTGCTCAGGTGCAGAACGCTGTTGTCTCAAAGCACACATCCAGGAACTCTGCTGTCTGGGAGTTAAGAAATGTGCAGCAGACCGCACGTTGCTATTTGTAATCTGTGTCAGATGAGGCTCAAGCGTGGGAAAGACACTGGACGCTTGGGTACCACGTGCTTGAGGTGACATATGACCATCTGCCACGCATCCCGTTGGCACAAAACTTCACGTAGGTCCTCCTCACCTGTCTCTACCCCCACTATATGTCCTGCCATGTCATTGACTCCAACCTCCACTGACAGGGATGATGCTACAGTAATGGATGTACCAGGTCCTTCCTCACAATGTGACAGCATCCCATCAGCTGAAGATTTAAGAAGTCGGATTACGTTGCCCCAGCTGCTGCAGCGTAAGAAAAAATATAGTCCCAACAATCCCCAAGCACAGTGTCTAAATGCCAGTTTAGCAAAATTACTTGCATTACAGCTGCTGCCTTTCCAGCTGGTGGACTCTGCTTCCTACCGTGAATTTGCTGAATGTTCTGTACCACAGTGGCAGGTTCCAAAACGCCATTACTTTTCACGGAAGGCCATTCCAGCACTTTACCAGCATGTGGAAGACAATGTTATGGAGTCATTGGGAAAGGCAGTCAGCAGCAAGGTGCATGTGACTTTAGACACGTGGTCCAGCAAGCATGGAAAGGGCCATTACTTTTCCTTCACGGCACACTGGGTAACTCTGATTGCAGCTGGGAGTGATCCAAGACGGGGCTCTGTGCTGGAGCTTGTTCATCCACCACGCCTCCAGAAAGCTGCTTGTATGAGGTCTGTCTGCTCCACCACCACCACCTCTTCCTCCTCCTTCTCCTCCTTCTCTGTCTCTGGCGAAGTGGCAGTTAAACCGACGCCTGACAGGGTCTACGCAATGGCTCAAGCAAAAAGATGCCATACTGTGCTTGAGCTGATTTGTTTAGGGGACAGGAGCCACACCGGGTCAGAAATTTTGTCAGCTCTGCAGGGGCAGGTGCAGAGATGGTTAACACCACGCCAGCTTGAGCTGGGAATGATCGTCTGCGATAATGGCAGCAACCTTCACTCCGCTTTACGTGGAAATTGACGCATGTACCATGCCTAGCACACGTCCTAAATCTGGTGGTACAGCATTTCCTAACCAAGTACCCAGGGCTGCCAGAGCTTCTCATCCAGGCCAGAAAAGTCTGCAGCCACTTCAGACGGTCATTCCCAGCAAGCGTTCGCCTGGCAGAAATTCAAAAAGAATTCCACCTTCCCACAAACCGTCTGATTTGTGACATGCCCACCAGGTGGAACTCGACAATAGCAATGCTGCAGCGTCTGCACAAGCAGCAGAGGGCCATCAACGAGTACCTGTGTGAGTATGGCACAAGGACAGGTTCAGGTCAACTTGTTCCCCCCCCCCGCAGTGGCTGATGATCAAGGATGCATGCACTGTACTGTCACCATTTGAGGAGGCAACGAGGATGGTGAGCAGGGACAGTGCATGCATCAGTGACACAATTCCTTTAGTGTTCCTGCTGGAGCACACTCTGCAGGGAATTATAGATGTGGCTCTAGAGGCAGAGCAGCGGGAGGAATAGGAGGCCTTCCCTAGCTCTCAAGGCCCCAGTCTTTCCGCAGACAGCATTCCAGTGGGTCCTACTCAGATCAGACAGGAGGAGGATGAGGAGGAGGAGGAATATTTAAGTAGTGGGGGCATTGAAGGTGGGGATTCCTCAAGGGAGGGTTTTGTGTGCCCAGAAACAGAAGGGCTAGTGCGTGGCTGGGAGGAGGAAGTGCACGATACGGTCATCCTCATTGACCAGGAAGACTCGGAAGCTAATGCCACCTCCAACCTACGCTGCATGGGCTCCCTAATGATGCAAAGCCTGCTAAAGGACCCCAGGATTCGTGCTATCAAGGAGAGGGATCATTACTTGTTGGCAACCCTTCTTGATCCACGATACAAGGGGAAAGTTGCAGAGCTCATCCTGCCCGCACAGAGAGAGCACAGGATGAAAAAACTTGAGGACGCTCTAAAGCGACACTTGTATAACACCTTTCCAGGCACTGGTAGATTACCAAGTGCTGACACACGTGCTTCTGAGGCTGCGGGTGATCAGAGGAATAGTGGTGAGGGCCAGGGCCGCTTGACTGATGCTTTTTTAAAAATTTTTAGTCCTCGACGCCCAGGGATGTCAAATGTAGGCACCCATTGCCAAGCGTCTTCACCATATGGTGCAGGACTACCTAGGGACAAGGGCAGACCTGGATACCTTTCCAGCAGATGATCCACTGACTTACTGGGTGTTGAGATTGGATCACTGGCCAGAACTTAGCCAATATGCTATGCAGCTACTAGGTTCCCCTTCATCTAGCGTACTTTCCGAAAGGACGTTCAGTGCCGCAGGAGGTTTTGTCACAGACAAAAGAGTGCGTCTGTCCACCGACTCTGTAGACCGGCTGACATTTATAAAAATGAATCAGTCCTGGATCAGCAGTAGGGATGAGCTGTTCGGGTTCGGACGGTTTGGAGTTCGACCCGAACTTTGGCAGTTCGAAAGTTCGCGAATTTCGAACTGTTTGGGCGTGTTCGGTTCGGGTTCGAAAAAAAAAGGAAATTTTGAAAAAAGTATAGAAAATGCTTAAAAAAATGCTAAAAAATCTAGAAATAAAGAGACTCTTTACTGCAGAATATTATAAGCAATGGTTTATTAGATATTGAATTAAAAACTAATGTGTACGTGGAAAGATTATCAACTCTAAATGACCTCTGTTCACAAACGGGCATCACACCAGGTGTTTTTAGTCTGGTAATCAATTTGATACATTGTACAATATACTGAGGGTGGGGTGGTATCTGCTTCTGATTGAGATTTGAGAATTAATTTCCCTAAAACATCCTAATATGCTGCATTTAACTGGTGTTTGAAAAAAATCTAAAGCAATGTTATTTTTCACCTCGGGATTAAACATTCACAGGGTTATTCAGAGAGCGGTGAAAAGCAGGAGAATAACTGGAGAAGTGAAAATTCTAGGTCAAAATAGCCAAACCAGAAAAATTCTCCCATTTATCTCACTTTCCAAATCGGCTATTTGGTCTACATTGTTCTCTTCTCTTGCCAGTTCTCCTGGCTTTCACCTCTCTCTCAGGGTTGTTCAGAGAAAGGTGAAAACCAGGAGAATGGTAGGAAAAGAGAACAATCTGGACAAAATAGCCGATTTGGAAAGTGAGATAAGGCTAGGGTCAGACTAACGCATTTTTCGCAGCGACCGTCAAAAAGTGTGTCTGAACGCATTGCCGTATTTTTTCACGGATTGAGCGAAAACGGTCATACGATGCGCATTTTTGTGCGTGATGTTTTACGGATCCAAACCAGGAAACTTTGGGTGTCTGGACGTTATGTTGGCCGGACATGAGCAGGGTCTGACGTCTCCAAATCACGCACACACGCCGCTAGTGGACGCAGCGCACTCTGTACATCTGTACTAGCGGTTCTGCGTTCTCGAAAAAATGCGTTCATTTTCCACTTGCGTTGCGCAGCTGGACTTTCGTGCGACCGTACTTCATATATTGGCCGTCATTGCCCGTCATTTGCTGCTAGTGCGGCCGTGATTAAGTGCGCCTAAACGCACGTTAAAAATTCGCTAGTCTGACCCTAGCCTAAATGGGAGAATTTTTCTGGTTTGGCTATTTTGACCTAGAATTTTCCATTCTCCTGCTCTTCACCGCTCTCTGAATAACCCTGACAGGGTTATTCAGAGAAAGGTGAAACTCAGGAGAATGACTGGAAAATGGAAAATTCTAGGTCAAAATAGCCGAAGCAGAAAAATTCTCCCATTTATCTCTCTTTCCAAATCGGGTTTTTGGTCTAGAAGTTTCCATTCTCCTGCTTTTCACCACCAAAAAAATCAGTAAACTTTTTCTGCGTGTCCGAAAATGTCTCCTCTTTTCATACAGACTGCCGCCCCAAGCAGTTGTTTATGGATAGATTAAAGGAAAAGCATTTACTGTCATTTGAAATGTCATTTTTTGGTTTTTACATATATAGGCTTGTGCACCGGTTTTTTTTTCGGTTCGATTCGATTTTTCGGATTTTTAAAATTTTCGATTCGGCTTGTTTCGACCGATTTCTGTTTCGATTCGGTTCGGCTCGACTCGTTTTTCGTGTACATTTTTTTTTCGGAATATCGACCAATTTTCGTATTTTCGTGTCACTTAGCTCGTTTTTTGTATCGACTTTTCGTATTTCGGAAATTTTCGTTTTTCGGAATTGTAAATGGTTTCGGAATATCGACCATTTTTCGTATTTTCGTGTCACTTAGCTCGTTTTTTGTATCGACTTTTCGTATTTTCGGAAATTTTCGTTTTTTCGGAACGTCTGTTCTCCTCGTTTCAAAGCAATAAATTTCGATTTGACACATTTCAAGTACATTCGAAAATTCCGAAAATATTTCGTTTCAACTCGGAAAACTTTTCGGATCTGCCATTTTCGGATCTAAAAATTTTCGGAAAATCGTCCGCATCCGAAAGCACGAATCGGGAAATTTCGTGAAAATTCCGAAACCCGAAACGCACATCCCTAATTTCTATACATCCTAGAAATCCACCACTTCACGGGCAGGTTATGGGGACCTCCTAGGCACGGTATTTGAAGGAATTTTTCGTGTTTATTCTTAACCCTTATTTCATGGAAAACTCACTGTCCCTTTAAAAACGTTTTTTTTAAAACTTTTTGTCCTTGTTTCCTGTCCCCCAGGGCACTACCCAGACCCCCATACACCTTTTATGGCAAATATGTAGCATATATGCCCTCTTGGAGGGCACTCTAAAAACCGAATTTTCAGCCCCATTGACTTGCATGGGGGTTCGGGTTCGGGTTCGGTCCCGAACAAATGGGAAGTTCGGGTTCGGGCTCGAACCGAACTCAGGGAGTGTTCGGCTCATCCCTAATCAGCAGCTACCAATCCCCTGATGCTGAAGTAATGGAATAGATCGGGGATGTCCTCTTCTGCATTCACAAAACCTCCAGCACTGAACTCTTCCACAATACCACAAAAGGGTTACAGTGTGAATGCACTTGCTGCCATGAAAGGCACAATATTTGGCTGCACTGACGTCTGTGCCAGATTTATATCATTTTAGTTTTTTGAACCGCAGGGTCCAACCCTGCACTCTTCCACAATACCACAGAGGGGTTACTGTATGATGATACTTGCTGGCCTGACATTAAAGGCTCAATATCTGGGTGCACTGACGCCTTTCAATATAGGACCACATGGTCCACCCCTGCAGTCTTCCACAATACCACAGAGGGGTTAGGCTAGGGTCAGATGAGCGCATTTTGTACGGGCTGTGCGTCCGTGCAGTACGGACATACTTACTGACTGACAACATGGTAGTGGCCAGTCACACAGTCGGTTTTTTTCACTGACGTATTTTTTGACTGATGTAGCAGGGAAAGTAAATTACAATGAAAGAACATTCGCGCCCCTAAAACAGGCCCGGGGGTTGAGGGACCCAGATGCCGGGCAGCGCGGGAGCGCCTGCCCGGTCTTGAACAGTCCGTCCTGTGAAGTGGATGCGGCTGTGTGCGTGCGCAGCCGGTCACGTGGTCCGGCTAATCAGGTGGTACTGAGTCTCTGTACCACCTGACTGGCCGGACCGCGTGACCGGCTGCGCACGCACACAGCCGCATCCACTTCACAGGACGGACTGTTCAAGACCGGGCAGGCGCTCCCGCGCTGCCCGGCATCTGGGTCCCTCAACCCCCTGCCGGAGCTGGGGCAACAATCCAGGTGAGAGCTGGGGCAAATCCATGACCTGGGGGCAAATCCATGTGTGACCTGGGGGCAAATCCATGAGCTGGGGCAAATCCATGAGCTGGGGCAAATCCATGAGCTGGGGGCAAATCCATGAGCTGGGGGGCAAATCCATGAGCTGGGGCAAATCCATGAGCTGGAGGGGGCAAATCCATGAGCTGGGGGGCAAATCCATGAGCTGGGGGGCAAACCCATGAGCTGGGGTCAAATCCATGAGTGAGCTGGGGCAAATCCATGAGCTGGGGCAAATCCATGAGTGAGCTGGGGCAAATCCATGAGTGAGCTGGGGGCAAATCCATGAGTGAGCTGGGGCAAATCCATGAGCTGGGGGCAAATCCATGAGTGAGCTGGGGCAAATCCATGAGCTGGGGCAAATCCATGAGCTGGGGCAAATCCATGAGCTGGGGGCAGTATCCATGAGCTGGGGGGCAAATCCATGAGCTGGGGGGCAAATCCATGAGCTGGGGGCAAATCCATGAGCTGGGGGGCAAATCCATGAGCTGGGGGGCAAATCCATGAGCTGGGGCAAATCCATGAGTGAGCTGGGGCAAATCCATGAGCTGGGGGCAAATACATGAGTGAGCTGGGGCAAATCCATGAGCTGGGGGCAAATCCATGAGTGAGCTGGGGCAAATCCATGAGTGAGCTGGGGCAAATCCATGAGCTGGGGGCAAATCCATGAGTGAGCTGGGGCAAATCCATGAGCTGGGGGCAAATCCATGAGCTGGGGCAAATCCATGAGCTGGGGGCAAATCCATGAGTGTGCTGGGGCAAATCCATGAGCTGGGGCAAATCCATGAGTGAGCTGGGGGGCAAATCCATGAGCTGGGGCAAATCCATGAGTGAGCTGGGGCAAATCCATGAGTGAGCTGGGGGGCAAATCCATGAGCTGGGGGCAAATCCATGAGTGAGCTGGGGCAAATCCATGAGCTGGGGCAAATCCATGAGTGAGCTGGGGGGCAAATCCATGTGTGAGCTGGGGCAAATCCATGAGCTGGGGGCAAATCCATGAGCTGGGGCAATATCCATGTGAGAGCTGGGGCAATATCGATAACGTGTCCACAGGTTGGGGGGGGGCGCACAATTCTTGGCTGGCCCCGGGTGCTGACAACCCACGCTACGCCACTGTTGTATGCTATCACGGACGTACTTATGTGCGGGCAACACGGACGTTAACACTGCGTTCGTCTGACCCCAGCCTTACTGTATGATGATACTTGCTGGCCTGACATTACAGGCACCATATCTGGGTGCACTGACGCCCATTACCAGATAAAAAACTTTTCAATATAGGACCGCAAGGTTCACCCCTGCATTCTTCCACAATACCACAGAGGGGTTACTGACTGTATGATGATACTTGCTGGCCTGGCAGTCTTGCACCAAAGGCAGAATATCTGGGTGCACTGACGCCTTGACCAGAATCATATCTTTTCAATATAGGACCACATGGTCCACCCCTGCATTCTTCCACAATACCACAGAGGGGTTACTGTATGATGATACTTGCTGCCCTGGCAGTCTTGCACCAAAGGCACAATATCTGGGTGCACTGACGCCCATTACCAGATAAAAAAACTTTTCAATATAGGACCACATGGTCCACCCCTGCACTCTTCCACAATACTACAGAGGGGTTACTGTATGATGATACTTGATGGCCTGGCATTAAAGGCACAATATCTGGGTGCACTGGCGCCCATTACCAGATCAAACGCTTTTCAATATAGGACCACATGGTCCACCCCTGCACTCTTCCACAATACCACAGAGGGGTTACTGTATGATAGTACTTGCAGGCCTGGCACTAAAGGCACAATATCTGGGTGCACTTGGGCCGGCCCTGGGGTTACCAATCGCGGTAGCGAAATTTAACCATGAGTCACACTCGGGAATGCCGCCAGGCAGGTTATATATCTGACGCCTGTATCAGATTCATATCCTCAGAGGGGTTACGGAGTGACGGCACTGTTGCCGACGCTAAAAGCCCAATTTTAAAGCACCTATTGTTACTTTCATCCAAAGCCTGCATAAGTTTCACAATAATTTAGCCAAAAAAAACACTAAACTTTTTCTGCGCGTCCTAAAATGTCTTTTCATACAGGCTGCCGCCCCAAGCAGTTGTTTATGGATAGATTAAAGGAAAAGCATTTACCGTCATATGAAACGTCATTTTTTTGTTTTTAAGTGTTTCTATACATCCTAGAAATCCGCCACTTCACGGGCAGGTTATGGGGACCTCCTAGGCACGATATTTGAAGGAATTTTTGGTTTTTATTTTTAACCCTTATTTCATGGAAAACTCACTGTCCCTTTAAAAACGTTTTTTTTTTACTTTTTGTCCTTGTTTCCTGTCCCCCAGGGCACTACCCGGACCCCCATACACCTTTTATGGCAAATATGTAGCATATATGCCCTCTTGGAGGGCACTCTAAAAAACCGAATTTTCAGCCCCATTGACTTGCATTGGGTTCGAGTTAGGGTTCAGGTTCGGACCCGAATATATTCGAAGTTCGTGTTCGAGCTCGAACCGAACTCGGGGGGTGTTCGGCTCATCCCTACTCAGGACATGTTGTGCAGTATTACAATGTTGGTGCTAACTTAACCAGAGCTGTTGTTAAATTAACAGCTCCATAGGCTATAATGGCTCTGGTAAGTTTACAACAGCTCTGGTTAAGTTACCACCAACTATGTAATATGGTCCGTTGTGTGTCTCGGTCTCAGGACATATTGTGTGTCTCTCAGGACATATTGTGTGTCTTGGTCTCAGGACATGTCGTGTGTCCCTCAGGACATATTGTGTGTCTCTCTCTCAGGACACGACGTGTGTCTCTCTCGGGACATGTTGTCTGTGTCTCTCAGTAGGGATGAGCCGAACACTCCCCGAGTTCGGTTCGAGCCCGAACTTCCCATTTGTTCGGGACCGAACCCGAACCCGAACCCCCATGCAAGTCAATGGGGCTGAAAATTGGGTTTTTTGGAGTGCCCTCCAAGAGGGCATATATGCTACATATTTGCCATTAAAGGTGTATGGGGGGTACGGGTAGTGCTCTGGGGGACAGGAAACAAGGACAAAAAGTTTAAAAAAACATTTTTAAAGGGACAGTGAGTTTTCCATGAAATAAGGGTTAAAAATAAAAATGAAAAATTCCTTCAAATATTGTGCCTAGGAGGTCCCCATAACCTGCCCGTCAAGTGGCAGATTTCTAGGATGTATAGAAATATGTAAAAAACAAAAAATGACATTTCAAATGACGGTAAATGCTTTTCCTTTAATCTATCCATAAACAACTGCTTGGGGCGGCAGTCTGTATGAAAAGAGGAGACATTTTCGGACACGCAGAAAAAGTTTACTGATTTTTTGGCGGTGAAAAGCAGGAGAATGGAAACTTCTAGACCAAAAAGCCGATTTGGAAAGTGAGATAAATGGGAGCTATTTTGACCTAGAATTTTCCATTCTCCAGTCATTCTCCTGAGTTTCACCTTTCTCTGAATAACCCTGTCAGGGTTATTCAGAGAGCGGTGAAGAGCAGGAGAATGACTGGAGAATGGAAAATTCTAGGTCAAAATAGCCAAACCAGAAAAATTCTCCCATTTAGGCTAGGGTCAGGCTAGCGAATTTTTAACGTGCGTTTAGGCGCACTTAATTACAGCCACACTAGCAGCAAATGACGGGCAATGACGGCCAATATACGAAGTACGGTCGCACGAAAGTCCGGCTGCGCAACGCAAGTGGAAAATGAACGCATTTTTTCGAGAACGCAGAACCGCTAGTACGGACGTACAGAGTGCGCTGCGTCCACTAGCGGCGTGTGTGCGTGATTTGGAGACGTCAGACCCTGCTCATGTCCGGCCAACATAACGTCCAGACACCCAAAGTTTCCTGGTTTGGATCCGTAAAAAATCACGCACAAAAATGCGCATCGTATGACCGTTTTCGCGCAATCCGTGAAAAAATACGGCAATACGTTCGGACGCACTTTTTGATGGTCGCTGCGAAAAATGCGTTAGTCTGACCCTAGCCTCATCTCACTTTCCAAATCGGCTATTTGGTCCAGATTGTTCTCTTTTCCTGCCATTCTCCTGGTTTTCACCTTTCTCTGAACAACCCTGAGAGAGAGGTGAAAGCCAGGAGAACTGGCAAGAGAAGAGAGCAATCTAGACCAAATAGTCGATTTGGAAAGTGAGATAAATGGGAGAATTTTTCTGGTTTGGCTATTTTGACCTAGAATTTTCACTTCTCCAGTTATTCTCCTGCTTTTCACCGCTCTCTGAATAACCCTGTGAATGTTTAATCCCGAGGTGAAAAATAACATTGCTTTAGATTTTTTTCAAACACCAGTTAAATGCAGCATATTAGGATGTTTTAGGGAAATTAATTCTCAAATCTCAATCAGAAGCAGACACCACCCCACCCTCAGTATATTGTACAATGTATCAAATTGATTACCAGACTAAAAACACCTGGTGTTATGCCCGTTTGTGAACAGAGGTCATTTAGAGTTGATAATCTTTCCACGTACACATTCGTTTTTAATTCAATATCTAATAAACCGTTGCTTATAATATTCTGCAGTAAAGAGTCTCTTTATTTCTAGATTTTTTAGTATTTTTTTAAACATTTTCTATACTTTTTTCAAAATTTCTTTTTTTTTTTTCGAACCTGAACCGAACACGCCCAAAAAGTTTGAAATTCGCGAACTTTCGAACTGCCAAAGTTCGGGTCGAACTCCGAACCGTCCGAACCCGATCAGCTCATCCCTATCTCTCAGGACATGTCGTGTGATTCTCTCAGGACATGTCGTGTGTGTAACGGGCACAGTGGCGCTCACACAAGAGTAGCGAGGTTGAGATCTTGTTGGACAGAAATATCTGCTTGATGGTAGCAAAATACACAGTATTTTCAGATTTATACTCCAAAGCCAAGGAGTATAACAGGACAACTGAACTGCTACTAAGTTCCAAAGGTTTCGAGACCAACGGACAACTTAGAGCACACAACAATACAGAGTAGGGATGCACCGATACAGATACTAGTATCGGTATCGGGGCCGATATTGCCGTTTGCACGAGTACTTGTTACTCGTGCAAACGGCCCGATACATCCCGCCGATACCGGAAGCCGGCGCTGGGCCGGCTTGCCGGTATCCGCGGGGCTGGAGAAGCTGGCCGCGTGCATGTAAAGCACGTGGCCAGCGTTCCCCTCCGGCGCGCCAAATACTCACCCTTCCTGAAGGTCCGGTCGCTGGGCAGTGATGCGTTCCCGCGGCCACTGGGCGCTCCTGTGACGCTGCCTCTCGGCTGGAGGCAGCGTCACAGATGCGCCCGGCGGCCACGTGACCGCATCACTGCCCAGAGACCGGAACTTCAGGAAGGGTGAGTATTTGGCGCGCCGGAGGGGAACGCTGGCCGCGTGCTTTACATGCACGCGGCCAGCTTCCCCAGCGTTCGAGCATATACGCATATACATTCCTGCCTATAAAACATTTTAAATCCATGAGACCTGGGGGTAAATCGATGAGAGCTGCGGGCAAATCCATGTGACCTGGGGGCCAATCCATGAGATCTGGGGGCAAATCCATGAGACCTGGGGGCCAATCCATGAGACCTGGGGGCCAATCCATGAGACCTGGGGGCAAATCCATGAGACCTGGGGGCCAATCCATGAGACCTGGGGGCCAATCCATGAGACCTGGGGGCAAATCCATGAGACCTGGGGGCCAATCCATGAGACCTGGGGGCAAATCCATGAGACCTGGGGGACATATCCATCAGAGCTGGGGGCAAATCCATGAGACCTGGGGGCAAATCCATGAGACCTGGGGGCACATCCATGAGACCTGGGGCACATCCATGTGAGCTGGGGCAAACCCATGTGAGCTGGGGGCAAACCCATGTGAGCTGGGGGCAAACCCATGAGACCTGGGGGCAAACCCATGAGACCTGGGGGCAAACCCATGAGACCTGGGGCAAATCCATGTGAGCTGCGGTCAATCTCATATAAATTTTTATATGAGGTCTGTTCCTATTGGAAAGCGTCACATGACATTAAATAAAAGTATCGGTACTCGGTATCGGTGAGTACTTTTAAAAAGTATCGGTACTCGTACTCGGTCTTAAAAAAGTGGTATCGGTGCATCCCTAATACAGAGGGCTTCAAGACTTGAGTGGGTGTACTGAGGTAGTTAGTTCGACAGTCAATGTATTGTGCAGACTGCAGGGCAGTCACCGAACTGACAGATTTAGCTTTATCTGATAAGCTCAAATGGTTATGTTGTACCTTGTAATCACCAGGGTCTATTGACACACCTAAAGGCTTAAGGCTAGTACAAGCCCGGATACACCTGGCAGACTGAGCACGATCATAGGCAGAAAACAAACAGTATTTCGTTATTGCGGATTGTACATAAATACACGACCTTAGATCATGAACCTTAGACCTGGAGCAGAACCCTGATAAGGCTGTAGATAGGAACCAGAGTGAGATGGGAATATCCCCAAGAAGCAAGTAAAACCCCAAGCAGCCTGCATAGGGTTAATCCAACGACGCACAGTACTAGCAACCGCTATAGCAGGTAACATGTGAATGACATGGCTCAAAGACAAGCCGGGTCAAAATCAGGAGCAGGAATCGTAGACGTAAATGGGTCGGCATCTAGAACAGCAATGAATACAATAGTAAGCGATGCGGGAACAGAACTCCACGTCAGGGCGACGAGGCAACTCCTCGCGCCCTGCTTTAAACCCGGCGGCTCCTCGTTACCACGCCAGGCCCCACCCCCTCGGACGCCGCTCGGCCATTACAAGGTGCTGGCACTCGACCAGCCAGTGGCACCGAACCATGCCCAGACCCCCCAGGAAGCACAGCAGGGGCTGAGGATGTAACAGTGTGTGTGTCTCAGGACATGTTGTGTGTGTCTCAGGACATGTCGTGTCTGTCTTAGGACATGTCGTGTGTGTTTCAGGACATGCTGTGTGTCTCTCAGGACATGTTGTCTGTGTCTCTCAGGACATGTCATGTGTGTCTCTCAGGACATGTTGTGTGTGTCTCTCAAGACATTTGTGTGTCTATCTCAGGACATGTGTGTCTCTCAGGACATGTCGTGTGTCTCTCTCAGGAAATGTCGTGTGTGTCTCTCAGGACATGCCGTGTCTCTCTCTTTCAGGACATGTTGTGTCTCTCTCTCAGGACATGTCGTGTGCCTCTCTCAAGACATATTGTGTGTCTCTGTCATGGAACTGACATAGCGCTCTACGTTTCAACCGCAAGACTTTTATTCAGATGTCGAAAACCCCAAAAGAAACAGACAATTGCCTTGGGAAAGACTTTATGCGCATTTATATTGTGCGGTGTTTAATGTACTGTAAAATGCTTGGTTTTAGTTTAAATGTACTTTTATTACTGTATGTGATCTTGGAGATGTGTTTTGAAGTTGCAGCCTGAGGTTATTTTCAATGCACTCTTTTGTGTGGAATGTTTGAGTAATGTATGATTATGCAAGAATGCTTTTCTCTTTGTCTAACTGTTATCTGTTTGAGGAGTCATGAGTCCTGGGCAGTGTTTGACTGACAAGGCAATCTGATCTATTGGAACAACAATAGATAACTGTGATAACTGAATGCTAAGGAATGTTTTCTGTAAATGTCTAAATCTAACTGACCTGATGTAATCAGAGTTCCAGTAAGTCAAATGCTTGGTTTTAGTTTAAATGTACTTTTATTACTGTATGTGAACTTGGCCGAGCGGCCATCTGAAAGACTGACCTAACATCGGGGCTACAGGTCAGGAGATCGAAAGCCTGTAGATCCCTTCCCTAGAAGCTGCTGTATCGTCGGCCCTTCACTGGCACAGATCCCTGCCAGCCAGCCCAGGTCTCCCAGCAGGCAGAAGCAAGCGGGTCAAGCTGCTCGAGGCTCCGCAACAAGGGAGTGTCTGGAGAGCCAGGACAGGCGGAAGAGAGCGGTTTCCGTCACAGTCTCTTTCAGGACATGTTGTGTCTCTCTCTCAGGACATGTCGTGTGTCTCTCTCAGGACGTCGTGTGTCTCTCTCTCACGACATGTTGTGTTTCTCTCAGGACATGTTTTGTGTCTCTCTCAGGACATGCTGTGTTTCTCTCAGGACATGTTTTGTGTCTCTCTCAGGACATGTCGTGTGTCTCTCAGGACATGTCGTGTGTCTCTCTCAGGACATGTCGTGTGTCTCTCTCAGGACATGTCGTGTGTCTCTCAGGACGTTGTGTGTCTCTCTCTCACGACATGTTGTGTTTCTCTCAGGACATGTCGTGTGTCTCTCTCAGGACATGTCGTGTGTCTCTCTCAGGACATGTCGTGTGTCTCTCAGGACATGTCCTGTGTCTCTCTCAGGACATGTTGTGTGTCTCTCTCAGGACATGTCGTGTGTCTCTCAGGACATGTTGTGTGTCTCTCTCAGGACATGTTTTGTCTCTCTCAGGACATGTTGTGTTTCTCTCAGGACATGTTGTGTTTCTCTCAGGACATGTCGTGTGTCGCTCTCAGGACATGTGTGTTTCTCTCAGGACATGTCGTGTCTGTCAGGACATGTTGTGTCTCTCTCAGGACGTGGTCTCTCTCAGGACATGTTTTGTCTCTCTCAGGACATGTTGTGTTTCTCTCAGGACATGTTGTGTTTCTCTCAGGACATGTCGTGTGTCGCTCTCAGGACATGTTGTGTGTTTCTCTCAGGACATGTCGTGTCTGTCAGGACATGTCGTGTGTCTCTCTCAGGACATGTCGTGTGTCTCTCTCAGGACATGTTGTGTGTCTCTCTCAGGACATGTCGTGTGTCTCTCTCAGGACATGTCGTGTTTCTCTCAGGACATGTTGTGTGTCTCTCTGGACATGTTGTGTGTCTCTCTGGACATGTTGTGTCTCTCTCTCAGGACATGTTTTGTCTCTCTCAGGACATGTTGTGTCTCTCGGGACATGTTGTGTTTCTCTCAGGACATGTTGTGTGTCTCAGGACATGTCGTGTGTCTCTCTCAGGACATGTTGTGTGTCTCAGGACATGTCGTGTGTCTCTCTCAGGACATGTGGTCTCTCTCAGGACATGTTTTGTCTCTCTCGGGACATGTTGTGTCTCTCAGGACATGTTTTGTCTCTCTCAGGACATGTTGTGTTTCTCTCAGGACATGTCGTGTGTCTCTCTCAGGACATGTCGTGTGTCTCTCTCAGGACATGTCGTGTGTCTCTCTCAGGACATGTTGTGTTTCTCTCAGGACATGTTGTGTGTCTCTCTCAGGACATGTCGTGTGTCTCTCTCAGGACATGTCGTGTGTCTCTCTCAGGACATGTCGTGTGTCTCTCTCAGGACATGTCGTGTGTCTCTCTCAGGACATGTTGTGTGTCTCTCTCAGGACATGTCCTGTGTCTCTCTCAGTACATGTCGTGTCTGTCAAGACATGTTGTGTGTCTCTCTCAGGACATGTTGTGTGTCTCTCAGGACATGTAATTCAATTCAAATAAGCTTTATTGGCAGGACCAAATACATTTTAGCATTGCCAAAGCATATGGGGAGGTTATATGTGATGGGAGGGGGATAATGGGACATATATGGGGGGTATGGGCAAGTCCATGGACATTATCAGGGGTAAGGGATAATATGAAGGGGGATGGGGGCGAGTCCGTGTTGGGATTTATAAGTCTGGGATCTCTCATGTTCCTCAGTCTGTGACATTCTGTGACGTATTGGGCAGATATTTTCACTGCCGGCTCCTCTTCTCCCAGTATGATGTGGAGTTTCCTCGTCTCTTCTCCCAGTATGATGTGGAGTTTCCTCATCTCTTCTCCCAGTATGATGTGGAGTTTCCTCATCTCTTCTCCCAGTATGATGTGGAGTTTCCTCATCTCTTCTATAGAGGTGAAGTCCGGGATGAGAGCAGAGTCTCTCTGGAAGTGAGTTTCCCTCAGTGCTGAGTACTTGGGGCACTGTAGGAGAAAGTGGACCTCATCTTCCAGGGCCCCCTGGTCACAATGCTGGCACAGTCTATTCTCCCTGGGCTTGTAGGTCTGTCTATGCCGCCCTGATTCGATCTCCAGGCTGTGGGCGCTCAGTCATGCCATGTCTCGGCTGTCTCATCCCCCTCCCTGACCCTCAGTACTCAGTCCCCGCCTCTCTGTCCCCAAGTTCCCGCCCCCTCAGTCTCTTTAGCCATGCTGGGTTGTGCCATTGTTGACGCTCAGTTTGAAATTGACTCCTCCCACCTTGTGCATGTAACCCTCTCGGTGCTGGCCACCCTGCAGACCACGCCCTTCCTGCCAACACACAAGCGTTGTCCAGCACCCCAGGGGTTAACAAGATCCCACCCACAGACGCCAAAGCGCCTGCGCAGTAGGAAGTAAACAGAACGCAGGCCACCGGTGAAACTGCAGCACCAAGCGCGCTTCCCATCCTGCCCCGCGGCACCAGAAACCCGGGACACCGCCAAGCCACCCCGGCCCCGCCCACTGGCCCCCCGCCCCCTGCCAGTGCACTGCATCCGCAGCGGCTGTTGTTCACAGGGCCGCAGTGACCGGTTCCATCCGGCTTCCGGCGCATGCGCACTGCCCCCACACAGGAAGCGCTGACAGTCCCAGGCTGCTGCTCCCCATCCTCCAGCCCCAGAGCTCCCCCGTCTCCACGGGCAGGATGGTGCAGAAAGAGGGACAAGCGCCCGACGCCCTCACCGAGCCGGACAATGAGCCCGGGCCCGGCTCTCTGGCCCCTGACATGGGCCCCCAGCCGCCTGCAGGGGAGGACGCGGAGACCGAGGCCAGCGGCAGGAGGAGGTTCCTGTGCGGCGTGGTGGAGGGTATGAGAGGGGGAGGGGGACGTCCTCATACTGCTGTGTGACTGACATTTAACCCATTGTGCACCCAGGGGCCTGCGGGAGGGGAGGCCTTGCTCTGTCTGTACCTCATCCACAATCCCCTGCGCGAGAGCAAGGCATTGTGGGCATTGGCACTCCCTGCTTCATTCACCTGCATGGATGCCAGGGCCTGGTGCTCCTTTACTCCCTTTTATAGTGTGCCCAGGGAGCTGCCAGCCTCTCATCCCATAGGCCAGGGGCAACTACAATTCCCATGAGGCTCAGCCAAGCTTATGACGGGCACTGACTGTAGCTGGGAGTTGTAGTAATAAGGACATCTGGAGGAGCCAGTGCCTGTCATAGGGCAATCCCAATGTAACGTTTCCAGCCCTCCATGCCCCATATATCACCCTACTGCGGCCCCCCTCTGGTAGAGCACCCCTTCATGCCCTCAGGTCACGTGCCGCTCAATAAACTGTCAGACTCTTGGCCCCCAGATGTTGATGCCTACAGGTATTTATAAAGCGCCAGCAAGTTCTGTAGCGCTGTACAATGGGAGACCGAATAACAAATACACACAAGTTAAACACCGACCAGTAGGAGAGAGGACCCGGCTCGAGAGCTTACAATCTAAGAGGGGAGGGGGGCAAGAAAGGTACAATGGGGGAGCCAGTCGGCTTCTCTAAAGTAATGCATTTTCAGAGACTTCTTGAAGGACTGAAGAGACAGCGAGAGTCTGATGTTGCGGGGGAGGGAGTTCCATAGAAAAGGGGCAGCTCTGGAGAAGTCCTGAAGACCTACAATTCCTTAAATTCTTTCAATGCAGGGAATCACGGGAGTTGTAGTCCAGAAATATTTGGGGGGGGTAGAGTTTAACAGCCCTGCTCTGTGCTCTCTTGCACATATTCCTCACCTCTACCCTAAATAACGCTTAATGCCAATCTAGGGCATATAGCCCCCCCCCCCCATTTCTCCTTGAAACGTCACCCATCACTGTAACATCCCTACATTACCTTGTCCACCTGCTCCTCCCTGGGCACATACTCCGTAGTTTAGGGATCTCAAACCCTGACCCCCTCACCCAGATGTTTCCGAACTACACATCCTTTGATCCTCTTGTCTATTGCAATCAACATCTGGTGGGGGGGACGCGCAGATTTTGAGAGGTGAGCGCACTCGCCTAGGGAAGAGGTCAGCAACCTTGGCTCCCTGATGTTTTGGGAACTACATTTCCCATGTGGATGTCAGCCTAATGGGTGACTGAGCATTGTGGGAGATGTAGTTCCCGAAGCATCGGGGAGCCAAGGTTGCTGGCCCCTGACCTAGGGCATGGCGTGACGTGCCCAGTCACGTAGCACCCATTTATAGCACTATTGGCCGGTGCTCGCCAGGCTCCTCCTGAGTTTTATTTTACATCGTAATGAACGTGCTATTCGTGGCCTTTTCCTCATCGCGCACCCCGGAGCATAATAACCCTGCTGCATAATTCATACGTGCTCTGGAACAAACACCGGGTGTTGTGGTAACCCAGGCCTCCGGGCATTCTTCTTCTTGGCCGCCACTGGGAACACGTGATCCTCCACCTGTGCTGGCTGCGCCGTGATATATGGAGAGCTCGGCGCGGTGACAACTTGAAACCGCGCGTCTCCTCGGCTGATCTGATTATGGTGGATGAAATGGTTTGTCGGTCTTCGTCATTAATCCGATGCTCTGCTGGAATTCATTGCCATGGACGAATCGCCGCGATTGTGGAAAAAGCAGCATTACCAAGGGGTTAATAGGTTCCCTTATCGGTCTGCCAGCTTATTAAAGGGGCACTCCAAGCGCAAAACCTGGAGGCGGGCAGGGTTAATTTATAAACATTCCCCTATATGGAATACTCGATTAAAAAATAGTCGTCCCCCCCCCCCCCCTACACAATTGGGCAGATCCAGTTGGAAACCCCTGTCTGATTATTATTTTTTTTTTTTTTATTCCCCTTTTTTTAGTTTTTTTTTTTTTTTCTCCCTTGCCGCGCGCGGCTGTTCCTCTACAGCTCAGACACTTCAAAACGAAAAGTATCCCAGCTTTTCTACGCAATTTGCGCCCCTTAGGCTACCTCCATGTGCGTAACAGGCTGCCGCTCTTGGCATACGCAAGTCCTGCATCGCTTGCGCACAACGCTGAATCGTGGCTGCCCACTCTGATCCCATCCACCGGCTTCACCGGTGGTCTCGAGGAGGAGATGATGGCACGCTTGAGCGCGTCAATGTCCTGAACGACCGAACTAGTGACTGAAAGCCGAGAAATTCAAACCTCCCGGTTCTGCGGGGGTAGAACAATCTCTTCACTCCCCGTTTTAAAGAGTTCGAGGGAGGGGGGGAAGATACTCCACACCCCCAAGATCAGTGATGGTGAACCTTGGCACCCAAGATGTTTTGGAACTGCAAGTCCCATGATTCTTACAGGGTTATTCAGAGAGCACCCAAATGTCACGGACTTTTCGGTGCCCTTTCATTTAGGGATGCACCAATACCACTTTTTTAAGACCGAGTACCGATACTTTTTAAAAGTACTCACCGATACCGAGTACCGATACTTTTATTTAATGTCATGTGACGCTTTCCAATAGGAACAGACCTCATATAAAAATTTATATGAGATTGACCGCAGCTCACATGGATTTGCCCCAGGTCTCATGGGTTTGCCCCCAGGTCTCACATGGGTTTGCCCCCAGGTCTCACATGGGTTGGCCCCCAGGTCTCACATGGGTTTGCCCCCAGGTCTCACATGGGTTTGGCCCCCAGGTCTCACATGGGTTTGGCCCCCAGGTCTCACATGGGTTTGCCCCCCAGGTCTCACATGGGTTTGCCCCCCAGGTCTCTCATGGGTTTGCCCCCCAGGTCTCACATGGGTTTGGCCCCCAGCTCTCACATGGGTTTGGCCCCCAGCTCTCACATGGGTTTGGCCCCCAGCTCTCACATGGGTTTGGCCCCCAGCTCTCACATGGGTTTGGCCCCCAGGTCTCACATGGGTTTGGCCCCCAGGTCTCACATGGGTTTGGCCCCCAGGTCTCACATGGGTTTGGCCCCCAGGTCTCACATGGGTTTGGCCCCCAGGTCTCACATGGGTTTGGCCCCCAGGTCTCACATGGGTTTGGCCCCCAGGTCTCACGCTGGGGAAGCTGGCCGTGTGCATGTAAAGCACGCGGCCAGCGTTCCCCTCCGGCGCGCCAAATACTCACCCTTCCTGAAGTTCCGGTCTCTGGGCAGTGATGCGGTCACGTGGCCGCCGGGCGCATCTGTGACGCTGCCTCCAGCCGAGAGGCAGCGTCACAGGAGCGCCCAGTGGCTGCGGGAACGCATCACTGCCCAGCGACCGGACCTTCAGGAAGGGTGAGTATTTGGCGCGCCGGAGGGGAACGCTGGCCGCGTTCTTTTCATGCACGCGGCCAGCTTCCCCAGCCCCGCAGATACCGGCAAGTCGGCCCAGCGCCGGCTTCCGGTATCGGCGGGATGTATCGGGCCGTTTGCACGAGTATCGGCCCTGATACCGATACTAGTATCGGTATCGGTGCATCCCTACTTTCATTCCTCTCTCTTTTGGAGCGGATTTTAGTTCGCCGACTCTGCAGTGTATTCAAGTGCATCCTCAGGGTCCCTGGAGTGCAGGGAAAACCGCTGGGAACGCAACTAACAGTCACCGAAAACCTGCAGAAACCGCCAGAAAAAGCAGACGAGACGCCGATTGAAGAGCAGCTGCCGGAAAAAGCTGACGAACGGGGTGAAAATAAAAAAAAGTACGCTTGAAAGTTTCAAAATTGAAACGCTGTTTGGAAAGAAACTGTTGAACTAAAATGTCTGGAATTTATAAGAGATTATAAGATCCAATGAATGCTAATAAAAAGGCCTGTTAAAGAAAATGCTTTAAAAAAACAAAACAGATTTAGGCTTTTTTCAGCAAAAAAAAAAAAATCCTTTAAAAAAAATCTATAAAGGCGCTTTTTGCTGCGGATTAAAATAATAAACGGTTTATTAGATATTGGATTAAAACGGGAATATTTTTAACATTGACGCCTATGGGATTCGCCTTTAATAAACCTGCCGTATGAAACCACTGAACAGGGCATTTCGGCAACTTTTCTCTGCTGTTCGGTGTCTCTGAATAGATTAACCATTGCTTCTCTATGGGGGATTTCACTGCTGTCGAATAGGCACTGTACTTGCTGGCGGTTCGCCAAAATTTGACAAACTGCCTGCTCTCTGAATTTCTGTGTCCAGTTACATTTCGGTGACATTTCGGACCTCTCTGAATAACCCCTTTTAGTCACACATTGGGCTGTTAGTGCATCATGGAACATGTTCACATAGCCACTTTAAAAAGCTTACATGGTCAGATGTGTAGAATATCCCTTTTATAATCAAAAAGCAAAAATTTAGAAGGGCTGGGGTCAGACGAACGCAGTGCAGACGCACTTTATTTCTTCCGTAGTAGCAGCAAATGACTTCCAACTACGGCCGCGCAACACAAGCGACAAATGAATGCGTTTTTCTGAGAACGTAGAACCACTAGTACTGATGCACAGAGTGCGCTGCGTCCGCATGGCGGCGTGTGTGCGGGTTTAGGAGACGTGAGACGCTGCACGTGTCCGGCCAACATCACGTCCATTTGTTTTTAATAGCTCCTTCAAAAATCACGGCCGAAATTGCGCATCGTATGACCGCTATCGCGTCTTCCATGAAAAAAATGCGTTTGGACGCATTAACGCACTTTTTGACGGTAGATGTGAAAAATGCGTTCGTCTGATCCTACTCTTGTGTCCTTTGTAACGAGCGTTGTGACGTCTGTCACAGAATTTTGACTGATCGTATGTGAAAAAGGGCATCCTGTTTCCTATATCGGAACAGACGTGGATTATTTGGCCAGCGTGAAACCGCTAGGACGCACATCGAGACGTGTCTACGGTCGTGATGCTTTCTATAGGCAGGAGTACAGGGCGTCAGGCGAGCGCTCACTTGACGTCCAGAGCGTATGTGGGAAACAGATGACGCGACGGCTTCTTCAGCCTCCAGATTTCTCAAGTTTTGTTTTTTTCCTTCTCAACGTCAAAATTCCTGCGTATCGTGTGGTGTTCACAAGTGCGTCCATGCAAAGGTATGTCTGTTACGATGGACGTACTCGCTGTGCTCCAGTAAAGTGTGTAAAATTATTGACACGGGTTTAATCACTAACCTCCACTCTTTCATTAAAGCACACCAAAATGGCTAACTCCATGAAAACCTTTTATTACATATGAAAAATACATAAAAGCAAACCACAACACACACAAATAAACACACGCAGCTCAGCTGAGATAAAAATACGGCACAAAGCAACCAAATTATTGAGATCCTTGTTACATGTTGCACCAACTTGGAAGAACTAAATAGATGTGAAAAATAAGTACTCACTGCACATATTATTGGTTAATATTCGTTAACAATGTAAACCCCGCTAACCGCGCCGCAGTGGCCATGTAAACCCCGCTAACAGCGCCGCAGTGGCCATGTAAACCCCGCTAACCGTGCCGCAGTGGCCATGTAAACCCCGCTAACTGCGCCGCAGTGGCCATGTAAACCCCGCTAACTGCGCCGCAGTGGCCATGTAACCCCGCTAACTGCGCCGCAGTGGCCATGTAAACCCCGCTAACTGCGCCGCAGTGGCCATGTAAACCCCGCTAACTGCGCCGCAGTGGCCATGTAAACCCCGCTAACTGCGCCGCAGTGGCCATGTAAACCCCGCTAACTGCGCCGCAGTGGCCATGTAAACCCCGCTAACTGCGCCGCAGTGGCCATGTAAACCCCGCTAACTGCGCCGCAGTGGCCATGTAAACCCCGCTAACTGCGCCGCAGTGGCCATGTAAACCCCGCTAACTGCGCCGCAGTGGCCATGTAAACCCCGCTAACTGCGCCGCAGTGGCCATGTAAACCCCGCTAACTGCCGCCGCAGTGGCCATGTAAACCCCGCTAACTGCGCCGCAGTGGCCATGTAAACCCCGCTAACTGCGCCGCAGTGGCCATGTAAACCCCGCTAACTGCGCCGCAGTGGCCATGTAAACCCCGCTAACTGCGCCGCAGTGGCCATGTAAACCCCGCTAACTGCGCCGCAGTGGCCATGTAACCCCGCTAATGGCACCACAGCCATACATCCAGCAACAGTATATAGGTTATGATTTTAAAGTCCGAAGTGCGGTTAATTTTAAGATTACCCGGGTAATCCTCAGAATTCAGTCACCTGTAACCTGCTGAGAACCCAAGAAAAGCAGAGCACCCAGAGGCGTTTGGATACTTTGCAGTTTACCCGGATAAAGTTTGTTTCATTACCCTTGTGTTGTTGGATAAAAAGCGATGTGCAATGTGCATTTTTACCCGGGTAAAACAGAGCAGAAAACCGGAGTACCCAGAGGCCTCTGGATACTTTGCAGATTACCCGGATAAATTCCGAAATGTCATTTCGCTTCGGACTTTGCTAATGACACCTGGGTAATGTCAGGATCACCCGGGTAAAGATTAACCGCACTTCGGACTTTAACCGTAACAAATACATATCTAACTGTAATAGCATTATAATAAAGCAGGGGTGAATCAGACAATTGCTGTATATGGATGGAAGGAATACGATAATACGCTTGTGGTGCATAAGCTATTGCACATACGCGTTTTTATGTTTGGTGCTTTTGGGTTGTGGTTATTCATATTTATCTCTTTGATAGCATTTTGGGGTAATCCCCCTATTGTAGTAGAGGATCTCCTGTATTTTCACCTTTTTTATGCCAGTTTGTACCTTGTACTAGTTATAGTTACATAGGCTGAAAGAAAAAAAAAAAAAAGCGGTGCGTCCATCGAGTTCAGCCACTCCCACATCACTTACTGCTGTTGATCCAAAAGAAGCAAAAAACCTCAGTCTGAAACGCTCGCCAATATGCAACGTACTGGGTAAAATTCCTTCTTGACCCCAGATGGCGTCAGATTTCTCCTTGGATCAAGAAGCTTTTACCCACATATTAAATAATTATAACCCTTAACCACTTCAATGCGGAGGACGCGCTTCCAAATGGTGCCTGGAATTAACCCCTGGGGAGCTGGATCGCGAATCGGCGCTGAAAAGCGCCGGTTCGCGATCCTTTCCCGGAGCTGGCCGACATCTTGGATGTCGGCCAAGCCTCCGGGAACTCCCCCTGAGGACTGGCGTCATCGTGCGTAGCACGATGACGCCAGTCCTGGACTTAACCCCTAACTGCCACCAACGGTGGAGATAGGGAGTTCCAATGAACTCCCTATCTCCCGATCCGTGGCAGCTAGGGGTTAATGTTTGGTATGGTTGGATCGGCCAGAGCATGGCCGTTCCAACGATACCCAACACGAATGTGAAAAAAGTTTTTAGAAAAAAATCAAAATTAAAAATAAAAATAAAATAAAAAATTTATAAAAAAAAATAAACAATTTTTTTTTCCTTTTTTTTGGTTTGTTAGTGTAGCAATATTGTTCCCATTTCAATTATAATGTGAACAATGATGCTGCACTAACGATTTTTGTATGCGGTGCGTTTGTTAAAAATCTCGTAATTTTCCCCCAAAAAAAATGTAACGAGACCCCATCTCTAATTTTTTTAACAAGCGCACCCCATACAAAATATAACCGCAATTGCTCGCATGTTAAAATGTGAAAAAAAACACTTTACACGTTGTAAATTATTGAAAATACATATTTTCTTGCATTTTTTGTTATAATATAGAGACATGACATAACGTATACATATAATAATGACATATTATGAATCTACCGAGTCTGACGGAAAGAACGATATATAATGTGTCTGGGTAATATACTAAAATAAGCCTTCAAAACACGTTTAAACATGATGAGCAAAACCGGTAAAAATGACCTCAGCACAGAGGTGTGAAAAGCCTCAGCAGCGAAAGGGTTAATATTATGTTTTTGCAGGAAGTCATCCAGTTGTCTTTTAAGGCCGGGGTCAGTCGAGCATTTTGCAGAGCGGGAGGAATGTCCACGAGAGTGGACGTTCCTTCCACTCTGACGCCTGTCCGGCAACCTTTCTGCGCACAGTGCGCTCAGCGCTGCAAGGCCCGATTCTCTTATAGAGGATAACGCTTTGTAGCCTTCGACAGGGAGGCTTTCTGAACATCTGCAGCACGCCCGCTGTAGCGTGCACAATTCTTGGGCGCGCGCTACAGCGTGTGGCCGGCCCCATTGAAGCGTCAAAACACTGCGCCGGGAGGCACGTCAGTACGAGCGCACATAGTACGCTCGTCTGACCCTGGCCTTAAAGTCTGTACAGTCTCTGACCCAACCACCTCAACAGGCAGAGAATTACACAGGTTTATGGTTCTCATCGTAAAATAACCCTTCCTATGCTTTAGGCTGAATTTCCTTTTCTTCCAGACAATGGTTTATTATGGCCCGTATATATTTATATAAAGTTATCAGATCCCCTCTAAGGCGCTGTTTCTCTAAACTAAACAGGTTTAAGCTTGTTAGTCTTTCCTCATAACTTAACCCTTCCATTCCCTTTATTAATTTAGTTGCCGTCTCTGCACTTTTTGTAGCGCAATAATATTTTTTCTTAAAACAGGTGCTCAAAATCACACGTCATATTCAAGGTGCATTTTAACATAATTTTGCCTCTATAAATCAATGTTTTCATCCCGAGAGTGAATTCCCCTTTTAATGCCGATACCTTGCTGGCCTTGGCGGCTGCTGTTTGACATTGCACATTGTTTCTTCGTTTGGAGTCTGATTATTCCCAAATCTTTCTCCTGTTTGGATTTCCCTAACTCCGTATCATTTAGTATACGTTGCCTGTGTGTTCTTAAGTGCCCAGTCCCCCAATCTAACATCCTGCTCCCTTACATAGTAATCTACGCTTTCATTGTAAAAACCAGTGGATTTAGTTCAGGGAGCGACATTAAAGAACGTGGGAAACTGCCGCGAGTATTCTGTACATGGATCCTTATCACCCCTGTTCGCCGTACTTTTCACCGTGGTTTCTGCTGAAGTTGTTTAGTGTAGTTCTCAGCGTGTTGTTCAGTCGTTTAGTGCGCTCGTCTGACCCCGGTCTAAGGCTGTGTTCACACGAGCGCACTTTTCACGTCCGTTGTAGCTTTTCAAAAAAAGTCAATAGAGCACACATGAAGCACGTGCGCACTTTTTTCCGTACGGGCAACGGATGTCAAAATGACATTGGCGTGAAAAAGCTACAAATGGATGTAGAGAAACCCCTGTATACAGCTTTTTTTCTAACTGATACAATCTCATCGTTTCAATGGATGCACTGTGCGCAGTCGGTGCGCTGTGTGTGACCGCAGCCCGAGCAGGTGACTTGTGGGTTGCGTAAAAGGAGTAAAGATGCTGAAGAGTATTTGACCGTCAAGGAAAGTTTTGTTTTGTGTCATAAGTCTGCTGATTCTCCCCAAACTCAAGTCCTCACGCAGCAAAAAAACCTGATTGGATGTCTTTTTGAGTCTTAACAAAATGTTATAAAATGTGTCTGGTGATTTTATACCCGGAAATGCTGAATGATAATTGCAATTTGAGAAAGTGTATCGACATACATTTGGTTAGTTTCCTCTAAAAGTTGTAAATATTTATGGGACATTGACTAGATGAAAGGAAATGTAAAATCTTTTTGGAGGGGAGGTCAGACAGCTGTGTAAACACACAACGCAAAGGATAATGTGTTTGCAGAGCTGCTGTTACCGGCACTGTCCTCAAAGGAAAAACGGATATGCTCACTAAGGAGATGTCCCATCTGGTGGTGAATCCTTAAAATCTGTGTATATCGTAGCATGTTGAGAAATCAAAAGCTGCGATAATGTCCAATAGTTCCTCTGGGTGCTTCCATCAGGATCTCACTATGTCATGGGTCCTCGGGCACTCCGATATATGGATGCCACAAGCATTAAAGGGCCACGACCACCAAAAAATGAAATGTCCTTGTGTTTATGTTGCTGATATCTTGCATGTGCTTTGTTTTTCTTTTTACGTTTATGTGTCACTGGGTGCATCCATCCGTGTGATATTTTGTGTTGTAAATTCCCCCCCCCCAGTATCTTTCCATCACTTGCTCCTCACTGTGTGGCATTGGCCATAGAATGGAGTGAATGGGTCAGTCATCGACTCGGATCAATGTATTGTGTGGGATGTATTCAAAGGACCACACCAGGGGTAAATCTAGAACTATTTTAAGCTCCCTGTTTTATCTCATTCAGCTGCCATCTCTTATCTCAAGTAGTTTATAGAACAATAGACCTACTGCTGCCTTATCTAAAAATTCCCTCCTCCATCTCATTGTTTACTGCTGTGATTTAAGTAAAACATTTGCACAGATTTTGGTAAATGTTGCATCATGGGAAAAATCCACAAAATGGAAATGGGATAAAAAAATATATTTTTTTTCCTTTCTACAAGCTATTACTTCAAAGAAAAACAGACGGCAGCATGTGTTTTATAATATGCATTACAAGCAAAACCACATTATAAACAGACGTAATATAGTTACAGCCGGAGTCCCTTTAAGTTGTGACCACAGTGTTACCAATGCTAGCGTTAATAAAAGACTTTAATTGTGTACAGTTCACCTTGTTTGGAAACCATTTATAGGTTATTTTAACACCTAAAGGTCATAATCTCATGTTTGCTTTGTTTCTGCAGGGTTTTATGGGAGGCCCTGGACCATGGAGCAAAGAAAGGAACTTTTTAGAAGGTAAAATGTCTTTAGTCTTGTGGTGTTACCTTGTTGTGTGTGTATGTGTTTTAAAAGAAGCCCAATAATCACCAAATCGGCAATATTCAGCTTTTTCCCCCATCTCATTGCCCACATACTGTTTCTTTGTTCTCGGGTTTGTACACCTCTGTAAGAGGAAAGTGTGGGTTACTTATCCCATCCTTTGCAGAGGGTGAGGTCTTGGGTGCCGGCGAAATGGGCTTGTAATCGAGAGCTGCAATTGTTTTCCACTTTTCGGCAGCTTCGTCGCTACTTTCACATTAGTCCTCTTCTTCCTCGCTCGGCCTCCTATCACATGGATCGTCTTTATGTTCTCTATAATTTATTTTGGGTTCTGTGTGCTCATTTGACAGGGGATCACTTGCATATATTTGAGTTTTGCTTTGTGTTTACGTATATAGGGCTAATTATGTAAAGCCCATCAAAGAATCGCTCATGTCTGGTGGCGTGCCTCTAAGGTGAGTGACGGCTGTGACCTGAAGACGTCCCACAGGACAGCCTTCTGCACACGCCATGCACATAGTCTCGAATGAGGGCTGATTGCACTTTCCGGCAGCTTCCTGATGACTTCACCCACAGAGGCCAAATATGGCGGCACCCAGCTTTGGAGCAGAGGACCAGCTACGATATCTTACCAAGGAACGACATGACAGATTGTTCTGTAAGATCAATGCAATATCTACCCCTTGAGGGGATATCCCAGCCAAAGTACCTGGTCAGTACAGGTTCAAGAACATTTGCTTCATCCCACTCAGGGATGGGCAAATCCTACCGCCCAACTCCCAACAGTTCTGGGGGCCGGGCAGGAGGTTTCTTACCCCATTTAGCCCTGCTTCGGGGAAGCCGAGCAGGGTCCGAGTGGATACCGGAGTTTTGGCGTGCTGAGCACAAAGTGCTTCCGGTATCCTGTAGTGCACTTCACTGTGTGGACGTGCGTGGAGTGTCCTGGGGATTCCCTCCCCATCTCAGAAGACGCTCCACGCCCGTCCTGTTCTGTCCCTGCTCGGTGCAGGGATGTCAGTCCAGCCCACTCTGTGGGACGCATGCGCATGATGACGTCACAAACGGGGATTCTCCTACTGGCTGGCAGGGAAATCCCACAGGAGATGCTGGGGTTCTTTGGACCTCTGTATGTCCTACAAGGACAATTGAGGTATCGTAAAGGCCAGAGCCTGGCCTTTCCAATAATGTATAACATGGTTTGGAAATAAATATAAGAAAATTATATACCCTTCTTTTTTCCGCTGTTCTAAATGCAGCATCCCCCCTTTTAACAATGCTGCTGCATTAATTTATATATATATATATATTTTTTTTATTGTATATGTTATATATATATCTTAATGTTATTTATATTCTAATTTTAATTAAATTTGAATAATAAACTGCATTTAATTAATATAATTCAAATAAACAGCATAAATGTTTGAGTTCTATTGCTGTGGAGCTCTGTGATACACTCATACACACCGCACATCACACAGCTCCACAGCAATAAAACACAGTAATGTGCAGTGTGTATGAGCGTATCACAGAGCACCACAGCAATAATACTCACACCTACACACCGCACATTACTGTGAGTTTTATTTCTGTGTAGCTCTGATACGCTCATACACACCACACATTACTGTGAGGTTTATTGCTGTGGAGCTGTGTGATACGCTCATACACACTGTACATTAAGTGGGCCATCAGGATTGATTACCAAGACGACGCTCAGTACATGGGAACATACTTGAATTATACACTCACATCCTAGTATAGCATTATAACTATTTTCTCTTAAAGCGTCCACACGAGTCTGAGCAAACCTGGGCACATTTTAATGTTTCAGCTGTTTGATCCTTTGTGTGTTTTTGGTTGCAGGCTTCAGAAATGGGGTTTGAACACATACCTGTATGCACCAAAAGATGATTACAAGCACAGAATGTTTTGGAGAGAAATGTACTCGGTGGAAGAAGCTGGTAATTCTTTTCAGACTTTTTAATTTCTACTTGCGGCATTACCAGAGATGTATTTTTTACAGCCAAAAAAGTGTAGAATCTCCTGAATACGCCTCTAGTTTGAAATATTCAACCCATGGCTCGACAGACCCAGGGATCAGGTAACCGTTGGTCCCTCTGACAGCTCTAAATCTGGGATTTTAAGCAGAATCTACAGTCGGGTCCAGAAATATTGGGACATCGACACAATTCTAACATCTTTGGCTCTATACACCACCACAATGGAGTTGGAATGAAACAAACACAATGTGCTTTAACTGCAGGCTGTCAGCTTTAATTTGAGGGTATGTACATCAACGCATAGACATCACCAGACGCTGGGTTTCATCCCTGGTGATGCTCTGCCAGGCCTCTACTGCAACTGTCTTCAGTTCCTGCTTGTTCTTGGGGCATTTTCCCTTCAGTTTTGTCTTCAGCAAGTGAAATGCATGCTCAATGGGATTCAGGTCAGGTGATTGACTTGGCCATTGCATAACATTCCACTTCTGTCCCTTCAAAAACTCTTTGGTTGCTTTTGCAGTATGCTTTGGGTCATTGTCCATCTGCACTGTGAAGCGCCGTCCAATGAGTTCTGCAGCATTTGGCTGAATGTGAGCAGATAATATTGCCCGAAACACTTCAGAATTCATCCTGCTGCTTTTGTCAGCAGTCACATCATCAATAACTACAAGAAAACCAGTTCCATTGGCAGCCATACATGCCCACGCCATGACACTACCACCACCATGCTTCACTGATGAGGTGGTATGCTTAGGATCATGAGCAGTTCCTTTCCTTCTCCATGCTCTTCTCTTCCTATCACTCTGGTACAAGTTGATCTTGGTCTCATCTGTCCATAGGATCTTGTTCCAGAACTGCGAAGGCCTTGTTAGGTGTTGTATGGCAAACTCTAATCTGGCCTTCCTGTTTTTGAGGCTCACCAATGGTTTACATCTTGTGGTGAACCCTCTGTATTTACTCTGGTGAAGTCTTCTCTTGATTGTTGACTTTGACACACATACACCTACCTCCTGGAGAGTGTTCTTGATCTGGCCAACTGTTGTGAAGGGTGTTTTCTTCACCAGGGAAAGAATTCTTCGGTCATCCACCACAGTTGTTTTCCGTGGTCTCCCGGGTCTTTTGGTGTTGCTGAGGTCACCGGTGCGTTCCTTCTTTTTAATTCTTTATTTTTGAAAGTTTGCATCGACATAGAAAGTCAACATAAAATGAAAAAGACCTCGCAGGGCCAAAATAAGTCATCTGTTAAATTATACGTTCCTTCTTTTTGAGAATGTTCCAAACAGTTGTTTTGGCCACACCTAATGTTCTTGCTAGCTCTCTGATGGGTTTGTTTTGTTTCTTCAGCCTAATGATGGCTTGCTTCACTGATAGTGACAGGTCTTTGGATCTCATCTTGAGAGTTGACAGCAACAGATTCCAAATGCAAATAGCACACTTGAAATGAACTCTGGGCCTTTTATATGCACATTGTAATTGGGGTAATGAGGGAATATCACACACCTGGCCATGGAACAGCCGGGAAGCCAATTGTCCCATTACCTGTGGTCCCTTAACAAGTGGGGGCACATCTGCAAGTCCTACACAGTTCACCTGAGTTGGATGTACATACCCTCAAATTAAAGCTGACAGTCTGCAGTTAAAGCACATTGTGTTTGTTTCATTCCAACTCCATTGTGGTGGTGTATAGAGCCAAAGATGTTAGAATTGTGTCGCTGTCCCAATATTTCTGGACCTGACTGTATAAACTAAGACTCGTGCAGCTCCAAAAAAAAGTCTCACTTCTGGCTTGACAAACTGATATATCAAGCTTGGGAGTCAGTAAGAAAATGAAGGAGCCAAAACTAGATTCCTAGCCTGGTGTAAAGGTAACGATTCCTGGTAAACTTTACAATTCCATGGACTTTAATGGCTCTAATTGTTTTGCAACATTGTATTTTAGGAACGAGGCATAGGGCCTTGATATCCTAATTACAAAGGAGAATACAAATATTTAAGAGCCACCGGTGACACTCTAGGAGCAAGAGGCTTCCTGGATTTGACAAGCCCTGGAGTAGACAGCTCCCATGTTTCATATCTATTGCATTGTCAAGGAGCAATTTAGAGGCCATGGCGGCACTGAGCTTTCCTTGAATGTAGTTCATCAATGTGGCGTCCTCGTGCGTAAGCCTGTACTGTGTGTATAAATGTTTACACTGTAACGTAATGTGCTGCATGGCCCTATTATGGCCGGTGCCTGAGCGTATCTTATTGCATGACGTTCCTCAAATGCACTTTAGACTTGACCATCATAAATGTTTGTAAATCTTGAGGCTGTGCCCTCCACCACCTGTCAGACAAATCGTTGGTGCATTGGTGTCCGCTTTGCCAATGAGCAGTGGCGTATGAGTGCCGGATAGTGGCTTTATAGACTGTCCTCATGCAGCCAGATACGTGCAATTACCCTCTGGAACAGGACACCACCAAAACGGAATGGTGCTACCCAGCGCCGGATCTGCAGTGAGTCGCTCATACAGATACTGCATTTATGATCAATATGAATAGGATGAGTTCTTGCAAAGGTGACAGTATGGCCTGTTAGTCCATAAACTCGGATCTTTAAAAAGTAGCCACATTCGAACAATGAATGTACTGCATAAATATTATTAGGCGCCAACGCATTCCGTAGCGCTGTGCAATGGGTAAAGACAGGACAATTCTACAAAACATACATGAGACAGGACGGCATTCCTACCAGCAAATACAGGAGGACGTGAGGGCCCTATTCCCGTGGGAACGTACAACCTCGGGGGGGGGGGGGGTGCTGCAGTGATAAGTTAATGCAGGGAGAGGTGAGGACCGTTTTTGGGTCGGTTGCATGTCTTGGTACGGAGTCGGGTGGTCGGCTTCCCTAAACAGGAGGGTCTTTAGGGAGCATTTACATGAAGCCAGATTTGGGGACAGTCTGTTATTGAGAGGAAGCGCATTCAATAGCGTCGGCGCCGCACAAGAGAAGTCCTGCAGTCTGGCATGTGAAGAGGTAATGATGGAGGAAGCCAGGCGCAGGTCATTGTTGGATCTTGGGTGTATCTGGGGATTATATATCAATGTTATTGCTTTTTCTTTCTCTTCCCAGATCAACTTATGACTCTTATATCAGCTGCACAGGAATTTGGGATTGAGTTTATCTATGCCATATCGCCAGGTCTTGACATAACGTTCTCCAACCCTAAGGAAATATCCACATTAAAACGCAAGCTCGACCAGGTATGTAGCTGCATGCTCGATCAGTGATTTTCACAAACTTTACACAACTTTCCTGTTCACCTCAAATCAATTCAAATACAAACCAGCCCCATGTAAGCGTCTACATCAATCTCCATTACGTGAAATGTCAGTGTATAAGACTCAGGAAATACATACAAAAGGGTTAATACTTTATCTTTGACGCTGTCAGTCATGTGATTTTGGAGGGTAAGTAAATGTAGGATGTATGGGATATGTCTCTTACATTCCAGAGTGAGTGCATACGTTTTCCTGGCGTCCTCTCGACTCAGTTAATTATACCCCTATTAACATTCTTGGAAAGATCTGATGAACCATTTTACCAAAATGCTTTTTAGGGGCTTGTAGGTAATCAACACCGAAATTGGGATCTAAATGACCCACTGATTCTCTATAGCGTAAAATCAAGTGTAGCGGCTGTGTTTTAGATTATACAGTGCGTTGTTGCACCAACCTCCAAAGTATTTTTAAAGTGGATTTCAAGAAGAGCTTGTTTTATATGTATCAGTTAAATGCCGTAAAGAAGCTTGATTGGTGTCTTCCGCTTTGTTCCTGTAGGTTTCCCAGTTTGGGTGCAAGTCGTTTGCTCTCTTGTTTGATGACATTGATCACAACATGTGCCCAGCAGACAAAGAAGTGTTCAGTTCTTTTGCACACGCACAAGTTGCGATTACCAATGAGATTTATCAATACTTGAATGAACCAGAAACCTTCTTGTTCTGTCCCACAGGTAATCTTTTTATCTGCAGATTGGTGTCATGCTCCCTGTGCTGTGCAGACCTTTAAATGTTTCTTTACAGTGTGCATTAATTTTATTTACATACAAATATCACATAACTGATTAACAAAATATTTAATTGTGTGTATGTAATATATTTTTAATGTATAATTTTCAGAATATTGTGGCACCTTTTGTTACCCGAATGCTGCACAGTCGCCCTATCTGAGAACAGTTGGAGAGAAGTTGCTGCCAGGGATAGATGTTCTGTGGACGGGTAATGTGCTTCAAACAACATTAAAAAAAAGATTGGTTTAATTACGTATTGTGGTGTATAACAAATATTATAATGCTGCCCAAAACTCTTAAACATTTTAATCGCTCAACCATGTCTCGCCATCCCAGTGCTTCACACAGGACTATTCTTCCCAGGAATGTAGTTTGCATCGCGTCATCTTGGCTGTTTTCGAACTTTTTATTTTGTCTGACTAGATTGCCTTGTGTTATATGTCCAGGTCCAAAGGTTGTATCCAAAGACATTCCTGTGGAATCCATTGAAGAGGTTTCCAAAATCCTCAAGAGAGCTCCGATGATTTGGGACAACATACACGCCAACGATTACGACCAGAAGAGGCTGTTTCTCGGGCCTTACAAAGGACGTTCCACCGAGCTCATCCCACGGCTTCAGGGAGTACTGACAAACCCAAACTGTGAATTTGAGTCCAATTATGTCGCGATTCACACCTTGGCTACCTGGTACAAGTCAAATATGAACGGTGTAAGAAAAGACGTTGTAATGAGTAAGTTCAAATATAATTGCCCCCATTGAAACATTATACAGAACGGCTCGAGCTGCAAGCTTTTGTGACTTGGACACTTCGTCACATTACTGTACATTAACTGCCCCTATACTTTGTATTGGAACCATTAATAATGGCTTGGCACGAGAACCGTGATCTATTCAATGGTAGCCTCCTGTTCTTGGCTTGAGTCTGTGTTTGGTAATTCGTAAATCTTAATATTTTCATGACCGTTTCATTTTTATTAAGGCACAAGGAGGCGAGTATTTGCACTTCTCTCTCCAGTGCCCCTGACAGCAGCAAAGAGGACCTTTTTTTATTGATAATCTGAAAAAATAAGAGGAAAAAAAGTAACATTCCCTCCCCAACGTAGGTTAGGTCACTCCCAGATCCTGCCAGTAAAAGGCCCCTCCTTAAGCAGCATTTGCTCTTTCCGAGCTGGGAGATTCCACAAAAAAACCTGACCAACATGACTTCAAATCTGGAAGGAAAGGCAAGGTTCCAAAGACTTTAACGAAGTCGCGAACCGTTAAGAAGTGAAAGAAACCCTAAGAATAGAGACAGCACAGTAACTAGGTGATGTACGCAGTCTGAGCCCGACTACTCTGTTCTGCTTAGATCAGAAGTCGAAACTTCAAGCAATAACAGAAACGTAAACCTGAAAAAAACAAGAGTTTATTATAAATGGTGAATGGTAACACGAAGGTATAAGCAACTAAGTAATGAAATCGGGGTACGGGAGGGGGGAAATACTCGCCTCCATGTGCTGTATTTATTACAATTTAAAGCTTTCCGTCATAATGGGAAAATTTACTAATTTTAATGCAGGCCACAGCGGCTCATATTTGCAGGTTTAAATCTAGACATTAACGGTGTCTGTCCAGTGTCTAATAGGCTTAACGTAGTAGGTTCGGGAAGTAGTTTCTCTGGACCAATCCCCCATATGTAAGCTGTTTTCGTGACGACAACCCATCGAGACGGCCTTGGATGCCGAGGGGCTCAGCACCAAATGTGCTCCAAGCTGTGACACCTCCACAACTGATAACTCCATGAGCCACTGAAGCCATTTAGCCAAAGTGGCAAAAGTAGTGTGTTTATGCGGAGAGCAAAAGGAACTCCTATTCCCTCAGACACAACACCGGGCACAGTCTAGGGACTGAAGGGAGGGAAAGAAAACCGAAGAGATGTTTTTGTACTTCAGGAAATATCAAATCTGACGCCATCAGGGAGGAATGATTGGGTCTCGAAGTCTAGAGCTCTGACGTCACCCACACACTTACATGCACTTAAACAAAACAACATCAACAACTTAGTGGAGAGGACTTGGAGCGATTTAAAACTGGGTTATCCGGCCAGCTTTTGAATAGAAACGAGACCAGATTGACATCCCAAATACAGGTATACCTTGGTTATGGGGGTCTGGAATAACGCAAGCCCCTAAGCAATCTACAGACCAGAGTTTGAACACCCCCCCCCCCCCCCGAAACCAATATGACCAGCTGAGGCGGTGTGAATCTAATTCCATGAACGGTCCGGTACGCTTTAGGCCGGGGTCAGACGAGCACACACTACCCGCGTCAAAGTGACGTTAGGAAGTCCAAGATCACGGAAACGGGTGCAGAAAATGGATCCTTGTTTTCTTCCACGCAGCAGCCAGCCCACTTGTCTCAAGCGGACTTGTGGGCATGTCTTTTGCCAGGCACCCAGGAGTGGAGCAGGATTTCTTTAGTTCTGTTCTAAATTCCTGCACTAGACGAGGGATTCCTGACACTAACCATGCCGTGAGAGGAAGTCTATTGGATGTTACTAGGGGGTGTGGGCGGGCGTCCGGCTTGCAACAGTTTCAGAGCGCGGGGGATCAGTCGTGGATCATCTACAGCCATGCTCAGCAATGTTGTAAACCGCGATTGGGTTGTCCAGAACGGCATCACCAAAATCACCATCGCTCTTTTTGCTCTGATAAGAAGCGTTTAAGTGATTAACAAAAACTGGGGGGAACTCCTAATGGTGATCTCCGGTCCAGTCCTGAGGGAAGGCGTTCGTCTGACCCTAGCCTTAGAGTGAAAATGCAGCAGCTGGAGATGGCTTGGGTAAAGTATGAAAATGCAAACCATTTCAGTTGGGTATCTATAAATGTTGCAGGATGATCGCATTCTATTTTTGTGCAGATGCATTTTATTCCATACGATCATAGCATGATCTAGCCATACATCTGTATCAGGGTTTATTGCTCCTGTTGGATTTAGGAGCATTCTGTGTCTGGTGTGCGTTAAATATCGAGCCAGCTTGGAGGTTACGAGTTACACTTCTACAATATTACACATGCGCTCTTAAGAATTGATGATGTGAAATGTAGTAGACTTCAGGCCAAAACTCTTCGACAGGTCTGAGGATCGTTTTGCCTTCTCATTTCCTTCTCAGAAAAACTGCCCCATTTGTTTTAGGGCCTTTACTGACCTGTCCTCTGTCTACACGCATGCTGCCAACTCTCGCCTCGAAGACTTCTCAAGGGCAGCTCCGGTCCTGTGGAATGACTTTCCTCACCCTATGACACTCTCTCCTAATCTTCAGGCCTTCAAGAAATCCCTCAAAACCCATCACTTCAGATTAGCGACCACATCACTGATGCAACTCACCCCTCTGCTCACGCATGATTGAAGCCGCTTCTATGGCTCCACCATTCCTGAACCACTGGCACTAATGATCCTGCCGTCCAGTAAAACACCCCTTGTCGTCCTCAACCCCAATCCCTCTAGACTGTAAGCTCCTGTGAGCAGGGACCTCTCTACACCTCTTGTTTCCATCCCATGTCCGTTTATCTGTATCTCGTTCCCTTTTGGTTATTGTAAAGCGCTGCGGAAACTGTTGGCGCTGTATAAATGAGGATTCGATTTAGTAAGTGATCTCCATTCTGTTTTCTCAGCGGACAGCGAAGAAAGCACTGTGTCTATCCAGATTAAGTTAGAGAACGAAGGCAGCGATGAAGATATTGAAACTGACGTTCTGTACAGCCCTCAAATGGCTTTGAAACTGGCGCTTACGGACTGGCTGCAGGAATTTGGCGTGCCTCTTCAATATAGCAGTAAGTTTAATATTGGTTTAATTATAATGTTCAAACGTGTTCTGTATACGGCGAAAATGCTTTTTTACAGGTTTTATAACTGCTAGACCTATTTTATTATACTTTGTACAGCGCTGTGGAATATGTTGGCGCTTTATAATCGGCACAGTATAGACAGGGTTACAATACATTGAACAATATTTTGATAAACCAGTACAGGAGGAAACCATCTAGAAGGGTTGGGGGTGGAAAAGGGAAAAGAGGACTGCAAGGTGAGAGTATTAGTGAGTCGGGTGGTCGGCTTCCCTAAATAGGAACGTTTTAAGGGAGCGTTTGAAGGAAGAGAAGTTAGGGGAAAGTCTGACAGTATGAGGGAGAGCGTTCCAGAGAGTGGGGGCTGCGCGTGAGAAATCCTGCAGTCTATCATGGGAAGAGGTGATGCGGGGAGAAGCTAGGCGCAGGTCACTGTTTGACCTTAGGGAGCGGGCTGGGGTGTATTTGGTAATTAGTGAGGACAGGTAGTGGGGAGCGGAGTTAGTGAGGGTTTTGTAGGTAAGGATAAGGATTTTTTTTTTTTCTTAACTCATTATTTTTGAATTTCACTATCAAAACCGTTGCGTCAAGCAAATGACCATGCAGGACCAAGACATGTCAACGGTTAGGCTGGGTTCACACCACAGCATAGCGCAGCGTTGCGCAATGTGCGCATTTTTTTTTACGCGCGTTCGCGCATACAAAAAACGCGTGAACGTGCGTTGCAGCGCGTTCGCGGCTATGATATGGCCGCGAACGCGCGGCTATATGCAGAAAAGAAGCTCCCGGACTTCTTTTTGCGTCGGCCGTTTCTCAGCGCGTTCCTGCGTGCGGAGAAACGGCCAGGTGTGATATGCCCACATAGGGAATCATGGGATTTCACTGTTTGAGCGTTTTACAGCGCGCAGGAGCGCGCTGTAAAACGCTTAGGTGTGAACCCAGCCTTAAGCAGCATAGAAAAATTAAATGAAAAAAGTCGTTTTAAACAGCAAGGGTGCGAAAGGGTCCTCAGATGTCTCAAAGGAATCGGGAGGTGGGGCGGTGAGGAAACCTCCCCGGATAGGGGCTCTCGTCAAAAATAGACCTATTCTGCATGTGAAGGGAAACGGGAGAAAATAAGGAAGGAAGAAAAAAATGCCCCAAGATGGCCGCCGGCAGCATTCTTCGACCACATGTCGGGGGACAACGACAGAATGGGCCCCGGACATCTTGACACCGATGGCCAGCTGCTCCGGGTTCCAGGGAAACAAAATGCTGCAGTTAAAGTCTAGGGAACTGGGTAAGAGACAGACTGGTCCGAGCTCCAGAGTGAGACACGCGTCCTCTACCATTCACAGCCGGCCACGCACCCCTCCAAGATTTTGAATTTAATTCTGTAGTGGATGAGGAGCCAGTGAAGGAACTCAGAGACGGTGAGGTGAGTAAGCCTGGCAGCGGCATTTAGAATGGATTGTAGGCAGGAGAGCGGCCATAGATGATTTCTCGACAATCACACATTTTGATCTTCATTCGATTCTGATGAAACCCATTCACTAGTGATTAGTTTTTTCTATGTATTTTATATCTGTTGCGAGCTTGTGGAATCGGCAGAGCTTCCATTCTTACAAATAACTTGCACATTTTTGTAAACCAGGTCGTCAAGTGAGCCATAGCGGCGCTAAAGCAACCGTTGTCTGCATTCCGCCACTTGTTTCCGCTCCATCACTTCACTCCGCGACTACAGTCACCACCGTTTACCAGCAGCCCATCATGAGCCAGGGGGCTGTGCTGAGTGGTGATCCTCCCATGCTGGCCAAGGAAGAGGAGAAAAAGCAACTCGACGAGGAACCCATGGACATGGTGGTCGAGAAGCTAGACGACATCAACAAGAACGGTAATCAGATTTTAACGGACATCGCCGAAGCTAAAATGTCAGAGGAGTTGAAACCGATGGACACGGATAAAGAGAACTTGGTGGAAGCCAAGTCTTTGGAGTCCTCCATGCAGGAGGACGGCGGCAACGACATAGCACCTATGCAGACGGATGAGCAGATCAACAAAGAACTGTTTATTCCAGGCCCAAATGAGAAGCCGCTGTATACCGTGGAGGCTGTGTCTCTGGAAGACTTGCAGCTTCTTGCGGATTTGTTTTACTTGCCTTATGAACATGGACCAAAAGGTGTACAGATGCTGAAGGAGTTTCACTGGCTTCGCGCTAACAGCACTGTGGTTAGTGTGAACTGTGATGGCAAGGACTCGGAGAAAGTAAGTCGTGGGGTCTTCTAATTTTTTTGATTTCCTCATATTAATTTCAATCTATATCTTAATGCACTGAATGTTGTAAATGTATGATTTATTAAAGCCACATACATACAGAGGCTTCTTGCCTACAACTGTGGAGGTCAGTCTTGCATTTCATCTGTCACTTTTTGCCTGGTAATTAATTTTTGGGGGGGGTGCAGGCAGGATCGAAAGTGAGGACACACTAAACCCCCCCGCTTTTTTTTTTTTTTCCGTTAAACAATTAGGCAGTTGCTGCTGACATCTACCTGAAAAATATGTATAATACTGATGGTACCTTTTCTCACTTGGCACATACTGCTCATCCCCGTCACCTCAGGGCTTCCGAAATCCAGAGGATATGCATATTGCGCATCGCTCAGAACATGCACACTTTCCGGACGCAATTTCCATAGCAGCTGCGCAGAATGATGGATCGGAGCTGTGCGTGCATGGACAGGACTGATCCATCGGCTGCCTCTCTCAGGGTGCCAGTGTCCTGTCGAATAATACCTCCCGTCACGTGATGCCGCTGCCGATCTGCGAGTGTGCAGGTTTGGCGTAACGCCAGTTGATCTGGCTTCCAGCTGCTCGTCACACCCGCGCATGCGCGGATCCTTGGCATAGCCAGCTCCGATGCAGCAAGAGTGAAGGCAATATCTGATCGTCATATAATGCCCTCCTGCTCAGTGCGCATGCGCGAGACGCTCCTCACAGGTAGAGGGGGGGATATAGACATAGATATATGCAGTGCGGAGTATACTGCTCACTAGCAGGAGGGGTAATGTGTGCATAGATACAGAGAGCGGTATATGGGTATGTCAATGTGTATATTTCTCCCCCCCCCCCCCCTCGTATGTGTGGTGTGCCTCGCGTATGCCCACTTAGCGGGAGACCTCAGATCTTGCCTCCGCGCTTGCTGTATTCAGACTGGCTATTCCAAGGATGCGCAGGTGTGACTTGGCGACCAGCTGCCGTTACATCACTCCTGCGCAGGTCGGCGGCAGCATTATGTGATGGGAGGCATTATTCGATGGAACACACATCGCTGACAGTCTAAAAGCGGGTATAGCCAGTTTGCAGAGCGTGCCGAAGTTACTAGCGACATGCAGCCGGGGAATTCAAAATCCCAGCTGTCTGACGGACATGTTTATTTATTTATTTATAAAGGATTTTACCAGGAAGGATACATTGAGATTTCCCTCGTTTTCAAGTATGTCCTGGGTGGGCGGAAGAAACTCCTCCCCTTAACAGTTCTTTCTCCAGATCAGCACCGGGGGGGGGGGTGCAGGCCATGAAGCCCGGAACACCTTAAATTGCTGAAATGGCCACAATGTGTAGCGTCATTTTTTTTTTTTAAAGCCATTTGTGAAACGGTCTGCCATGGATTAAAACACGTGAGAATCTAGGAGTCGGCGTCCAGTCTAGTTCTGATGGCCAATCTGTTTCAGATCGATGAATGGAGAACTCGCGCCTCTAAGTTTGAAGAAATGTGCAATGTAGTGATGACCATGTTTACGCGCCTTTCCAACTGTCCGAACAGGACCATCCTCTACGATCTCTACTCCTACGTCTGGGACATCAAGAGCATCATCTCAATGGTGAAGTCATTTGTACAGTGGCTCGGTAAGTGCTGAATGAACCTGTTTACCCGGTGATGTTCTTTTCAGGACTCTCAGATTTTAGCCTTGGGGTGGGGAAAAAAAAAACATATTTTAACGTTGCATAATTAAATCTTATTTTTAAGAGAAATTAAGTCTTTAACTTCTTTTTGTAAATGTTTTCCTCACCCCTGGGCTCCAGTAATTCAGAATATATACCTTTTTCATTGTGTTACTGTGGAATGGACTGAAACAGCTGGGCCCCTTTCTACTGCGATTGTTCACTCAAAGCACCCGACCCAATGATTCTTACCCAGCGACCTGCTGCTTGCTGTGTGGCGATAACATTTTATTGCAGTTTTTAACAGACCATAATGAAGAGCTTCCAATCAAATCGTTGGAAAAGTGAGCTGACGATCCACTGCGCATGCGAGCTTTGCGTTAAGGCCATTCTGGTGCACGGGGTGCGGGCTTCATCCGACGCCAGAGGGAAACACGTCCTGCACTTTGTTTGCCTGGGGAGGGGCCACACTTTGCTCGTTTATCCATGGGGCCCGCTTCTGGCATTCAAAGTGTAAAGTGGACTTTAAAAAATTGTAGATCATGCAAACATATGGTGCATCTGCTCCACGCAGTGCCTCGGTTTGTGTCGGCAAATCGTTTATGGTTTTTCTGAAATATTCCGCAACAGAATGGCCTGGGTTACTTGCGTAGCCTCCTTTCATTTTCAGGTCACAAAGTCGTTTTAGAGGAGCAGTCTGGAAACTTGCTTTAAGAGAACACAGCAGGCAGCGGTGCCGGGATAGTCAATCATGTCTTCTCCTAAAATCCACACCACAGGCCCTCGATTCCAACTTGGCCTCCGTTGCCACTCACGTGGTTCTGCTGAAACGGAATTCGACCAAAGCACTCCATAATTATCGTCCTTTTTCGCATTTAATTTTTTTCATTCCCCTCCTTTTCTCATTTTGGTAAACTCCAAATCAAACCAAACATAAAGCACCGAAAGAGCCAGTTTTGTTTTCAGTCCTTGCTGCAGGAAATTTTGTGGTCCTCTCCTACTTACTAATGACGTTTTATGTCTTCCTCCTTGTGCACAGATGGGAGAATCCTCAGCACAAGTGCCTTCTACTATGGGATGGAGACAACAAGATGTGCACAGCATTCTGCAGATGTTGTAGACGATGATTTTATTAGACAGGCAGTGTAGCCAAGCTGTGCTTTGCAAGTGAACTGAAGTCACATTTGTATCGCTGTGCGGAAACTCTGACCGGCAGCGAACAAACACAAGAAGGCGCTCACTGAAAATATTTTTTTTGAACGTCTTACAGGGTCATTCTCGTGCGATAGTCACAAAGCCTAGATCAACTGTCTGTCAAGACCAGCGGAGTCGTGTGTGAGGTTAAAGAAGCACTTAATGCTTGCCGTCCACCAGGTCTGTAGTTGAACGTCCGACTTGGTCTGTCCACCTACAGATGACGCTGTCAGCCGATCAGGGTCGTCCACTGGAAGCGTCTGGACGACCCAGTGTGGTCGATGGACAGGCCGCCGAACGGGGGGGGGGGGGACCGCTGCGGGGGAGTGGGGGCCCACCACAGGGAGAAAAAAAACCTCTGTCCTTGGTGCTGAAACAACAGTGTTTCTCCACCAAGGACGGCTCTGTCCAGCAGAGCCGAAGGTGAAAAAGTTATAAAATAAACTTTGCCGAAGGCTTGGGGGGGGGGGGGGATAAACCCCCCCCCCCCCCGGTGCTGAAATAGCTTGTAGCAACGCGGAACGCAGCTGGCATAAAGAGGAAAAAAAAAAAGCCTAGACTTAAAGAAAGGGGGAAAGTTTTGCCTAAAAGGCTTTTTGCCTTTAACTATACAATTCATCTTTCTCATGTAAATTGTATCTGATTGTCCGATAACTCCCATTGAAATGGGAAAGATCTCTAGTCTGTTGTAGTTGTAAAAAATTATTTGAAGTCGTCCGATGGTGGTCGGAGGCAGTGGATGAGGGCTGATTTACCTGCATTTTGCGGGATCGGTCGGACGACTTCAGGCAATTTCGGATGATCGCTCCATCCCAGTAATATGGTCCCAGTGGACGGCCAGCCTGCCTAACCTGCAGTCTAGAAGGCCCACAGGCTATCGGTGCGCGAGGCGGCCGTATGCCGACGGGTTGATGCAATTGACTTGTGTGAGTGGCTTTGGTTTGTCAAGAGTTTGTGTATCATTGGCACAAGTCATTAGTCAAACTCCAATGTTGCTGATCTACAACTCGCATAATTCTCTGGCCAACTATTGCAGAGGTGTCTGACTCCGGCCCCCCAGATGTTGATGGCCTCGGATTCCCAGGTGTCTTTGAATGCAATAGATGGCCAGAGAATCATGGGAGTTATTGTTCAGCAACATCTGGGGGGCTGGAGTTTGACATCCCTGCTTTAACCCCTTTGTGTAGATTTAAAACCACACGCAATTCATCTGGTCTTGACATGCGTAAGAATTGGTCCAGGTCTTCTTTTTAATATCCCCTTTTAAAACAATTTGCTGCATGGGCACAGTGCGGCTCGTCCGGGCACAGTGCGGCTCGTCAGTGGAGGTTTGAGAAAACTGACACTGAAACAAACACCAATAGAAATAGCCGGTGTTGCAACTCTGAAAACGCCGGTGTTTCACAAGTGCAATCCAAGCAATGGCAGGAGGAGCTTCACATCGGAGCTTCTCCTGCTGCTCTTTGGATTCTACTTTTGTGAAACGCTGGTGTTTTTCGGAGTTGCAACACTAGCAATCTTCGCTGGGGTTTGCTTCAACCAACACGTCTGTACCGGCGTAGCTCTCAATGTGTCCTTGTGATTGGTTTGCCGGATTGTAAGAAATCATTTTAATTCTATTTTAAAAAAAATAAAATGTTGCTGTAGTTTCTTCTACGTTCTGCAAACAGGATGTTTTTAAGTATAAAAGCTTCGTTATTTATCCAGCATTGTTAAAAAAAACAAAAAACCCTACATAGTCAGCTGATTACTTTTGTAAAATATGGGTAAATTTAAACTTGCACAATCAAAACCGAAAATAGAAAACGAATAATAAACCTGTATGGGAGAAGGAACCTGACTGCCGGGACGATGCTTCTCGCCGTCAGTTTGACTTCATACGTTTATAGACTCCATGTGCACATTGCGTGGTGGCCCTCTTGTAAGATCACATTCAACAACCATGTGAACAGATCTAACGGATAATGTGAAATCTGCTGATTATTATTTTTTTTTTTTAATCCTCACAAGCGGAAGAGAAAAAGCGACGCTTGTATAAATGGCAGTGGATCCACAGTACGGTGCGTCCAGAACACACTAGGGCTAAAACAACTAATCGATGATTAAATTAGTTGTCAACTATCGCTTAATCGTCCTGTGTGCAGCACACACTGTTTAGAGTCAGACGGAGTTAAACGTAAATAACCTCAGCTTCAGAGCTAATTGGAGAAGATGCGCCACTGCTTTTACTAGGTATGATTTAGTTCTAGAGTTATGTCAGACACAACCAGTTTGTTTTTATTCTGTTTACAACAGTAGAACTATAACACAAACAATAGGATACTGACACTGGGTGAAGGAGCTGGAGTCTTGTGCCACCACCCCACCCTCCCTGACACACCCTCTTTGGTTGAGGACTGCCATTCCCTCCCTTTGGTCTGGTCCCTTTCTCCAAACTCACTCCCACACTCCGATCCGGTCTTTTTCGTCCATACCCACTTCCTCTCACCGTCAAGTCACTTGAGCAAAGTCACTCCCTTCCACCTCCAGTCCCTCCTCCCACTCAGTTTGTTCACGAAATTATTTAAAAGGGACACTCTGACCACTTTAGCTTATTAACGCCGATTTCATGCTGACATCTATGACCAAGTGCTTGTAGCCGCGTTAATTTGAGAAAGCAAACATGGGCTTAAGCTGCGCCCATGCAGCATCAACCCATCCCTCTAACCAAGCACTCGCAGCATCAACCCATCCCTCTGACCAAGCACTCGCAGCATCAACCCAACCCTCTGACCAAGCGCTCGCAGCATCAACCCATCCCTCTGACCAAGCACTCGCAGCATCAACCCATCCCTCTGACCAAGCACTCGCAGCATCAACCCATCCCTCTGACCAAGCACTCGCAGCATCAACCCATCCCTCTGACCAAGCACTCGCAGCATCAACCCATCCCTCTGACCAAGCACTCGCAGCATCAACCCATCCCTCTGACCAAGCACTCGCAGCATCAACCCATCCCTCTGACCAAGCACTCGCAGCATCAACCCATCCCTCTGACCAAGCGCTCGCAGCATCAACCCATCCCTCTGACCAAGCGCTCGCAGCATCAACCCATCCCTCTGACCAAGCACTCGCAGCATCAACCCATCCCCCTCTGACCAAGCACTCGCATACCTTGTGTGAAAAGTACAGAATATATGCAATTTGCGTATGTACGTACGAAAATTATGTACACTACGCAAATTGCTTATTTAAATAAACTTTTCTTTTATCCGCTGAATCGATTTAATCGGCTAACTAATCGATTTATGAGAATAATCGTTAGTTGCAGCCCTAGAACACACAAGGTTATTCCGCAAAGCCGTTTTTTAGTGACGCTGCAAAATCCTGCCATAGCGTCTTTTCTGCTGCTTCATATAATGTCTTTTAGTACATATTCTACCGAACCCTGCTGTATGCTCCAACCAACCTGATAAACCTTCCTTGTGTGCTGTGGCCATTACACGGTCCGTGCCGGGGATTGACGAATGTAGGGGCCCGGTAGCCACAGCCTCCTAAATTACAGCGTAATTCTTGTCAAATCTGCAAGAAACCTAGACTTGGCCCTTTAAATTCCATTTCCACAACAGCAGAAAACTAATGTTCAATAAAATCGAAACATAGGTTCTTATCTGCCGACATATATTCTTTCGGCCCATCTAGTCTGCCCAATTACATGGATACTTTACCTGGATTTATCTTTTATTTAGGATAGCCTTATGCCTATCCCATGCCTGCTTTAACTCCATCACTGGTTTAGCCTCTACCACTTCTACTGGAAGGCTGTTCCATGTATCCACAACACCTGGTCTATGCAGAGTGTTTACCCCTCTTTTTTAACCCTTTCTCATAGCTTGCAGGTAGTTTACTCATCCGTTTCGAACAGGCAACATTTTAAAATGATTTCTTGCCATCCGGTAAAAAAAAACCATTACAAATGTGACTTCATAATTCCATAAACTTTTTTTTTTTTTTTTTTTGGGCTGCAGTAAAAGTGAAAAAATTAAATTTTATAGTTTTATTTTAAAACGAGATTTTTGTGTTTCACGCCACAGAAGGATGGGACGACCCGCGCCAGCTTGCGGCTTGAAAAGCAGCTGCGTGTCGGCTCGGCCCTTTTAGCAGACAGGGCATGCTCGCGGTTTTGCCAGGCTCCCAGGTATTGCAGCCTCGGATCGGCATATCATTTTGGAAGCTAGAGAGCCCATTTTTCCACGTTGTTGTGGGAGTTGTTGAAAATGCAGACTCTCTAGTGGAAAAATAAAAAAAACCTTTTTTTTTTTTTAAATAAAAAAAAAAAATCTATTTTTATTTATTTCTTGTAACGTTCTCCGCTTGGATCTGATCTCAACAGGGTGTCGTAGTCAATCTTCAACACAGTTCTTAAGTGGAGACCAAGAGCCCTGGGCCTTTAGAGGAGGTCTAGCAGGAGAGTTCCAGGTATCAATACCAATTCAAAAACTAAATGACTTTATTTATACACTTTTTATTTACAACCGACATTCCCGTGCATCCCAGGTTCTGAAAGAAAGGCTTTGGTCTGCTGAAGGCTTTGACTGTACATGACCCTCTTATTACAAAGACTTTTTTTTCGTTTAACCACTTAACCTCCTGTTTTTTCAGGTGGAGGAGGAGATTCTGTTCTTAGACGCGCCCGTTAAGCAGCGCCCGCGTTGCGCCGTGATTTTTTTACACTGTTCCTTTGCAGGTCGCGCAGCGTCTTTTCTCCTTGTCGCTGGCGAGCGTGCGGTGGCGGCGTGGTGCACGGCTTGGCTGCTGATCGAAATTCCATGACCAAAAAAAATATATAGATTATCCCGAGGCAAAAAAACATCATTGGGCGTTTTTTTTTAAATCACAAATATACAATTTAAAAACCTTTTTTTAAAACATTGATTAGTGTTTACCTCCCGGAGGATTTTTCGAAGTGGAATTTGTTCATGGATTTTCGCGTGCTGCGTTTACCCCCTTTTACAGGTACTCGGGTGCGCACGGCATGCTGCCTCGTATTGCTAAGGTTGGCACATCTCCTCTTGTCAACAGTAAACCCCTCTTCAGACCAAACCTCCATTTGTCATTAGCAGATTTGCTCTTTCTGGAGAAGATCTACAACTGTGCGTGGTAAAGATGGAACCGGTAGCCAAAAAAGCAATTTATTCGTTATGGTGTACATTAAGTACCTCATAACGTCCATCTGAAACCTGAAATATGAGGGGTTTATTTGCCAGAATCCCGTCACTAGCGTGTCTTTCCACCCCACTTGTTTCTGCGTGTGTTCAGATTTTTTAATTTTGTTCCATTCTCAATTTATTTCATCTCACAATTTGACTTTGTGTTACGTGATTTCACTTTTTCTGACTATATGCCCCTTTTTTCTCTTTTTTTTCTTTCCCCCTCGAACAGCGTTTGCTTCCTATTGAAGCTGCAAATGACCTCTTTTTCCAGCCACCCCCTCTGACGCCTATGTCCAAAGTCTACACCATCCGACCTTACTATCCGAAAGACGAGGTGAGAGGAGAACGATACAATCGGTTTTATGCTTTATATTGCGCCACCTATTCCACAGCGCTGTACAAGTAGTGGATACATTGGAATAGGGCTGCAACTAATGATTATTTTAATTATCGATCAGTTGGCCGATTTTGTGTTTGGTTTTTTTCGATTTAATCGATTCGTCGGATAAAAAAAAAATAGTATCGTACTCAATCTTAAAAAATAATGGTATTGTGCATCCCTAGTATGAACACGGTGGGACTGCATAGCTGCCCATCTAGCATCAATGGGCTGCCCCCGGCCCACACACTAGCGAGCTTGCGCCATGCTTCATTGGTTGCCGCTGGACCGCATGAACGCAAGCCACCCCCCCCGCAGCCAAAGATGCACATAACAGGCCGTAGGAGGGGCTGCAGCAGCCGAAGACCGGGGCGTGCTAGTATGTCCTGCCAGCGTTTAGATCCACCCGATCGGCACAACACTTCCGGCGGTAAGGGGTTGAACAGATTTGTGACACTAGTTGTGGGTGGAATATATTTGCGGCACTGTTGACTACTACATCAATTTCCACTTAAACGTCATGTAAAACAGGGCTTGGCAAATTTGCTTTGAATCTAGGAGCCAGCTACAAAAGTTATGAGCCAACCTTTCAGCGAGGATTTTTCCTAGGTATTTTTCGTGCATGTGGTCTTTTGTCTACTTTTTTGAGCTTAGAAGTGTAGACCGTTGCTTCTAATCTGTTTGGCCGCTCTGCTATACAGTCATGGCCGAAATTGTTGGCACCCCAGACATATTTCTAGAAAATCAGGTATTTCTCACAGAAAAGTAATGCAGTAACACATGTTTTGCTATACACATGTTTATTCCCTTTGTGTGTATTGGAACAAAACAAAAAAAGGGAGGAAAAAAAGCAAATTGGACATAATGTCACCCAAAACTCCAAAAATGGGCTGGACAAAATTCTTGGCACCCTTTCAAAATTGTGGATAAATAAGATGGTTTCAAGCATGTGATGCTCCTGTAAACTCACCTGGGGCAAGTAACAGGTGTGGGCAATATAAAAATCACACCTGAAAACAGATAAAAAGAGAAGTTCACTTAGTCTTTGCATTGTGTGTCTGTGTGTGCCACACTAAGCATGCACAACAGAAAGAGAAGAGACCGGTCTGAGGACTTGAGAACCAAAATTGTGGAAAAATATCAACAATCTCAAGGTTACAAGTCCATCTCCAGAGATCTAGATTTGCCTTTGTCCCACAGTGCGCAACATTATCAAGAAGTTTGCAACCCATGGCACTGTAGCTAATCTCTCTGGGTGTGGATGGAAGAGAAAAATTGAAAGGTTACAACGCAGGATAGTCCGGATGGTGGATAAGCGCCCCCAAATTCAAGCTGTCCTGCAGGCTCAGGGAGCATCAGTGTCAGCGCGAACTATCCGACATTTAAATGAAATGAAATGCTATGGCAGGAGACCCAGGAGGACCCCACTGCTGACAGAGACCTAAAAAAAGCAAGACTGCAGTTTGCCAAAATGTACTTGAGTAAGCCAAAATCCTTCTGGGAAAATGTCTTGTGGACAGATGAGACCAAGATAGAGCTTTTTGGTAAAGCACATCATTCTACAGGTTACCGAAAACGTAATGAGGCCTACAAAGAAAAGAACACGGTACCTACAGTGAAATATGGTGGAGGTTCAATGATGTTATGGGGTTGTTTTGCTGCCTCTGGCACTGGGTGCCTTGAATATGTGCAAGACATCATGAAATCTGAGGATTACCAAAGGATTTTGGGTCGCACTGTAGAGCCCAGTGTCAGAAAGCTGGGTTTGCATCTGAGATCTTGGGTCTTCCAGCAGGACAATGACCCCAAACATACGTCAAAAAGCACCCAGAAATGGATGGCAACAAAGCGCTGGAGAGTTCTGAAGTGGCCAGCAATGAGTCCAGATCTAAATCCCATTGAACACCTGTGGAGAGATCTTAAAATTGCTGTTGGGAAAAGGCGCCCTTCCAATAAGAGACCTGGAGCAGTTTGCAAAGGAAGAGTGGTCCAAAATTCCGGGTGAGAGGTGTAAGAAGCTTATTGATGGTTATAGGAAGCCACTGATTTCAGTTATTTTTTCCAAAGGGTGTGCAACCAAATATTAAGTTAAAGGTGCCAATAATTTTGTCCAGCCCATTTTTGGAGCTTTGTGTGACATTATGTCCAATTTGCTTTTTTTCCTCCCTTTTTTTGTTTTGTTCCAATACACACAAAGGGAATAAACATGTGCATAGCAAAACATGTCTTACTGCAATACTTTTCTGTGAGAAATACTTGATTTTCTGGAAAAATGTCTGGGGTGCCAACAATTTTGGCCATGACTGTATATAGCAAAGGAAATAAGTAAATAAATCTATCACAACGTCACAATGTACAGATGTTAATTATATATAATATTATTTGTGGTGTTAACATCTGTACATTGTGACGTTGTGATATTATTTACTTTGCTACGGTGTCCAATGACAACATATTTACCCACTACACACAGACCCCCCCCCCCCCCCACACACACACACACACACACACACACCACACACACACACATCAGACCTCCTATATAAATACACCAGGGCTGGATAGATTTACATTACATGTAGGAGACAGGAAGAAAACATTGAAGCCAACTAGATGTTTTTAGATGCCAAAGACTGCTTTTAGTTTGATGTAAAATAAACTGGAAACTTAGGAGCCAGGAGTAAAATTCTAGGAGCCAGTGGCTACCAGGTTCCTGGCTTTGTCAAGCCCTGATGTAAAAAAAACTCCACCAATCTGACAGCTGAGATGTAACAATCCTCTAATGCTAAATAGAAGAGGGCTTCGGCTTCTCATTGTCTACAAGGTCAATCAGGTCATGTTATGCAACGGCAAATAGGTTTATATGAAGTTTTAAAGATGTAGTTGAACATGCTTCCCGTGTGACATTGGTCTTTTCCATGTTTTCAAGGCCTCGGTTTATAAGATCTGCAGAGAGATGTATGATGACGCCATGGAGGATCTACCGTTTGAAAGTCAGCCAGACCTGATAGGAGACAAGTAAGTGTTCTTTAAAGACAATGGTCTGATGTGACCTGCTGCTGCTTCCTGAAAACCTCCTGCAGCATGCCACGTTATCGAAGGGGGACCGCAATCCAATGGCTCTCAATGCCAGCAATAATGGTATCATATGGAAGTCGCCACCTAGTGGGCACAGCTGCCAACATATTAAAATGGTCACGGATTGAAAGTTGTCCCGCTTTCAGATGCCAGGTACTAAGTCATGTTTCATGCGGGGGGGACACGGCACACTCTAACATATTCTGCTCATCTTCAGAGGAGCGCAAGGCAATATCTGGAGCCTAAAAAATGGAGCTGGATCTGCTTTTTTATTTAATTTTTTTATTGCAAACTCTTGAATGTGAGGAGACTTATTCAAAGTGTTGCTTGTCGCTGCATCCACCAGGTGGCGCTGTAATGATGGTAAGCAGCGCACTGACAGCAATGAAGAGCAGGATCCCAAATGTTCCACAGCCCTAGAACCTGCACTTATGTGTGGGACTCTGCCCCTGTTCTGAGGGTTGAATTGGTCATCTATGGACTCTTTCCCTGTCCCCTTCCCTGGAGGGGGAGCTCAGAGCAGTGTGACTGCGGGGGGCGGGGGGGGAGATTACATTGAGTGGTCACAGCGCATAGTGTCCTTATAACATACCACCAGATATTTATGCCTGAACTGGTGCTTCGTAGGTTTGAGACAAGAGTGTCTTCAAATTTCAAAGACATTTCCTACTGGAAAAGCGAATTTATTGGAAGGTTTGTGACGTGGACAAACTCTGGACACAAAGTATCCTCCTCGATTCTCTGCTTCCTTTTCAGGTTGGTCGGCGGGCTTCTCTCCCACAGCCTCGATTACTGTTTTGTACTGGAAGACGAGGACGGCATTTGCGGCTACGCTGTTGGAACTGTAGACGTCACGCCGTACCTCACAAAATGCAAACATACTTGGATCCCTTTTATGCAGGAGAAATACACCAAACCAAAATGTGACAAGGAGCTCTCTCCGGCAGAGGTAAAAACGGGATCGGTGTTCCTGCAAGCTAGCGCTGTGATTTCCTATACACAGGTGTGAGTGAAGGGTTGTGATGTGAATTCTGCACCAATACCTCTGTGAAGAAGGAATGGGACCACTCCGGAGTAGCTCATAGTGCCAGGCAGTTCCCTGGTAACAGAAGACTAATTCTGCGTAGGATAAATGTCATATAGTTGATGCCACATCAAGCAATCAACTATGGGGTCTATTCACAAAGCACCAAAATTGCGTGCACTTTGCATTTTGGCTCACTCTGGCAACTTTGATTTAGACCTTAAATCAACAAAAAGTAAAAATGTGTCCAAACAATAATAAAGTCCTATAACCCTTGCCGTCCCAGGATGTGCTGTGCTGTTCGGGCAGCAGGAGGGCTTTGGAGACGCAGGGTGTACAGGTACGCCCCACAGTCTTCAATGGGCCACCTCGGCCCATCCCCGCAGCCTGTGTGAATTAGGGATGTCCTCCACCCCTGCAGCCAATGACGTGCGTCGGCTGCATGGCAGATCACAATCTCCAGCTCGCGACGGCACCTGTCGGTGTTAATGACGGGCAGGCTTCGTCTGTCAGAGGTGGCTTAAGGGGTTAAATAATATAAGGGTCTGTTACAAAATAAAGTCTCCAAAAAAAAAAAAAAAAGGAAATGTTCTATTTATTTAAACCTTTTTAAAGATGTTACTTTTTTACAGTGAAGCATATGGGATTCTCCTGGTTAAACCTGTTGAACTGAAAAATCCAGGGCATTTCGCTGGAATTTCACTGCAATTCGGCGTTCCGTGACTTCTATGGGGACACTTGGTGCTAGCGAATTGTACAGGATATCGCAGTCAATTCGTTGAAAACAAGAGAAATCTCAATGTATCCTTCCTGGTAAAATCCTTTTTATAAAATAAAAATAAAATAAATAAAATTCGGCGAGTTGACAGCTTTGTGAATAGACTGACCCGAAATTGCATCGAATGTTGAAACTCAACATTCGGGGCCAATTCAGAGGTTGTTGAATAACCCCTTATGTCTGGTGATTTCTGGTGCACCTTCCTTGGAATTAAAGATGCTCTTTCCAGATATAAATACTGTGCTTTTTACAGATGCAGCCTCCAATAACTTAGGGCTGGAACAACTAATCGATAATGGAAATAGTTGTCAATTATTTCCATTATCGATTAATTGTCCTGTGTGCAGCACACACTGTTTAGAGTCAGACCGAGTTAAACGTAAATAACCTCAGCTTCGGAGCTGATTGGAGGAGATGTGCCGCTGCTTTACTAGGTATGGTTTAATTGTACGGTTATGTCAGACACAACCAGTTTGTTTTTATTCTGTTTACAACAGTAGCAGAACTATAAAAAACACTAGGATACTGTGCAAGGAAGTGGGTATGGACAAAAGACCGGATTTGAGTGTGGGAGTGACTTTTGGGGAAAGGGACCAGACCAAAGAGAGTGTGGCAGGGAGGGTGGGGTGGTGACGCCGGGAAGTATCGGTACTTGAAATAAAGTATCGGTACTCGTCTTAAAGTGGTATCGGTGCATCCCTACTGAGCACTTTAGTTTATTAATCCCGATTTCATGCTGACATCATCTATGACCAAGTGCTTGTCGTCGCGTTCATTTGAGAAAGAAACATGGCCTTAAGCTGCGCATGCAGCATCAACCCATCCCTCTGACCAAGCCCTCGCAGCATCAACCCATCCCTCTGACCAAGCCCTCGCAGCATCAACCCATCCCTCTGACCAAGCCCTCGCAGCATCAACCCATCCCTCTGACCAAGCACTCGCAGCATCAACCCATCCCTCTGACCAAGCCCTCGCAGCATCAACCCATCCCTCTGACCAAGCACTCACATACCTTGTGTGAAAAGTACAGAATATATGCAATTTGCGTATGTACATACGAAAGTTACGTACACTACGCAAATTGCTTATGAAAAAAGGGGGGAGGGGTTATTTGTTTACATAACTTTTAAGTAAACAATTTTTTTCTATTATCCAGGTACCCGATTATTCGGCCAACTAATCGATTTATGAAAATAATCGTTAGTTGCAGCCCTAATAACTTTATCTCTGGCTTTCAAATCTAGGAATAATTCTCACAAATCTACAGTACAGGTTGAGCACGCCTTTATCTGGAAAACTCAGGACCCCAAGCATTCTGGTTTTCAGAATCCAGGTGAACCTGGCGTCTGAGGGGAAGGAGATCATGTCAGGAGAGCCACGATCCTTTTCCTGCTGCAGCACCAGTGTACAGCCGCTGGGCACGATGTGCGGGGCTACTCTCCTGACATGCTGCACAGAGTCAGCGTGACTCCAAGCAGCATATCACACACTGGCGCTCTCAGTGCGTGCCACGGTCTGCGGCAGCACTCGAGAGCCACATTCCGGAACGACAGAACCCATCTAGAGCATCCCTGATCCAGAAGGCTCTGAAAAATTACAATGTTTGGAGCCTTTTGGTTTTATTGTGCCCGACCTATATATATCCCGATTTTTATATAGAAAATCCTATACCAAAAATGTGTCCCCTGCACTTTGAGTCGCATGTATCCGCTGAACAAACACACCAGAGAACGGAGTGGGAATAGAGTGCAGGGTGGATTCCCGTGCATATAGAAGATGAGCCTGGCTCCTTCCTATTGGCTGCCAAGATTGACAAATTACTAGAAACTAGTAGAGCTCTAAAATGATCGAAGCTTGGCATTGCCCTGGCAGAAATCAACCGGTATGTGGGCAGAGGGTTGGTACAACACAACAGCTTTTGTATCTTATCAATCACTTTTACAAAAGCGCTATTCTTTGGTCACAGGATGTCCTCGATGAAAGCAAACCGTGTGAAATCTTCTTTCGGTACTGCTTTTTAGTTCTCTGATGCAGATCTTGTACCCCTGTACCCATCTGCATCTTCCTGTTGTATCTGGGAACTGTGAGGACAATTGTGATCTTTCTTCATGTTGCGTCTGGACCGCATTGGTTAGTGTGCACAAAGTGTGACCGCTGCTGACTCGTGCGCTTTTCTTTTCATTAGAAAATTATGCTAAGTTTCCACGAAGAACAAGAGATCCTGCCAGACACATTCCTCGCCAACTTCCCTTCGCTGATAAAAGTGGACATACACAAAAAGGTCACAGACCCTAGTGTTGCCAAAGGAATGATGGCGTGTCTCCTGTCCTCTCTCAAAGCAAATGGTACGGGGTTTTTTCTTCTTCCTATATATATATATATATTTCTCGTGTGTGTGTCTTGAGCCAGACTCGTTAAACATGTTCGTCCGGTATAATTGGGTTCCAACATTCTCTGTAACTGTTATTTACCCCATCGGTCTAAGGATCTGCGCGACACATCCTGCGCATTCCTCTCCTCTCTACGTACTGGTTGAAATGACCTCACAAATTTCACATTCAGTTATTTTCTTCCTTTTTTCCTTATTTGTAAAGCTGTGGAAGATTTCTATTTTTTTTTTGTAAATATTGGTTAAAGGTTTAAGATTTTACAAACTGTAAAAATAATAATTTAAATGACCTTAAGCGTCAAGGTGCAAGAGCTTTAATCATGATATTTTGTAGGACGCGCAGGCCCTATAACCAATTGTGGGGTGGGGGGGGAATAAAAAAATCTTCCCAACATTTTTGAGATCTTCTAATCTGCTTGACCGATTTCCTAGAACACTGATGCTGAACCTCAGCACCCCAGATGTTTTGAAACTACATGTCCCATGAGGCTCTTGCAGTCTGGGCACTGTGGAACATGTTTTTCCGAAACATCTGGGGTACCAAGGTTCACCATCCTTGATATTCACAGGTGTGAGCCAATAACGGGTCTAGTCGGCACTGGTGCCATCCTTGCTGCCCTGGCCTGTTTACGTTTTCCTTCGGAGGGTCAACTCTTCCACCCACCATGTCAGACTTCTTATTTTTCACCAGGAACCCTCAACCTACAAGACTGGCACCTTTTAACATGACTTAAAAAAACACGTATACAGTTTTTACGTAGAAAAATAGGTCTTGATTGTATTACAAGAACTAAAGATCAGGGCGGTTGAACTCATTCCCCCCCCCCCCCCTCATTGTTTCAGAATAAAACTCCCAGGATTCTGTGGCCATCTGTTGCATGGAAAGAATTCTGGGGATTGAAGGCATCCGCATCCGTGGGGCCCTGTGAGTTTGACAGCCTGCTGTAGATCAAGGGTGGGTGACCTTGGTCCTACAGATGTTTTGGAACTACATTTCCCACAAGGCTTTGCCAACCTAATGAGTAGGGGAAGCATCATGAGAGCTTGTAGTTCTAAAACCTCTAGAGCAGTGTTTCTCAAGTGGTGGGTCGCGACCAGGGGCGGACTGGGTCGTGGGGCAAGTGCACCCAGGCCTCGCTGTCTGGGACCTGCTGATGCATCTTACCTGCGGCAGCGGGTCCCAGGCAGTGCAGCTACCTCTGAATGTTCCCAGGTGCCACCTGGGACTCATTGCATCAGGTAAGATACTCTGTAATGGGAAGGTGTGGGGTGGGACTCAGTGATTGGTGGCACGCTCTGTACTCCCAACACCAGGAGCCACTGAGCACAATGCACATCTCAGTGAAGAAAAGTATATTTCTATAGGCCAGCCTCCCATAGAGGCGTTTTTTGAATGGCTTGGACCAATGGTGCTTTCCCATTGGTCCAAGCTATTCCATTGCTCTTCAGTGTCTCTCTGAGGCATTGAATAGCGTAGGTTCAGGAAGTAGGTGGCTCCAGACGCGCGCTGCAGACTTCTCAATCTCTTGGCCAGCTTGAGTTTATGCAATTAGCGTAGCGGTCAGCCTGTGCAAATTGCGTTGACTCAGGAAGGGCAGGCTGCTGCGAAAAAATAATGTGCACAGCGGCAGAGACAGACGCAGGGGAGCGCGGAGCAGATGAGTTTATTTATTCAGTAGTGGTTTCAGTAGGGTTTCAGTTAGTTACTTGATCTACCATCACCCCAGACTTAGACACTTATTAGGAGCAAGAAGCTTCCCCAGTTTTCCCTTAAGTTCTAATTCATTTTGTAAGTGTCAATTAGTTTATTTCATTGGGTTTTTACCTCGTTTTCACTAATTCTGTGATTACTGCACTATCCATTTTGGAAAGAATGTTTGTTTACAAAATTGTTTAAAACGTTTACACACATTGTTTTGTGGAATAAATTCTAATGTTTCAGAAATTCAATTATTTGTGGGTCGCAACTTAATGACCAAGGACGATTGTGGGTCCTGAGGGTCCACAGGTTGAGAACCACTGCTCTAGAGGGCCATGGTTGCTGGCCCTCGCTGTAGATGTTTCCATCACATTCTTTTGGGTTCACTCCAAATCACAGGTCACAGGTCCTTAACCTTGGTCCCCCAGATATTTTGGAACTACATTCCCACAAGGCTCAGCGATTCTAATGAGTACCCTGAGCATCATGGGAAATGTAGCCTCAAATTTATCTGTAGGGTAAAGTTTGCTGACCCCCGATTTGTATGGTGACCTGGAGGCAAAAAATTAAGCAGAACGACCTCTCAGTACGTCCTCTGCTCTGCATGAATTTATCTGTCCCTTACTGGCCTTACTTTTGGTAGAATTTACAAAATTGTGAAACTGGATACTTTGCCTTAAATTTTTCCCATCTTTGTCCGTCTCTTTTCCATCAGGGTCCCGAGGGGCGTTTTGCGAAGTGCGACCAGACGACAAGAGAATCCTGGATTTCTACAGCAAACTGGGCTGCTTTGAAATCGCCAAGATGGAAGGTTTCCCCAAGGATATCCTCATCCTCGGAAGAACCCTCTGAAGCTTTCCCAACCGAAAAAATAATTTTCTAAAAGGAGAAAAAAGAGATTTTTTTTTGAATGCTGGCTAAATAATCATTTTTTATTTTAATTTTTTTTTTTTTTTCTTTTTCTCATTTAAGACGTACTTTACCACCTCGCCGTTTCTGGTTTAAAAAACCTCTTCCTATGCATACCACGTCGTTACGATAATGCCGCTAACAAAACACGAGCAAGTGAGGGTCTTTGTGGGAGGAGATAAAAAGCAAGAAACAAAAAATACCGTTTAGGCTTTGTATGTGGTGCTACCAGTAGCTTGCATGAGCTGCGTCCTCGGAGGAATGTGTGCTCCAGGTAACCCTGAAGAAGGAAATGCGATGCGCCTGGTTCATTTCTGTATAGTTTTTGATTTAAAGACTATTTTGATGTTTCATATCCCCCCCTCCCCCCCATAAATTCATGCGTTTCGGGCAGCATGGGTGTAGTGGAGTGACACTTTGTTGTCATTTTTATCCTGTTAAAGATAACCTACTCAAAACAGAATGTTCAGAGAATATCAGTGGGGGGAAACGTCATCGTACAAGTCAGAGGTGACAGTCGATGTTCCTGATGGGGTTTTTTTTTTTTTTTTTTTTACTTTTTGATCCACATTTAACCCAGGAAAAGTCACAGGTGCAGCACTACGGATGGTCCACGGGAGATGGTTTTGACACACTGGCAGTTGACATGTTAAATTCGGGGCCAGTGCACACTTACATCCTGCCCTAAAGGCCGCATTTTCTGTAAATGTTTAATAATAATGTAGAAATCTGTATGTACAGTCCTCTCGTTTACCACCAAACCCCCCCCCCCCCCCTCTGCCCATTTTTTTTGTCCGTTTTGTTTTTGGTGTATTTTATTATTTTCGTCAATGTTTTTTACTATCTGTCCAAGCATGGTTCCTAAAAAAATAAAAAAAATAAATTAAAACTATATATAATTTTTTTTAAAGTGTGCTTTTTAACCTTTTGAATGCCGGAAGGGTGTCGTCGCATTATGGCGCCCGCTTCGGCGGCTCGGATGGTTAAAAACTTGCCTTTCGTCACTGTTTACATTGCAAATCCTCCAAAGTGATGCTTCAAGTCTCCAGGTCTTCAAATATTTCAATTCTTAAAATAATAATAATCTTTTTAGGCTTTTGACTCTGTAATGCATTATTCTTTACATGTGCCAAGAGGATTTTGTCTCTTTTATGTAATAGCTGTGAATTTTTTTTTGTTTTTTTATGTTTAAGGATTAAAAAAATAACCATTTTTTTTTTTTTTTTTTTTTTTCAAAAACCTATTTCAATGCTATTATATCCAAAACTGGTGTTCTTCAGTTTATCTACGCTACAGCTGCTGAGACTTGCAGAGGCTGAAATTGTTTTTTTTTTTTTTCTTGTTTTTTTTTTGTTTGTTTGTTTATTTGTATTCCCACCCCTTTCCCTGTTTTTATGTTAAATTTAAAAAGACACAAAAAAACGCACAAAAATCACTACTTTCAATAAACATATTTCCCTTTTTTAACATTGGCAAGTTATTTTAATGTTTATACGACTCATTTTGAGATTAATGGCATGTACGGCTCCCTTTTAATGTGTTATGTGTTTTATCTGTTCAACATTTTAGGTTTGTGGACTTTTATACCACTTACCTGTTAACAGGTAAATTGACTGACTCCCTGTGTACTATGTTATTGGTGAGCAATAAGCTGGGTCCACCTCCTGTGGTTTAAAACCTTTTTTTGTATTTTTGAATTTGGACTTTTTATTGAAAAAGTTGCAATTTTAATCCCTTCACTAACAAATTTAACTTCATTACTTTCAATGCAAAAAGAATTTAGCATATCACACCCTTTTTGCTTTAACCTCCCTGCCGGTCTATTTATTGTGAAATTTCTAGTCTAAAAGCGGTAAATTTTATTTATTTTTTTAGCTCCCCCCCCCCCCCCCCCCCAGCGGTATCACGAGTGTGGCTCGGGGTTAAATTCCTAATTTGGAAGCGGTAACCCCGAGCAACACTCGGGATGCCGCTGGATACATCACCTCTCCCTCGATGTCCCCCGCAGTCTCCTCCGGCGATTGCGACCTTACTACTTCCTGTTTCCCTCCTCACGAGAAGGAATCCAGGAAGTAAAACGTTGCGATCGCCGGGGGAGACTGCAGAGATCAGCGAGGGAGCGCAGGGAGAGGTAATGTATGCAGCCCGTGTGTGCCTCGGGGTTACCGCTCTCAGCTGTGAAATTTAACCCCGAGACACACTTGGGAACACTGCCAGGGAGATTAAGAAAAAAAATTGTGCACTCTTATGGAGAAACAAAATCAACGGTCTTCTCTCTCTCCAGTCACCTTGTTGCAAGATAAAAGGCGGAAAAACCATACGGCGCATCTAGTGCAATTAATAAGTAAATAAGTCAATGGATGTATAAAATCCATAAAAATATGGTGTGAAATTCATAAAAAATATAAAATACTAAAAGTTAGGAATGTTAATTAAAACATCATTTAATGTGCATAGAATAAAGTCCAGGTCTAAAGTCAAATGTGCAAGAAAAAGTGCTCGAATATATAGTAGTTCAGTTACTCAAAAAAATGCTGATGAGGGATGATGTGCTGATCTTCTCTAAAGTGCTGGTGTCGAATCCTTTTATTCGTCAGTGTTCCTCAAAGAAAACAGATCACAGAAAAATAATAGTGCAGACAATCAGGACAGGATTGCTCAAATTATTGAAGTCAAAGTCTATACCACTCACATTTGTGGGAGCCTGCAAGGTCCCGGCTCAAGGAAAAACAGCCTGCAGCCAAATATAGGGTGGCACTTCCCTTCTTTCTGTCCGTAGTAGATGCTAGATAAAGCAAAAAGAATCGGGAGACGGCACTCCCATAGCGTAACAATGTGTGTATATAGAGATACGAAAAAGGAAGAGTAAATCACACAATATATATGATATATTGATTTTTTTTATGGACATTACCAAACTTTTATACCGACTGAGGAAGGCTTTTTTAAGCCGAAACGCGTCTCGGTAGACCTTGTCCTAGATTTTATTTGTTATCAATAAATATATTGTTTTACAATTCCACATTCGCTACCTTTCTCCGACCTTTTTTCCTTGGATACTTGGATCAACTACCGCTGAGATAAAGAGGTTTGGGCTTCCACCCTCAAGAGAGCCCAGGACTATATACATTGAGCCTAACACTGCGAGGCTCCAGAATCGGTGAGTGTGATTTACTCTTCCTTTTTTCGTATCTCTATATACACAGTGTTACGCTATGGGAGTGCCGTCTCCCGATTCTTTTTGCTTTATCTAGCATCTACTACGGACAGAAAGAAGGGAAGTGCCACCCTATATTTGGCTGCAGGCTGTTTTTCCTTGAGCCGGGACCTTGCAGGCTCCCACAAATGTGAGTGGTATAGACTTTGACTTCAATAATTTGAGCAATCCTGTCCTGATTGTCTGCACTATTATTTTTCTGTGATCTGTTTTCTTTGAGGAACACTGACGAATAAAAGGATTCGACACCAGCACTTTAGGGAAGATCAGCACATCCTCCCTCATCAGCATTTTTTTGAGTAACTGAACTACTATATATTCGAGCACTTTTTCTTGCACATTTGACTTTAGACCTGGACTTTATTCTATGCACTTTAAATGATGTTTTAATTAACATTCCTAACTTTTAGTATTTTATATTTTTTATGAATTTCACACCATATTTTTATGGATTTTATACATCCATTGACTTATTTACTTATTAATTGCACTAGATGCGCCGTATGGTTTTTCCGCCTTTTTATCTATATCTTGACACACATTTTGGTTGTTTATGTGTTTTACCATACTATAGGCAGCATTTGACTATAACTGATCACTTAGTAATAGGCGCCCACACTGTGTAGTATATATATTTATACACACTTTCTAGTTTAACCTTGTTGCAAGAAGCAGCCCTCACTGTCACAAAAAGTTCAAACTTCTTACAGCAGCCAGGGATTTGGCAGAATACAAGGAGAGCTGTGGGGTACAGCTGTGCTGTACAGGGATAAGATTCAGGGGGTTATAATGTATCTGTACTGTACAGGGATTTACACAAGGTGTTGCTGTAATTGCCATACACAGGCATTATGCAGCACATACAGATACATGGTGTTGCTGTAATTGCCATACACAGGCATTATGCAGCACATACAGATACAAGGTGTTGCTGTAATTGCCACACACAGGCATTATGCAGCACATACAGATACAAGGTGTTGCTGTAATTGCCATACACAGGCATTATGCAGCACATACAGATACAAGGTGTTGCTGTAATTGCCACACACAGGCATTATGCAGCACATACAGATACAAGGTGTTGCTGTAATTGCCATACACAGGCATTATGCAGCACATACAGATACAAGGTGTTGCTGTAATTGCCATACACAGGCATTATGCAGCACATACAGATATTGAATTACTAATAATCATTCTGATCACTACAAACCCCCATAAGCAGGAGATCTCACCATCTCATTTGTCTGCAGCACATTTACTGCATCTGACATAAAGGCCTTTTCTGCCTGTATGCTGATAATGCAGACACTGCCAGATAAGGAATGCCATCTACTGTTTAAAACCTTTTTATCCCAGCGATATTTCTGTAAAGCATAAAACTACATTAAAAATTAACTAACAAATTCACATTTTTAATATTTAACTATTTCAAATGATTTTTTTTTCTCCAACAGAAATCACTTGTCTAATATAAAATATCTTCTGGATGATCATCATATTTCAAGATAACCGATAAATGTGTTACAGTTCCTAAAGGGGTAGCATTATTTTGTTTTGTTCCTGATACTAAACGGTGCTTTCTCTTTTGATGCTGGAATCTCAAACCATGGGCCCACCAGGTGTTGAAGGCCCAGGAGCTGTCGCTTGCCCTAAAAATGTATGTTTTGGAATAAACTGCATGTTAGGTCATGGGAGTTTTAATTCAGCAGCATCTGGGGAGAAGATGAGTTTGGGATCCCCACATCTAATTGGAATCGGTCCATTTCGGTGCTTGGTGCTCTCCCGTTCGCCGCACTTCAGTTAATTCAGCATTCGCTGCAGAGTCCTCGTAGTGCAGGGAAAAGCCTTTGAATGCATCTGATGACCCGCTGACCAGCTTTTGGAAAAATGCACAGGGGTAAAATGTACAGGGGCAAAATGCAACTTTTAAAAGGCGTTAAAGAGTGCATGAAAATGCCTGTATATAATAGAGGTCCTATGAATAATAATAATGTCTGATGCAGGAAAAAATGCCACATTGTCGATATACTGAAAAACAGGGCAGACGCTCCTCTGCTGAGTTGAAGGGCGTCACTAGCCCTTAGATGAAGTTCTGCTGATCGGTGCCCCTCTGGGGCCAAACACTGACCTCTCCTGCAGGGGGTTGATGTTTTGGATGTCAGCCGCCTGTGGGACCTATCACTGTCCATCGCGGGACAATCCCCCTCCAGTTGGGAATTCATTATGGGGGAGATACAGGGGTATTTGAAACCCCCCTGTATCTCTAGAACCAAGGAGTCCCTAAGGTCATTGTGAGGTATCGTTGGAAAAGCTAGAACATGTCCTCCCCAATGATGCCAAGTATGACCAGGGTTTAAGTAAAAAATAAAATATTTAGTTTTTCCTAATGCTGAAACTATTGTTCACTTTTAAATTATAACGTGAACAGTGATGCTGCACTATGAAGCTCTGATACAGTAAAGTGCATTGTGTACAAGTGTACCGCAGAGCTCCATAGCAAAAAAACTCATACACTACATTGCTGTGCGTTATATTACTGTGAAGCTCTGTGATACACACACATTACTGTGCGTTTTATTGCTGTGGAGCTCAGTGATACGCTTATACACACTTCAGTGAGCTTTATTGCTGTGGAGCTCTGTGACACAATCATACAAACCGCACATTACTGTGAGTTTTATTGCTGTGGAGCTCAGTGATACTCATACACACCGCACATTGCTGTGGGCTTTATTGCTGTGGAGCTCTGTCCGCACATTACTGTGAGCTTTATTGCTGTGGAGCTCTGACACACTCGTACACACCGCACATTACTGTGAGCTTTATTGGGTTGGAGCTCTGTGACACACATACACACCGCACATTACTGTGAGGCTTGTGAGCTTTATTGCTGAGGAGCTCAGTGTAAGCTCATACACAACGCACATTACTGTGATCTTTAATGTGTGGGTTGTGTGAGAATGAGAAAACTGCAATGCAATAAGAAGAATGTTGTAACGGTTGTAATTTTGTTGCCAGATTTGTGTTGAAATTGATATTTATTTTTTTCTCAGATTTCAATGTACAGAATATCGGCAACTGGTATCGGCAATCGGCACGGCCTGGTACTGAAAAAACGATATCAGTCTATCCATAACTAGCATTAAATGGGTATGGTAAATTTTTTTTAAACTTTTTCTCCCTCACCGCGCGCTGCTTCTCTTCTTCAGCTCAGGTACTCCCAATCCCGGGACTCCCAATCCCGGGACTCCTGAATCTTTCTAACGCTATCTGCGCTTCTATGCAACTTGCGCAGCCCAGGAACCGCAACTCGTGCACCGCTATGGGACTCACACACTTTACCTACGCGTGCGCGCGCATGCACCGATCTGATCCACCGGCTGTCTCTTTGAGAACACTCGCTACAACGATTGATATCAGAGACGGTGACACTTGTGACCATCAGATTCGGGAGGGGGGGGGGCACCTTCACTTCACCCAGTGATATCTCCAGTTTGGAGGGAGAAGGGGGGAGCACTCCTCACATCCTCAACACTAATTATCTTGAGCACTTTATAGATTTTATTAGTGTCCCTTTACCCTAAATCACAAATAAGGAACCTGACCCCGGTATCTGTGACGGGCTGTGCTTGCACTCAGGCGCCTCTGGGGGCGCTGTGACAATCCACACTAGGTGCTGCGGTGGTATAGAAAGGGAAAGCCGTTGGTGGGCGGGATATGTGTGCGTTGGCTGCTCTCATTGGGCTCTGTACTTTGTCCCCGCCTCTTCCTGTTCAGGCCGGTATTGGAGTTGCTGCACGTGGGTCGGTGAGGAATTGCTCGTTCGTTCAGTGCATTTGTTCCGTCTCTCGAGGTACCGAGTCCCACGTGTCATCATGAGCGAATACAAGCAGGAATGCGCCGACCACGTCCACGGACAGGCCATAGAGAGCTTCCTGTTCGGTGAGTACACGTGGAGAGGGAGTACACGTGGAGTGCTGGGAGCCATGCTGGGCCCGGATGGCTGGAGTGTGTGTCTGCCTCGTACACGCGCGTGCGCTTATGTGTATACACACTCTAAAGCCTTCCGTGTGTATATAAGTAGCATGTATAAACCTACTTTGGAGGGAAATTACAGGTGTGTGTGGACTAAAATATATATTTATATCCCATACAATCATTCCATGAGTTTATGTAGTACTTGCACATATTCATGTAATGTACTTGTAATAAATATATATAATTATTTTTTTTTTTTTTAATTATTTGACTTACGAATGACCATCGTTTCGGCCTATCTAGATATTGTCTAGAGCAGGGGTCAGCAACCTTGGTTCCCTGATGTTTTGTAAACTACATTTCCCATGTGGCTCAGTCAGCCTAATGGTTGAGTGAGCATCATGGGAGATGTAGTTCCTTGGCTCCCTGATGTTTTGGGAACTACATCTCCCATGATGCTCACTCAACCATTAGGCTGACTGAGCCACATGGGAAATGTAGTTTACAAAACATCAGGGAACCAAGGTTGCTGACCCATGGTGGAGGGCAGCTGCTGATGCCTCCAGTGAGGGTTCCAGAGCTGGATGCCGGCTGACTTGTGTGGGGTGTACAGGTTGCGTCTCCAATGCACGAGCGTGTTTAGGATATTTGCATATGAGACTTTGGGAACACTCGAAGTCTAAACCCCAGTTCATTAGTTTTGTACAATAGTCTTGATTTTTGTTACATGAGTTCGGGAGGGGGGGGGGGTGGGGTGGTTACAGTTGTGTCAAGCCTGCACAAATCAATTTTCAGTGCTTCACTAGCTTCCTGTGTGACGGCACCATCGATCGAAAACCTTGAGCCTGTGCGGGGTGTCGCAGACGTGTGGGCTGCTGCCTTCTCTCTGTGCTCTTCAGGTTTGTGTGTTTATCACTTTTAACCAATTCTGATTTCTTTCCTTGATCCAAACAGGCTGTGAGCTGTCAGCGAAGTCCAAACGCTACACGTTCGAGGTGGATGAAGAGGATGAGTGTGAGCACAGCCTTTCACTGCAGACGGTAAGTTTCAGTCAGTAAGAGGCACATATGACCATGTGGTTTACACTCCTTCATTGGTGTACAGTCCGCCGTGCTCATACTGTTTTTAGACGTTGACAATGTTTACCCCTGGATAGTACCTTACAACTTGACAGTGTTCCCCCCCCCCCCCCTCCAAAAAATGGATTGCAAACTGCCACCCAAAAACCACGCGGAGGCTCACGGTAACAGCAAACCTTTAAGTCCTCTTTATAGTTCTTGTATTGCACAGTAGAGATCCTCCTGTGACACCTATGTGAAAGTCCTGGCCTGATATGTTTTACCTTGTGTTCTTGCAGATTACTCTTGGAGCCGACGCTAAAGACGAGTTCCATGTGGTGGAGGTGACCGGACTCAACTATGAAAATAAGGAAATTACGGTCCCTGTGGCAAACCTGAAGCCGTCCTGTCAGACAATGGTGAGTGTGAGGTTTGATGTTTTCCTGGTGTATATCCACGGGCCCTTACAGGCCAGCAAAGTATCCTCCTGTCCACTCGAGCTACTCTACCCATTGCTCCTCCAACTGCCCTTACAGGCCAGAAAAATATCATCCTGACCTGACCATCAGATCCCTACTATCCAGCAAAGTATCCTCCTGTCCACTCGAGCTACTCTACCCATTGCTCCTCCAACTGCCCTTACAGGCCAGAAAAATATCCTCCTGACCATCAGATCCCTACTATCCAGCAAAATATCCTCCTGGCCATCCATCCCCCTCCCTCCTAACCTTTACTGGTCAACAAAAGACCCTTGAAAGCCCAGTGCCCCCTTGCTGTAGTGTTGTCATACAATGTGCACCGGGGGTACCTGGACTTGACGTTACATAAAAGGGCTGGGGAATAAAATTTAGTCTTACTCCCCAGAACCCAAATCACCCTGTGCCTATAAGGGTATGTGTGAGTATTGTTGTCTGTGTTTTTATATTTTACTCATTTCTGTTGTCATTACTGTGTGCGTTACTGCAGCGCTTTCCACCCCCCCCCTCCCTGTATAGAATGTGTTCGATCTTCGGAAGGTTTGAATGGTCATTGTTTGTCAAACATTACCGCTCCATTACAGTATTGTCTGCTTGTGCCGAGTCTGATGCTCAGGCGGTGATCACACGGCACCCTATTGTTTTACGTCTGGAATGTAAAATGGGCTCTGGCTAGGGGCAGTGGGTAACTGGTGGAGGGAAAGCACCAGTATGTCATATTCCATTTCCCTCCTGTCACTAATATATTTGGCTCATGTGTTTAAATTAAAGTGGTTCAGATCCTGAGTGCTTCCTCATTTCTGGGGAAGGCTATTGCTGCACTTTCAGTGTACCCGTCCTTAAAGGAACACTCTAGGCTAAAAATCCCCCCCCCTTTTTACATTAAAATATACCTATTCCCTACCTAGTAATTCTGTGTGTGTAATATATAATATATATATATTTTTAATGTAATACTTGCCCTAAAAAACACACTTGTTTCCAACAGCGTCTTTTTTATTTTTTATACTCGCCTCCTTCCTCTTCCGCTCCCGTCCAGTTAGAGCTTGAACTTGGCTAATGCTTTACGTGAGCAGCGCGCATGCGCACCTCTCACATAAGCCAGCCAATCAACAGGCTTCCTCCTTTGATTAGTGCTGCGCGTAACACTAATCAGCAGCTGCCGCCAGCTACTGCGGCGAGTTGGAGATGCAATTGCGCTGAAAGCGCGATGATGTCTCCTACTCGGCAATAGTCTGCAGAAGCAGGAAATATGATTCCCGCTCTGCTGACTGACAGCTGGGAAGGTGGAGTAAAGTCCTCCGCGTCTCTCTCGGCTGTTTTAGCCGATCGGCTGAGTGGAGGGAGTGGGGACAGACAAGGGCATACTCAGGGCATCACGACCACCTAGAAAAGCTTAGGTGGTCATGTTGCCTACAGTATCCCTTTTAAGCTTCAGCTATCGGCTGGAGAAAGGCACAAAAGACTGCTGGTGAGGGAACAGGTAATCTGACATTAACAGATGTGACAGAGTTGGGATGCGGAGACCTGTTTTGATTCATCCATGTATCAGTATGCATCCAGAAGCAGCTGGAAAACCTGTTGCGCAATACCTGCATGGTCTCCACCCCTTCTCCCCCTCCCCCATAAGGTTGTTTCTATCCTCCCACGTACCCCGATGTTGTATGTTCAATGATATTATATATATATTTTTTTTTGTCTTCCAGGTGACCATGGAACACTTTGAATTACAGCCTCCTGTGACGTTCTCATTGAAGTTGGGTTCTGGCCCTGTCAACATTTCTGGACGCCATTTAATCTGTAAGACACAGGCAGAGAACGTGCGTTCTTTTAGTTACCACTGTGACAGTCGCGTGGGAGAAGAGACTGCTTTAAACACACATAGGAAATCATATTTCTGACAGCCACTCTCATTGCGTTTCACAAAAGAAACCAATTGGTTATTGAAGCTTCACAGGGAAGCCTCTCCTGCAGCTGTTTGAGTTTTGTTTTGCAAAATGTCGACAGTGTGTCGGTATTGCATATTTACATAGGATGAGAAAAGACATGCGTCCAGAGTTCAGCCTGTCACACAGGTACTGCTGTTCTTCCAAAAGAAGGTAAAATTAGTCTGAAGCGCTCACCAATATGCAACATACTGGGTAAAATTCCTCTTGACCCCAGATGGCGTCAGATTTCTCCTTGGATCAAGAAGCTTTTACCCACATATTAAATATTATAACCCTTAATATTCTGTGTCTGCAGGAAGTCATCCAGTCGTTGTTTAAAAGTCTGTACAGACTCTGACCCAACCACCTCAACAGGCAGAGAATTCCACAGCTTTATTGTTCTCACTGTAAAATAACCCTTCCTATGCTTTAAGCTGAATGTCTTTCATCCAGTCTAATTGGGTGACCTCTCTATAGTCCTAATGATTTTAACCCGTTTGCATCACCAGGACAGTCTTAGTTGCAATGGTGTTAACCCTGCAGTCTAGGCTTGTGGTATGTGGGACTATTGGTTTGGATGTGATGTCCAACCTAAAACAGGTGAGTTCTTGATTTTGTTGAGACTCCTGGCTGAATTGAGATACTTGGAGTAGTTTTGTTTCTTCCTGCCCTTCTTCGGGTGATGCACCTCCTCCTTAGGATGTGTCCTCGTTACGCTACATCAGTGGTTTCCAAACCTGGTCCTCGGGTCCCCCCAACAGCGCAGATTTTAAGGATCACCTTGGGGAAATGCAGACGGAATCCTGCAATCACCTGAGCAGCAAATCATATCACCTGTTATGTGCTTCAGATATCCTGCAAACCTGGCCTGTTACGGCTTATTTAGGACCAGGCTTGGGGAAATACTGGTCTAACATCCTTGTTTATTTCCTGTTTAAGTTTTAGTGTTTTTTAATGTAGAACCTTCTTCTCTCAGTGTCTAGTTCATTATCTGAAGATGAGGAGGAGGAGGAGGATGAAGATGATGATGACGACAACGACGACGATGATGATGAAGAGGAAGATGAAGAAATTGTTCCCATTCAACCAGCCAAGAAAAAATTGAGAAAGTGAAACGTGTCATTTTTGGCCTCGTTGTGAACACTATTCCCATAACTGCGACACTGATGGACAACCTCTAGATGACCTGTGTGGAGGCGACTGCAGGGAGAGATGCAAAAGCACCTATAGCTGACCATCGATATGGGTCGATATGTTTATATAAAAAAGTGCACTTCTGTGCTTTGTCTATTCTCCATGATTCGCTGCTTCCTCGCCAGAATCCAGTGCCTAAACCCAAAGAATCTTCTATTTTTCTATGTGCAGAGTTTTTATGAGCTGCATTGTTACCGTAGTTGAGAGTAGTGTTTATGGACAACGTATTTTTTTAAAAAAAATGTCGGTGCTTTTTAGAATTTCTGCAGGAGCAGATTGTTAAACCCATTTGAATGAATCTTCCCCTGGTTGATCGCTCTTTCTGAGCGGCCGGAATGTCGGGTTATTTCTGCTTAATGTTTTAACCACAAACCTGTTCTAGCCTGATTTCTTCTTCTCCTCCCCCCCCCCCCCCCTTACATTTATTGTGCCTAATATGAGACATGGTATTTAACGTCACAAACCTGCTTTCAGAACATCTCTCATGGAGTTGTATTCATTAAACGCTGTTTGAAACCATGACAGTTGTTGCAACCAGGATAAACTTCGGCAAATCAAGATGGTGAAATTCAAACAGCGGCAGGCAAAGCTTCGAGTGTCCGCCTGTCGTTTCTATTTCTCCATCTGTATCCGACAAACTTATGTTCTGTCTTTTGTTCCAAATGCCTATTTTAGTATGTAAACCCCCTCCCCCAAATCTGAGGGGTGCGAGATAACAGGTCTGTACAATTCCATTCCTCAGGACCAATTTTAAGTCTGTGAATTCCCCCCCCCCCCCCCCCCGTCTGCCCAATTGTTATAAATTTTGTTTGTTTCCTAATTCCTTAAAGTTTGAGCCATTAAAATATAATTTGTTTTTGGATAAGCATATTAATTTACAAAATAAATGTGCTTTATTGGACAATCGTGTAGTAATTTTGTACGAATACAACCTGTGCAGAGCAATATATCAGCAGTGACCAAAAAGGGATAGAACCCAATATTTTTTTATATTTTTTTTAAAGCAGTGTCTCATAACTCCAGAACAGCTGCTGCTACTGGTATGTTATTGTTTAGAAAAAAACATGCAATTTTTAAGATCTCATTTCAAAGGGAATTGTTTTTTTTTTTTTTTTTTTTTTTTTGCTTGTATGAGAACCACCCCCGTGCACCAGTCCTTAGATATTCCTTGACCACTCTAACTCAGATTTTTGGCTTATATGATACCCCTTGTGTACCGTTTTGGCTATCCCTGACCACTCTAAGGCTAGGGTCAGACGAACGCGCGTGCAGCCGCACTTTATCACGGCCGTAGTAGCAGCAAATGACGGACAATATACGAAGTATGGCCACACGAAAGTGCGGCTGCGCAACGCAAGCGGCAAACGAACGCATTTTTTTAGAGAACGCAATACCGCTAGAGTGCGCTGCGTCCGCTAGCGGCGTGTTTGCGTGATTAGGAGATGTCAGACGCTGCTAATGTCCGGCCAACATAACGTCCAGACGCAAAAAGGGTTTTATTGATCCGTACAAAATCACGGACGAAAATGCGCATCATATGACCACTATCGCGTATTCTGTGGAAAAAATGCGTCCATTCGTTTGAACGCACTTTTTCACGGACGACATGAAAAATGCGTTCGTCTGACCCTAGCCTAACACTGATTTTTTTTTTTTTTTTTTTTTTTTTTGGGATTGTGTAAGAATACATCCTTGTATACCGTCTGGCCTATTTCAGGTATACACTTATAACCTAATGTTCCGGGAGCGCAATAATTTCATAACCATATAACACCCCTTCCTCCTATATAAGCAAACTATCAGCAAGGATGGGTACGAATGACGTGCTGTGCAAAATGGGAAAGAGGTATGCTTACATTTTTCTGAAGCGTTCTTCTCTATTGATCCGATTATCCTGGATCTGCGGATACTTTGAATTTCCTTCGTTAATTCTTTCGTAATTTCAGCCTTAATAAAGCACAATTAGCCCCAAAATGAATAAAATAGAGTAAAATTTATTGCATTTAAAAACTTCCACTAAAAAGTAAATCACAGGGGCTCAATCAGGGTGGGATATAAGTAAGCCAGAGGGCTTGGTGTGTACAATACCGCTGATGAACCCTAAGGGTACACATACCCAGGCGAAAAGCGTTCGGTTTAATAGCTTTGGTTTTTTTATGCACGTTTTTTGTGTTTTTCCCATCTGGTAATAAATTTATTGAATTCACAAACGCAGCACGAATTTTTCCTGATAGTGAACCTAAGGCTTTCATTGGTGGAGGCACAACTCCTAACAGCCCTTGGTCGAAAAGAAAAAGAGAGCCCTTATAGGCTCATACACGTGAGTGTACTGATTCACCCTAAATAAGGCTGTCATTTAGGTTATGATCTACACCATGTTGTTTTTTTTCTCATCTCTTAATATTCTCTGGAAAATCATCCACTGAAAAAGGCCAGTGGGGGGCCCATATGAATTCCATCCACAGGCGCCTATGCTAGAGCCAGTCCAGGCTCTGGAAAGTGTGAGTGGTATCTCATCACCTTTGATATAGCATAATAACGTCAGATAATACAATTTTCGTCTTTTTTTTCATTGAGGTATTCATCTGACAGAAGCCTACAACTGTTAAAAAGAGGAGTATATAATTGATTTTATACCACTTTCTGCACTGGAAGTGCAACCCCCCCCCCCCCTTTGCCCTTTTTTTCTTTTTTTAACCACATACAGTCATGGCTGAAATTGTTGGCACCCCAAACATTTTTCCAGAAAATCATGTTTTGCTATACACATGTTTATTCCCTTTGTGTGTATTGGAACAAAAAAAAGGGAGGGGGAAAAAAGCAAATTGGACATAATGTCACACAAAACTCCAAAAATGGGCTGGACAAAATTCTTGGCACCTTTTAACTTAATATTTGGTTGCACACCCTTTGGAAAAAATAACTGAAATCAGTGGCTTCCTATAACCATCAATAAGCTTCTTACACCTCTCACCCGGAATTTTGGACCACTCTTCCTTTGCAAACTGCTCCAGGTCTCTTATTGGAAGGGCGCCTTTTCCCGACAGCAATTTTAAGATCTCTCCACAGGTGTTCAATGGGATTTAGATCTGGACTCATTGCTGGCCACTTCAGAACTCTCAAGCGCTTTGTTGCCATCCATTTCTGGCTGCTTTTTGACATATGTTTGGTTCATTGTCCTGCTGGAAGACCCACGATCTCGGATGCAAACCCAGCTTGCTGACACTGGGCTCTACAGTGCGACCCAAAATCCATTGGTAATCCTCAGATTTCATGATGCCTTGCACACATTCAAGGCACCCAGTGCCAGAGGCAGCAAAGCAACCCCAAAACATCATTGAACCTCCACCATATTTCACTGTAGGTACTGTGTTCTTTTCTTTGTAGGCCTCATTCTGTTTTCGGTAAACCGTAGAATGATGTGCTTTACCAAAAAGCTCTATCCTGGTCTCATCTGTCCACAAGACGTTTTCCCAGACGGATTTTGGCTTTCTCAAGTACATTTTGGCAAACTGTAGTCTTGCTTTTTTATGTCTGTGTCAGCAGTGGGGTCCTCCTGGGTCTCCTGCCATAGCGTTTCATTTCATTTAAATGTCAATGGATAGTTTGTGCTGACACTGATGCTCCCTGAGCCTGCAGGACAGCTTGAATTTCTTTGGAACTTTTTGGGGCTGCTTATCCACCATCCGGACTATCCTCCGTTGCAACCTTTCATAAATTTTTGTCTTCCATCCACGCCCAGAGAGATTAGCTACAGTGCCATGGGTTGCAAACTTGTTGATAATGTTGCGCACTGTGGACAAAGGCAAATCTAGATCTCTGGAGATGGACTTGTAACCTTGAGATTGTTGATATTTTTCCACAATTTTGGTTCTCAAGTCCTCAGACAGTTCTCTTCTCCTCTTTCTGTTGTCCATGCTTAGTGTGGCACACACAGACACAATGCAAAGACTAACAGGGTTATTCAGAGAGCAGTGAAAAGCAGGAGAATGACTGGAAAATTTGAGGTCAAAATAGCCGATTTGGAAAGTGAGATGATGGGAGAATTTTTCTGGTTTGGCTATTTTGACCTAGGATTTTCCATTCTCCAGTCATTCTCCTGCTTTTCACCGCTCTCTGAATAACCCTGTAAGTGAACTTCTCTCCTTTTTTATCTGCTTTCAGGTGTGATTTTTATATTGCCCACACCTGTTACTTGCCCCAGGTAAGTTTACAGGAGCATCACATGCTTGAAACAATCTTATTTATCCACAATTTTGAAAGGGTGCCATTTTTGGAGTTTTGTCTGACATTATGTCCAATTTGCTTTTTTTCCCTCCCTTTTTTTTGTTTTGTTCCAATACACACTAAGGGAATAAACGTGTATAGCAAAACATGTGTTACTGCAATACGTTTCTGTGAGAAATACCAGATTTTTTGGAAAAATTTCTGGTGTGCCAACAATTTCGGCCATGACTGTATATTGGTGTCGTAATAAGGGACTACACGTGTGGTTGTGTTAGTGCTCGTGTGAGAACCTCCTTGACCACATAACCTATCTTTGCGCCTTACCCTTCCTCTAATTTTTTTTAAAATTTCCCACTCGTTTCATAAAAAACCCGTAGGGAACACCGAGTGTAAAATGTCTTACATAGAGGAGAAAGTCCGCGTATATCACACTCTTGATAAGGATAGCTGATAAGTGCTGGCAGCGTAGATGGATTGGCAATATGGTTCTCCTTAGGCGAAAAACCTCAAAAAAAGCAGCCATAGCAAATAGTACAATACAGTAGAACATAAACGATTTACAGGAAGAGTCCATTCACACTATAGGAGAGCTGCCAGCTCTCAAATGTAAGTGCTTCAGGTGTTAGGGGGTCACCTGCTTACCCCAAAACGATCTGCGACAGGTTCCTCCCTGGTCCGCTGGATATTATGTATTTCCTCCAATAATCAGGGCGAGAGGTAGGTAAAACTTGTTTTTATTGACAAGAAGTAAAAAGAGCAAAGGCCAGACGCGTTTTGCCTGTAAAACAGGCTTCATCAGTGGCAAAATCAAATTACACGTATCAAAATTTTGAACGTATATATATATATATACACACAAACAGTTGGTCAATGAAACTCGATCGCTGGATCCGGCGATACAGCCGCTTCCGGTATGCATCACTCGCGACTATGGGGCGGCTCTCCGTCGTTCAGATGGAGATTCAAGGTCTCAAAAGTGCCAGAACCCTGCTTGCGCTTCACCCTGGAACGTGCGCGGCCATTAAAGTTAACACACTCGTAACTTGCATTTTGTAGATGGCTATATAATTCACCCAAACAGACTATTGGCTATCCTTCCGAACCCTGTCCCAAAATATCCATGACACCACAAGGGATCATAGAGGGATATGTATGATCTAATCAGGCAGGAATAGCACTACATAAGATATCGTAGTAAAGTGGGGGGAATTAATTCTACAGAGCCTACAGTTGTGTTCAAAATTATTCAACCCCCAATGCTGTAAAGGGTTTTAGGGAATTTAGTGTACATTTGTAATTGTATTCAGAATGAAATCCTACAAGGACTTTTTAAAGAACCATATGCAACTAAAATGACATCAATTGGTTTTGTAATACAGTAGTAAATGTTTCTTTTGTGAATTCTTCATTGACACAATTATTCAACCCCTTAAAGACTACCACTCTGAAGAACAGAGGTTCATTCAAGTGTTTTCAATCAGGTATTGAAAACACCTGTGGATGTCACGGAGCAGCAATAAAGCATAATAAGCACCAATTAGGCAGCTTTAAAATGACTGTGATACTCAGCTCCTTCTAGACATTTACTGGTGTGGTTACAAACATGGTGAAGTCAAGAGAATGGTCCAGGAAGACAAGAGAAGAGGTGATTACTCTTCACAGGAAGGGCAATGGCTATAAGAAGATTGCAAAGATGTTAAACATACCAAGAGAGACCATAGGAAGCATCATTCGCAAATTCAAGGCAAAGGGCACTGTTGAAACGCTACCTGGTCGTGGCAGAAAGAAGATGCTGACTTCGACTGCTGTGCGCTACCTGAAGCGTAGAGTGGTGAAAAGTCCCTGTGTGACTGCTGAGGAACTGAGAAAAGATTTGGCAGATGTGGGTACTGAAGTTTCAGCTCAGTCAATACGGCGCACACTGCGTAATGAAGGCCTCCATGCCAGAACTCCCAGGAGCACCCCCTTGCTGTCTCCAAAGAATAAGAAGAGTCGACTGCAGTATGCCAAAAGTCATGTGGACAAACCACAGAAGTTTTGGGATAGTGTTCTGTGGACTGATGAAACAAAATTAGAACTGTTTGGGCCCATGGATCAACGCTATGTTTGGAGGAGGAAGAACAAGGCCTATGAAGAAAAGAACACCTTGCCTACTGTGAAGCATGGTGGGGGGTCAATCATGCTTTGGGGCTGTTCTGCTTCTGCAGGTACAGGGAAGCTTCAGCGTGTGCAAGGTACCATGAATTCTCTTCAGTACCAGGAGATATTGGATGACAATGTGATGCAGTCCGTCACAAACCTGAGGCTTGGGAGACGTTGGACCTTTCAACAGGACAATGATCCCAAGCATACCTCCAAGTCCACTAGAGCATGGTTGCAGATTAAAGGCTGGAACATTTTGGAGTGGCCATCGCAGTCACCTGACTTAAATCCGATTGAGAACCTCTGGTGGGACTTAAAGAAAGCAGTTGCAGTGCGCAAGCCTAAGAATGTGACTGAACTGGAGGCTTTTGCCCATGACGAATGGGCGAAGATACCCGTAGATCGCTGCAAGACACTTGTGTCAAGCTATGCTTCACGTTTAAAAGCTGTTATAACAGTAAAAGGATGTTGTACTAAGTACTAAGATTGAATGTCACTTGGGGGTTGAATAAAACTGATAATGATGTGAGCACAGAAAAGACATTTGTGGTTATTTCATTATAAATGTTATGTTATATTTGTCTGACCTACACGTGCCTCTTTGATTTAATTGTAAGCAAGATGACTGAATGATCAAAATCAATGTCAAACTGGCCAAAACACTCAATTTCAGTGGGGGTTGAATAATTTTGAACACAACTGTATATACACACCAACTAAAAACACCAGCTAAAAAATATATACATATAAAAAAATCTGTAATCTAATGGCATGATAAAGGGTAGAGAAGGAAAAAAAAAGTGTGAATATATATTCACAATACTCTTATCCCTCTCTCCACTCCCCCAATCACTTAATACTATCTTAAGAAGTGGCATAATTCAAAATCTTTGTTAAGTGCTTTTGGAATCAGTGTCAAAATAAAAAATGAGACGCATCTCCTCTTGATTGAATTTCTTTAGGAAATCCTCCCTTCTCCAATGCCTCTGAACTATTTTGAGTGGTAGAAACATCACACCTCGGGGGGAACTATGTTTATATAAATAGTGAGCCAATGAATATTCCTAATACTGATGAGCTGTTCGGTTCGATCTGTTAGGAGTTCGCATCGAACATCGGCCGTTCGACAGTTCGCAAACTTCAAACTTTTTGGGACGTTCGTCAAAAGTTCGGAAAAAAAAAATAGTTTGAAAAAAGTATAAAAAATGCTTAAAAAATCTAGAAATAAAGAGACTCTTTACTGCATAATATTATAAGCAACGGTTTATTAGATATTGAATTAAAACGGGAATATTTTAAACATTGAAGCCTATGGGATAAAACATTCTTGTTACTAAAACATCAGGCAGACACGGTCCTCTAATCAGGCACTGTAGAGGGCAGCCTGCAGGGGCCTCCCAAGGATCCACTTGAGGAGCATCTGGCCGCCGGATGACACAGCTGCGACAGTGCGGGCTAGCCGCCCGGGTGCATGTGGCAGAGACAGGCAGCGCAGGGAGGGAGCCACTGCACCTGCGGCCACGGTAGACCCCCCCCCCCACAACCAGGATCCAGGGAGCCCCCACTGACCACCAGGCTAAGGTAAGGCGACACATTTCTAAAAACAATAAAATCCGAGGACATTTTTAAATGTCCCCGGGAACATAAAATAAAACTTTTTTTTCTTTCTCTACCTGGCTGAATGTATTTAATTATATATATTAGATACATTCAGCCAGGTAGAAGGGGGTGGTATGTGGGCTGCGCAGGGTCTCAGGCAGTGGTTTGTTTTTTTGTGTGTATATCTTTAGCAAATTTATAGGGGAAGGTAAGGGCAGGTATGATTTTATATATGGCGTCGCGCCCATACTCACCGGAGCGGCAGCAACTGCCAGGAGTAACAGCCCAGTTAATGTATGAAACATAACAAGGAAAAAAAGTGTCATCTGCGCTCGTTTCTATGTGTTCCATGTACAACAAAACACTATGAGGTTTTTGTTTGTTTCAATGCTTGTAACACCAGTCCGTCGTTCTGCAGCTGTTCCTCTTTCCATGTTTTTGTTTTTAATCCCAAATGGGAAGTGTTTGGTGCGTGTATAAATAAAACCCACCATATCTCTGCCTCTCCTTAGCTGAAAAGCAGCAGGAGGGGCTTGGAGCTGCTCAGCAGAGCGGCCTTTTGGCTACATTTGTTAGGTACTCACTCTGTAAAGAGGTGCCTTGAAGTGGCGAGTGAGCTTACGTTGCAATGGCCATTGAAACAAACAAAAACCTCATAGTGTTTTGTTGTACATAGAACACATAGAAACGAGCGTAGATGACACTTTTTTTACTTGTTATGTTTCATACATTAACTGGGCTGTTACTCCTGGCAGTTGCTGCCGCTCCGGTGAGTATGGGCGCGACGCCATTTTTTCTGTATTTATGTATATCATGCTTGTAACACCAGTCCGTCGTTCTGCAGCTGTTTCTCTTTCCATGTTTTTGTTTTTAATCCCAAATGGGAAGTGTTTGGTGCATGTAAATAAAACCCACCATATCTCTGCCTCTCCTTAGCTGAAAAGCAGCAGGAGGGGCTTGGAGCTGCTCAGCAGAGCGGCCTTTTGGCTACATTTGTTAGGTACTCACTCTGTAAAGAGGTGCCTTGAAGTGGCGAGTGAGCTTACGTTGCAATGGCCATTGAAACAAACAAAAACCTCATAGTGTTTTGTTGTACATGGAACACATAGAAACGAGCGCAGATGACACTTTTTTTCCTTGTTATGATTTTATATATATATAGATAAGATATATATCTATATTCTTATAAATATATATATCCAGACTTGTATTACACACACATTTTGGCAACTAATTGCCCCCACCCCCCCACATTTGGCTGATCCCTCCAGAAGAAATGTTGAACCCGATAGAGCAGAGAATAATATATATATTCTCTGCTCTGTCGGGTTCAACATTTCTTCTGGAGGGATCAGCCAAATGGGGGCGGGGCGATTTAGTTGAGATTGTCCACATGCCACCACCCCATGTGCGTTTGTGTATATATGGTCTGAGGTCTGTGGGTGGGTGTATATATATATCTGCGTGTTGATATATATGTATATATGTCTGTGTGTGGTATCAATGCAATGCATCCCTACTCTATACACAGCGCTCCGTGTCCCTATAATATATATGATCAGGGGTTACCGTTTTTTTATATTTTTATACTATTCCTATAAAATTAACAGTAATTTTTGATGTATTTCATTCAGTAGAAACTTTTTTTTGCCTATATAACATGTGCTTTGTGAAAATAAAACAGTTTTGTGGGTACATTTTAATTTAGTTAGTGGATTCCTGTCCAGTGCGGTGAGAAGCAAACGTAATGTAGTGTAGACACGCTGAGAGGTGGAGCGGAGTGAAGTCAAGCCTGCAAAATGTTTGCTTCTCTTCGCTACGCTGTGCGTCGCTACACGCTCAGTGTGTCTCAGCCTTTATTCCCGCATCGCTAGCTTACTGAATCAGTTTGTATACTTGTTACTGACCCTGCTTGATCTGTTGCCGACTTTGCCTGCCATTTGACTATTCTCTATGTGTATTCCCTGCCTGTTCTGTTTGCTTCCTGTTGCTACTTGTGTGCGCCGATTCTCACCATATACAGCAGCGCAGTACAAGTGGCTAAACATTGCTGACCCGGTTTTGTTATAGCTGCTGATGTAACTGAATAGATCGGCGATCTCTTCTGCATTACCAAAACCTCCACCACTGCACGCTTCCACAATACCACAGAGGGGTTACTTACGGTAACCAAAGGCACAATATTTGGGTGCACTGCCACTGCCACTGACTATACCAGATTCCTATCATTTAAATATTTGACCGCAGGGTCCAACCCTGCACTGTTCCACAATACCACAGAGGGGTTACGGTGTGACGGCACTGTTGCCGACACTAAGGGCCCAATTTTAAAGCACCTATTGTTACTTTCATCTAAAGCCTGCATAAGTTTCACCATAATTTAGCCAAAAAAATCACTAAACTTGTTCTGCGTATCCTAAAATGTCTCCTCTTTTCATACAAACTGCCGCCCCAAGCAGTTGTTTATGAATAGATTAAAGGAAAAGCATTTACCGTAATTTGAAACGTCATTTTTTTGTTTTTAAATGTTTCTATACATCCTACAAATCCGCCACTTCACGGGCAGGTTATGGCCACCTCCTAGGCACGATATTTGAAGGAATTTTTCGTTTTTATTCTTAACCCTTATTTCATGGAAAACTCACTGTTCCTTTTAAAACGTTTTTTTTTTTAACTTTTTGTCCTTGTTTCCTGTCCCCCAGGGCACTACCGGACCCCCATACACCTTTTATGGCAAATATCTAGCATATATGCCCTCTTGGAGGGCACTCTAAAAATCTAACTTTTGAGTCCCATTGACTTGCATTGAGTTCGGTTCATGTTCGAGTTCGAACTCGAACGTTTGAAATTGTTCGAGTTCGAATGCGAACCGAACACGGGGGTGTTCGGCTCATCACTAATTCCTAATATGTTCCATAATACGAACATATAAGGGTCTAGTAGTTCTTCCTATATATACCAGTTGACAAGGACATATGAGCGCACAAATCACATTTTTGGAATGGCACGTAAGAATCTGCCTCAATTTGTAATCCCTCTTATATTTAAAATCCTCTAAAAATTCTTTCTTTAGGAGCAAGCTTTTACAAGCCAAACAATATCCGCAACGGTAGAAGCCCTCCTTCAATTTAAAAACCTTGGATACTCCTTTCTTACCTCCCAAATGGCTTTTAACCAGACGTTGCTTAATGGTGGGGGTTCCCCTATTTACAATCTTTGGTTTCTCTTTTAAAATGTCCTTCAACAAGGTGTCTTTCATAAGAATAGGCCAATGTTATCTGATAATCTCTTTTGTTTGACCACTAAAGTCATAGATCATTGGGACCATGTCCATAGTATAATCCGTTCCTTATATTGAATCATTTCTTTTCGATCTTTGTTTCCTACTTCCTCAACAAGGTGTTCCAAAAAAACTTTATCGTGTCCCTTCTCACGGAAACTAATGGCCAGATGTTCCGCTTGAGCAGTGTAAGAGTCAAAATCAGTACAATTTCTTCTCAAGCGAGTAAATTGGCCCTTAGGGCCACTGTGGATCCAAGCCGGGGCATGACAATTGGTGGTATCGATGTAATTGTTGACATCAACTGGTTTAAAATAAGTTTTAGATTTTACCTGATCATTTTCAATATATATAGTAAGATCCAAAAAATTGATCTTCTTATTAAAGGACACATCTAGTTGTATCCCCGCCCCAATCATTCTCATTTAAAGTGGCAAAAAAGGACTTCAAAGTTTCCTCTTCTCCCTCCAAATAATAAAGAGATCATCAATGTATCTCTTAAATAGAACCAGGTACCAGCCTGCCCTTACCAGCTATCCTTACCAAGACTGCGATATACGCTGACTTTCTCCTCTATGTAAGACACTTTACCCTCGGTGTTCCTTATGTGTTTTTTGTGAAGCGCTACCACTACTCTCTACGGTTGTGGATCTCTTGATTTTTGGGTGACGGCAAGCACCTATTTGGGGTCTAAGCGAATCCTGTTGGATATTGAGCGCCACGGAAGAGTCTTTTTGCATTTCCCACTCGTTGTTGGTCAAACATTTCCCACTCGTCGTTGGTCAAACATTTCCCACTCGTTGGTGATAAAACATTTCCCATGGCTTAAAATCGCATTTAAACATGAGCAAAAGCGGTAAAAATGAGCTCAGCGCACAGCGGTGAAATGGCTCAGCACTCAGCAGTGAAAGGGTTAAAAACTTTTTTTGAAAACTTTTTTTTCATTGTTTCCTGTCCCCCAGGGCAGTACCCGGACCCCCATACACCTTTTATGGCCAATATCCTGCATATATGCTCTCTTGGAGGACTCTTTTATTTTCAGAAGTTCAACCCCCTTTGACTTGCATTACGTTCGAATTCGAACTTTTCGGGTTTTCGAGTTCGAACCGAACACAGGGGTGTACGGCCCATCCCTACCAGTAACATAAGCTGTAGCCAGATTACTTGTGTATTAAAGAAAACACACCGCGCCGCTGCCTACATCTCCTCCCTTATTACCTGGTTCTTCCCATTCCGACCACTTCGCTCGGCCAATGATCTGATGCTATCAGATCCTCGTATCCACACCCCCAACTCCGGCCTTCAGGACGTCTCCCGAGCTGCCCCCTTTCTATGGAACTCCCTCTGTAACATCAGACTCTCCCCGTCTCTCCAGTCCTTCAAGACATCGCGAAAACCCATTACTTTAGGGAAGCCTATTGGCTCACTCCCTAATCCCCCATTGTTCATCTCTTGCTCCTTCTTCCCATACGCACGCCGTTACTTCCTGTACTTTATTCAGCCTCACCTAGTGTGTCACCCCTCTCCTCTTAGATTGTAAACTCTCGAGCAGGGTCTTCCCTCCTACTGTGTGTAATGTGTATGTATATTTGTTACTCTGTCTCTCCCATTGTACAGCGCTACGGAACCTGTCGGTGCTTTATAAATACTTGTAACTGTAACATAAAACATATAGGGCCCTATTACAATCCGCCCGCGCAAAAATGCATTAACGCGAGGGGTAAAACCCTTTGCGCTAAACGTCGTTTTACAATCTCAGCGCAACAAACGCGCGTATTCGTCTACCGCGGGTGAACCTGCGCGAGCGTACTTTACTGCGCGCGTCCTGTACTTAACATTGTGAATGCAAACGCGAATGAATGCTGGTACGCGAATGGCATTACAATCTATGCGCAGTTTGTAACGCACAGCCTTTGCACGCATAATTTTAGCAACTCCTAAAAGCTGGTGTTAACGGCAGGGCTCGAGTCGAGCGGGAACACGCAGGAACGGCGTTCCCGCACTTTTCCCACAGCGGGAACGCTGCGGGAACGCAGCGTTCCCGCTGTGGCCCGAGCCCGAACGCCGCCGCCGCACATTGCCGGCGGCCGGCGTGTTTCCTGTTACAAGGGCCGGTGACAGGAGGTGGAGCCGCTCGCCTGGCTGTTTCATAGTTCCCAGGCGAGCGGCTGCACTTCCTGTCAGCAGCCACTGAAGCAGGAAGCACGCGGCCGCTGGCAGAGGAGCAGAAGCAGCAGAGCAAAGGTGAGCTGGGCTGGGGGCAGTATCCCTGAGACCTGGGGGGGGGCAATATCCATGAGAGCTGGGGCAATATCCATGAGAGCTGGGGCATTATCCATGAGACCAGGGGGCAATATCCATGAGAGCTGGGGCATTATCCATGAGAGCTGGGGCATTATCCATGAGACCAGGGGGCAATATCCATGAGAGCTGGGGCATTATCCATGAGAGCTGGGGCATTATCCATGAGAGCTGGGGCAATATCCATGAGAGCTGGGGCATTATCCATGAGAGCTGGGGCAATATCCATGAGAGCTGGGGCATTATCCATGAGAGCTGGGGCAGTATCCATGAGAGCTGGGGCATTATCCATGAGAGCTGGGGCATTATCCATGAGAGCTGGGGCATTATCCATGAGACCTGGGGCAATATCCATGAGAGCTGGGGCAATATCCATGAGAGCTGGGGCATTATCCATGAGAGCTGGGGCAATATCCATGAGAGCTGGGGCATTATCCATGAGAGCTGGGGCATTATCCATGAGACCTGGGGCAATATCCATGAGAGCTGGGGCATATCCATGAGACCAGGGGGCAATAATCCATGAGAGCTGGGGGCATTATCCATGAGACCTGGGGCATTATCCATGAGACCTGGGGCATTATCCATGAGAGCGGGGGCATTATCCATGAGACCTGGGGCATTATCCATGAGACCTGGGGCAATATCCATGAGAGCTGGGGCATATCCATGAGACCAGGGGGCAATATCCATGAGAGCTGGGCCATTATCCATGAGAGCTGGGGCAATATCCATGAGAGCTGGGGCATTATCCATGAGACCTGGGGCATTATCCATGAGAGCTGGGGCATTATCCATGAGACCTGGGGCATTATCCATGAGAGCTGGGGCATTATCCATGAGACCTGGGGCAATATCCATGAGAGCTGGGGCATATCCATGAGAGCTGGGGCATTATCCATGAGAGCTGGGGCATTATCCATGAGACCTGGGGCAATATCCATGAGAGCTGGGGCATTATCCATGAGACCTGGGGCATTATCCATGAGAGCTGGGGCATTATCCATGAGACTGGGGCATTATCCATGAGAGCTGGGGCATTATCCATGAGACCTGGGGCATTATCCATGAGAGCTGGGGCATTATCCATGAGACCTGGGGCAATATCCATGAGAGCTGGGGCATTATCCATGAGAGCTGGGGCATTATCCATGAGAGCTGGGGCATTATCCATGAGACCTGGGGCAATATCCATGAGAGCTGGGGCATTATCATTGAGAGCTGGGGCATTATCCATGAGAGCTGGGGCATTATCCATGAGAGCTGGGGCATTATCCATGAGAGCTGGGGCAATATCCATGAGAGCTGGGGCATATCCATGAGAGCTGGGGACATATCCATGAGACCAGGGGGCAATATCCATGAGACCTGGGGCATATCCATGAGAGCTGGGGCATATCCATGAGAGCTGGGGCATATCCATGAGACCAGGGGGCAATATCCATGAGAGCTGGGGCATATCCATGAGAGCTGGGGCAATATCCATGAGACCTGGAGGCAATATCCATGAGACCTGGGGGCAATATCCATGAGACCTGGGGGCAATATCCATGAGACCAGGGGGCAATATCCATGAGAGCTGGGGGCATATCCATGAGAGCTGGGGGCATTATCCATGAGAGCTGGGGGCATTATCCATGAGACCTGGGGGCATTATCCATGAGAGCTGGGGCAATTATATCCATATGAGCTGGGGCAATTATATCCATGTGAACTGGGGAAAATATATCCATATAACCAGTGCTGTGTATATTATTCTTGGGGTTCAGTGCTGTGTATGTTATTCTGGGGGCTCAGTGCTGTGTATATTATTCTGGGGGCTCAGTGGTGTGTATATTATTCTTGGGGTTCAGTGCTGTGTATGTTATTCTGGGGGCTCAGTGCTGTGTATATTATTCTTGGGGTTCAGTGCTGTGTATGTTATTCTGGGGGCTCAGTGCTGTGTATATTATTCTTGGGGTTCAGTGCTGTGTATATTATCCTGGAGGCTCAGTGCTGTGTATATTATTCTGGGGGCTCAGTGCTGTGTATGTTATTCTGGGGGTTCAGTGTTGTGTATGTTATTCTGGGGGCTCAGTGCTGTGTATGTTATTCTGGGGGCTCAGTGCTGTGTATGTTATTCTGGGGGTTCAGTGTTGTGTATGTTATTCTGGGGGCTCAGTGCTGTGTATGTTATTCTGGGGGCACAATGTTGTGTATATTATTCTGGGGGCTCAGTGCTGTGTTTATTATTCTGGGGGCTCAGTGCTGTGTATATTATTCTGGGGGCTCAGCGCTGTGTATATTATTCTGGGGGTTCAGCGCTGTGTATATTATTCTGGGGGCTCAGTGCTGTGTATATTATTCTGGGGGCTCAGCGCTGTGTATATTATTCTGGGGTTCAGCGCTGTGTATATTATTCTGGGGGCTCAGCGCTGTGTATATTATTCTGGGGGTTCAGCGCTGTGTATATTATTCTGGGGGTTCAGCACTGTGTATATTATTCTGGGGGTCGTGCCTGGAGATATATATATATATAATGCGTTAGTCCAGTTGCCACAATCACGAGTATACCTGTACATAGTGATACCTTTCACTGATCAGTATAGTTTCCAGTTTACACTCTTGAAAGCTTGTCTTTTAATGTAAAGTTAACCAATAAAAATGGTATCACCGGCACGCGCTGCTATACCTCGTGATATATATATATTATTTTCTTCAGGTAATGGGGGTTGTTTAATTCGTGGGTGAGTTCCCTCACTTTTTTTCCCAGGACTTGACCCCTGGTTAACGGCAAATTCTATCAACCTGGCCAAAACCAAATACACCAGCCCAAAAAAAATACGCAGCAAAGTATAGTTACACATTCTACACATACCCAAACCAATAAAATGGAGAAGTTGTGCGTGTTTTTATTATTGCTGCAGCATATATGCGCAGATTGACTTTGACAGGCGCAAAAGCTTAACGTGAGATAATTGTGGTTCTTAATTCTGATTGGCTGAATCGTGTGAAAAAACACAGTCCGCACACCGATTTCTGCGCGCAACGTTACTGTGCACGTATTTGTGCGTGTCCATTTTACGCGTGTTATTGCTCGACGGATGAAAAAATGCGTAAGGATTGTAAATCCAGCGTTGATTTACGCGCGTTAACGTTTAACGCTTGGCGCACAAATTCACGCGTTGCGCGAGCGTTTTAACGCGAAGATTGTAATAGGGCCCATAAGGTGCAGACCAGATCAGAAACATTGGGTTAATTTGTGCAGAGCAGATTCTTTGTACCCTTTGAGATGTACAGTAGAATGTATTTTGCACTCTCCATATTGTGATTGTTTATTGTTATTTGAAATTTTGTGTATCTTCATACTGTATTGCATACGAATTTATACTTTGTTACGGGTCCACTACCACCAAAACAATGCAATGCCCTTATTGTGTTTATTTGATGTTGCTGATATCTTACATGTGCTTTGTTTTTCTCTTGTATGTTTAGTTATGAAAATATTTTCCTCTATATGTGTCACTGGGTGCATCCATTGTGTGATATTTTCCTCTATATGTGTCACTGGGTGCATCCATTGTGTGATATTTTCCTCTATATGTGTCACTGGGCACATCCATTGTGTGATATTTCCCTCTGTATGTGTCACTGGGTGCATCCATTGTGTGATATTTCCCTCTATATGTGTCACTGGGTGCATCCATTGTGTGATATTTCCCTCTATATGTGTCACTGGGTGCATCCACTGTGTGTTATTTTCCTCTATATGTGTCACTGGGTGCATCCATTATGTGATGTTTTCCTCTATATGTGTCACTGGGTGCATCCATTGTGTGATATTTCCCTCTATATGTGTCACTGGGCGCATCCATTGTGTGATATTTCCCTCTATATGTGTCACTGGGTGCATCCATTGTGTGATATTTCCCTCTATATGTGTCACTGGGTGCATCCACTGTGTGTTATTTTCCTCTATATGTGTCACTGGGTGCATCCATTGTGTGATATTTCCCTCTATATGTGTCACTGGGCGCATCCATTGTGTGATATTTTCCTCTATATGTGTCACTGGGTGCATCCATTGTGTGATATTTTGTGTTGTAAACTGCCCCGCCCAGTATCTTTCCATCACTTTCTCCTCACTGTGTGGCTTTGGCCATAGAATGGATTGAATGGGTCAGTCCCCGACTCACATCATTGTATTGTGTGGGATGTATTCACAGGACATCACCAGGGGGTAGAAGTATTTTACACTCCCTGTCATATCTCATTCAGCTGCCAGCTCTTAGCTCAATTAACTTGGAAAACAATAGCCCCCTGCAGCATTATCTAAATATTCCCTCCTCCACCGCATTAACTGTTAAATACTGTAGACGAGATAAACCACGGCAGTAAAAAACCATTGCACAGACATTGGTAAAGGTTGCCTCATGGGAAAGATCAACAAAATGGAAATGGGAGATAAAAAAGAAATGATATTTTTTACTCTTTACATGCAATTACTTCAAAGGGGGAAAAAAGCAGCATGTGTTTTATTTGTTTTACAATGTGTTTTTATTTGTAATGCACAAATAATCTAGGTACAGTTTATGCAAGTGTTAGTGTGCCTTTAATGTGCAGTAAGGAGGTTGCGGCTTAGTCAGAATAACGTCTCTAGCCGATAACTTCAGTGTAGGGTGGGAATGGCACCCTTAATTTTCAAACGGATGTGAATATCGCGAGTAGAATAGGTTTTGCATGTCGCCATGTTATCCTGGACATCTATTACTAATTCATGTAGAGGGGGAACACAGGGAAGTACTGCCCTGCAACATGTATAATTCATATACTGCAGGAAGGAAATCAAGGCAGGTTACCTATGATTCCTTTTTGGTTTCTTCTATGCAGCGTATGGGTTCCACATGTTGCGGGGTGCCATTTTTCATGCACTGCCCATCAGCATGAATAAATTATATGTGTCCAGGAAAACATGGCTGACCTGGCAACCCTGGAGTGGAACCTTCCTCCAGGTACAACTTGGCTAATTTCGAAACCTATCTCTGCCGCAAGTCAGGGGTGCTAGCCTTGTTTTATGTCTTTGTTTAATCTAGTGGTCACAGACTTGCACTAACCCAGCTTAACATTGGACACTGGTGAATAGACTCTTAGGCTGGGGTCAGACCAGCGCACTTTTAACGTGCGTTCTGGCGCACATAATTACGGCCGCACTAGCAGCAGATGACGGGCAATGATGGCCAATATACGATGTACGGCCGCAGAAAAGTCCGGCCGTGCAACGCAAGTGGAATTTGAACGCATTTTTCTGAGAACGCTGAACCGCTAGTACTGACGTACTGAGTGCGCAGCTGCGGCATAGCGGCGTGTTTGCGTGATTAGGAGATGTCAGACGCTGCTAATGTCCAGCCTACATAACGTCCAGACGCAAAAAGAGTTTTATTGACGATCCGTACAAAATCACGCCCGAAAATGCGCGTCGTCTGACCGTTTTTGCGCATTCCGTGAAAAAATACGTCAATGCGTTCGGACGCACTTTTTCACGTTCGCGGGGAAAAATGCTTTCGCCTGACCCTAGCCTTAGGAGTTCGCATTAGACTGGACCAAGGGTCAGCAACCTTGGCTCCCTGATGTTTTGGGAACTACATTTCCCATGTGGCTCAGTCAGGTTAATGGGCTCCATAGAAGGATCAAGCTATGTAGCGCTGAGAGCACTACAGTTTGACCAATGGTGCTTTTCCATTGGTCCAAACGTCCAGACTAGCTCAATTTTGCAAGGGGGTGGGGGTAACCTAGGGCGGGCAATTGTCCCCCTGTAGCGACGACAATGGAAGGGATACAGCGTGTGCCAGTTCCTCTTTAAGCCAGTGTGCACAGTATGCAGCTTCTGACTTCTAGTTCCCCTATAAGCCATTATTTTAACCTCCCTGGTGTTACGATTCTGACATCTTTTAGATGTCAGAATCGTTCCATTTATTTATTTTTTTGCCCCCTAGCCGTATTCCCGAGTGTGGCTCAGGGTTAAATTCCTACGCTGGAAGCGGTAACGCCGAGAAACACTTGGGATGCCGCTGGATACATCAACCTGTCCCTACGCTCCCTCGCTGTCCCCCGCAATCTCCTCCGGTGAACGCGACCCTCATACTTCCTGGTTCCCTTCTCGCGGGAGGGGAATCAGGAAGTAAAACGCTGCGATCGCCAGAGGAGACTGTGGGCGACAGCAAGGGAGCGCAGGGACAGGTAATGTATGCAGCCCGAGTGTGGCTCGGGGTTACCGCTCTCAGCACCGAAAGTTAACCCCGAGCCACACTTGGGAAAACCATCAGGGGGGTTAATGTCTGTATCTTAAGCAGAAAAATAAAGTATAACTGGATGTGTTTTTTTTTTTTAACCAAGCCACGAAAATTTTATTTTAAAAAAGCATAAATGTTTTTTTTTATTTTTAAAAAAGACCAACCCCCCCCCCCAATAAACAGTAAGTGCCATGATTTGATTTTCAAATTAGTCTATTTCATTGTTAGTGTTAAAAAATCTGGCAAGTCAACCAATGGCAACCTACAGCAGAGGTCAGCAACATTGGCCCTCCATATGTTTTGGAACTACTAAACCCATGAGGCTCGACCAATCTGATGAGTGCTCTGAGCATCATGGGAAAAGTAGTTCCGAAACATCTGGAGGGCCAAGGTTGCTGACCCCTGCTCGGGATGAAAATATATATGAAGCTGTGATCATTTCTGTTTGGGTCTCGCTTTAGCAACTGTGCACTAATTTTTAATTTATTACTTTTTTCTTTTTTTTCTATTAGCCACAAATCACCACTAGGTGGTGACACTAAACCATGATATAACAGTGGCTGGCAATCTAGGTGAGGTCACCTCTGGATATAAGTAGGGCAGAAACATCACTTTTTTTACTCAGTTTTTCCTCAAACCTTTTTTTATGAATATAAGTTTTATTTTGATTTCCTAAGAAGATGGTCAGGGTTATTCAAAGAGCTCCGAATTGCTGGAGAAAGGTAACCGAACAGTGAAATTCAGCGTTCGGTTACTTTTCCTGGCCATTCGGCTATCCAGAGAGCAGGCAGTTCGCCAAATGTTGGCGAATTGCCTGCACATACGGTGCCTGTTCGGTGCCTGTTCGAGGGCAGTGAAATCCCCATGGAGAAGCAATGCTTCGTCTATTCAGAGAACACAAACCAGCAGTGAAAAGATGCCGAATTGCCCTGCCATTCGGTGGTTTCATTCGACAGGTTTATTCAGGCGAATCCCATAGGCTTCAATGTTAAAAATATTCCAGTTTTAATTCAATATCTAATAAACTGTTGATTATAATATTCTGCAGTAAAGAGTCTCTTAATGTACAGATTTTTTTGGATCTTTTTGGCATTTTTTTCTGAAGTTTTTTTTTAAATCGTTTTTTCTTTTTTCTGTAACAGCCCTTTTTATTATCATTCATTGGATCTTATATGTAAATTTCAGACACTTTCGTTCTGTAGTTTCTTTACAAACAGCCAGTGGCGTAGCGTGGGTTGTCAGCGCCCGGGGCCAGCAAAGAATTGTGCGCCCCCCCCCAACCTGTGGACGTTATCGATATTGCCCCAGCTCACACATGGATTTGCCCCCAGCTCACACATGGATTTGCCCCCCAGCTCACACATGGATTTGCCCCCAGCTCATGGATTTGCCCCAGCTCTCACATGGATTTGCCCCCAGCTCATGGATTTGCCCCCCAGCTCATGGATTTGCCCCCAGCTCATGGATTTGCCCCCCAGCTCACTCATGGATTTGCCCCCCAGCTCACTCATGGATTTGCCCCCCAGCTCATAGATTTGCCTCAGCTCTCACATAGATTTGCCTCAGCTCACTCATGGATTTGCCCCCATCTCATGGATTTGCCCCCAGCTCACTCATGGATTTGCCCCCATCTCATGGATTTGCCCCCCAGCTCACTCATGGATTTGCCCCCATCTCATGGATTTGCCCCCCAGCTCACTCATGGATTTGCCCCCATCTCATGGATTTGCCCCCCAGCTCATGGATTTGCCCCAAGCTCATGGATTTGCCCCCCAGCTCACTCATGGATTTGCCCCCCAGCTCACTCATGGATTTGCCCCCCAGCTCATGGATTTGCCCCCCAGCTCACTCATGGATTTGCCCCCCAGCTCACTCATGGATTTGCCCCCCAGCTCTCACATGGATTTGCCCCCATCTCATGGATTTGCCCCCATCTCATGGATTTGCCCCCATCTCATGGATTTGCCCCAGCTCATGGATTTGCCCCCAGCTCATGGATTTGCCCCCCAGCTCACTCATGGATTTGCCCCCATCTCATAGATTTGCCCCCAGCCCTTACCTGGATATTGCCCCAGGCCCCAGCTCCGGCGGGGGTTGAGGGGACCGGGACCCAGATGCCGGGCAGCGCGGGAGCGCCTGCCCGGTCTTTAACAGTCCGTCCTGTTAGGTGATGCCGCGCAGCCGGTCACGTGGTCCGGCCAATCAGGTGGTACAGAGACTCCGTACCACCTGATTAGCCGGACCACGTGACCGGCTGCGCACGCCGCGCAGCCGCATCACCTAACAGGACGGACTGTTAAAGACCGGCAGGCGCTCCCGCGCTGCCCGGCATCTGCGTCCCCTCAACCCCCGGGCCAGTTTTAGGGGCGCAAATGCGCCCCTAACAAAACTGCGCCCGGGGCCACGGCCCCCCAGCCCCCCCCCACGCTACGCCACTGCAAACAGCGTTTCACTTTTAAAACATTCAAGCGTACTGTGGTTTTTTTTGGTTTTTTTACTCCATTCGTCTGCGGTTTCGGGTTTTTCCGGCGGCTGCTCTGCGCTGTGATTGGCTCCTGCTCGGGTTTCTCCGGTGTGTTCGGCGGGGTTAATCCAGATGTTTTTGTGGGTTTCGGTGTGCGTTCGCCGGGTTTTTCGGTGAGTGTTCGTCGGGTTTGTGGCGGCTTTTCCCTGCACTACGACGGCCCTGTGGTGCTTGCTGATCACACCGCAGGGTCGCCGAAATGGGATCACCAAATCGCACCGAATTGAAGAGAAGGAAAAGTCACCGAACGTGCAGTGACTTTTCAATTCTCTTTGAATAACCCTGGATATTTATTCTTTTGAAGGTTGTTTTTTTTTATGGATATCAAAATAAGGTGACACCGTAATTAAAGGCAGTTAAACGACGTAAGGGTTATTAAAAGAGAGTCGAAATAGCCACCAAATGTCATCAAACCGTGAATGTCCCCGTACAGTGCAATTTTGTGGCCATTCGGCTTTTCAAAAAGCTGGTGATTTGGCAATTATTGACGAATTGCCGGCTAAATACGGTGCTGTTCGGCAGTAGTGAAATCCCCCATCGTAAAGTTTTTTCTTTTTTTTACCCTAGTTCGGCGACTTGTCGGCTTTTTCCAGCAGCTGGTCAGTGGTCTGTTTGGCTGGTCGTCGGTTTTTTTATGATCGATTCGACTGTCTGTTCGGAAGCTCTAATGCATTCGGTGGTTTTTCAGATTGATTGGGGGGTTTTCTGATCACTTCGGGGATTTTTGGATTGATTCGGCGGTTTTGTGAAGATTTTTCGATTCGTTCGGCCGTTTGATTCGCTCCACTTCGGGGTTCCCTGTGGTGAATTTAAATCGCGGAAGTGCGGCGAATGGGAGAGCACCTAAATGTCGATAACATTTCGGTGCTCTCTGAATAACCTTCCAAACAGGGATCCAACTTTATATATAAATATATTACAGTATAACAGCATGTCGGGCAAAGAAAAAAAATGATTGTCATTCGAGATAGATATTTTAAATTTTGGGTGTGAGAGTAGGGATTTGGGGGTTTATGTCATTTTTATCCTTTTTTTTTTGATAATCAGAAGTAATTGAGGTGGGATATGTTGAACCCGGTCCACCACGCGGCTCTTTCTTTATCCTATCATATTTTGTGAGCGCGTAATCATTTGGTTGTGTTATTCGGGTGTGCAGCGTTTTGATTTAATTAATGTGTCATTATATTATCTTTTCCATTAGCACCTCGATTAATATATATGAGTGCAGATGACAAGAACAGTTTATTACTATCAGTTACTGCTGCTGAAACCGGAGAATGCAGCATGCCAGGTGCAGCGCACTCCACTTTAACAGGGATTGAATGGATTTTAATACACCATTATTTTACCTAATTTAAGTATTTTTAGAATATTATTTTAAGTTAAAGTTTTGCTGAATTTACTATGTCGAATATAGCTTATGCGTGTATATCTATATAGATATTTATACAAACGCACATATATACTGTACATACCTGTGAACACACATAACACACACACACATGCATGCAAAGATATAAATACATATACACACACGTGCATGCACAGATATAAATACATATACACACACATGCATGCATAGATATAAATATATATACACACACATGCATGCAAATATATAAATACATATATACACACACGTGCATGCACAGATATAAATACATATACACACACATGCATGCATAGATATAAATATATATACACACACATGCATGCACAGATATAAATGCATATACACACACATAAAACACACACATGCCCACAGATATAAATATATATACACATACCAAGAAGGTGGGATACATTGGCGCTGTGATAGGCTTAAGCAATTTATGGCCATATATTGTGAACTAAATTCCCATTAGTTTCTAACAGAGCCTAGGGTTAAAAACCTTGTAAAAATTATTGAATGGGTTAAAAACCTGAAATCCTGAAAGGGTTAAAAGTTGTTAGACTCTGGTAAAAATCTTGAAATGTTTAAATGTATAAGCTACCGTTGAAGTCTTTGAATGTGTTAACCTGTGTGCTCTCCTCTTGATTTGTGTATATATATATATATATATATTACAAACAGCAAAAAGGTCGCACTCAACCTAAACTGAGTGGGTGCATCTAAGCTGTGGTGCCGCCGCTTGCTTTGCGCCGCGTGTTCGGCTCCCTGTGAGCGTCCGGCGGCATGGAGCTTTGGGCGCTCGCAGGGGGAACCACGTGTACAGCCGCGTTCTCGCGATATCGTGGCTCGTCACGTGGTTCCCCCAGGCGAGCTCGCAAGCTCCATGCCACCGGACGCTCACAGGGAGCCGAACACGCAGCGCCAAGAGGTGAACTGGGGCAGTATATCCATGTGCTGGGGCAATATCCATGTGCTGGGGCAGTATCCATATGCTGGGGCAGTATCCATGACGAGCTGGGGCAGTATCCATGAGCTGGAGCAGTATACATGTGCTGGGCAGTATCCATGAGCTGGGGCAGTATCCATGTGCTGGGGCAATATCCATGTGCTGGGCAGTATCCATGAGCTGGGGCAGTATCCATGTGCTGGGGCAGTATCCATGTGCTGGGGCAGTATATCCATGTGCTGGGGCAGTATATCCATGAGCTGGGGCAGTATATCCATGTGAGCTGGAGCAGTATATCCATGTGAGCTGGAGCAGTATATCCATGTGTGCTGGGGCAGTATATCCATGTGTGCTGGGGCAAATATATCCATGTGTGCTGGGGCAGTATATCCATGTGAGCTGGAGCAGTATATCCATGTGTGCTGGGACAGTATATCCATGTGTGCTGGGGCAAATATATCCATGTGTGCTGGGGCAGTATATCCATGTGAGCTGGGGCAGTATATCCATGTGTGCTGGGGCAGTATCCAAGAGCTGGGGCAGTATATCCATGTGTGCTGGGGCAGTATCCATGTGCTGGGGCAGTATATCCATGTGCTGGGCAGTATATTCATGAGCTGGGGCAGTATCCATGTGCTGGGGCAGTATATCCATGTGCTGGGGCAGTATATCCATGAGCTGGGGCAGTATATCTATGAGCTGGGGCAGTATATCCATGTGAGCTGGAGCAGTATATCCATGTGAGCTGGAGCAGTATATCCATGTGTGCTGGGGCAAATATATCCATGTGTGCTGGGGCAGTATATCCATGTGAGCTGGAGGCAAATCAATATATCCATGTGAGCTGGGGCAATATGTCCATGTGAGCTGGGGGCAAAGAAATATATCCATGTGAGCTGGGGCAATATATCCATGTGAGCTGGGGCAATATATCCGTGGGAGCTGGGTCAATATATCCATCATATATATATATCAGTGGTTTTTATTGCTGTGGATTCTGTGGTACGCTCATACACACCACACAATGCTGTGAGTTTTATTACTGTGGAGCGATGTTATATCTTTTTCTTAAGTTTTTCTTTTCTGATCTGTATGTGCGTTATAATTAATTGAAATTAATCGATTAATCAACTAGAAAAAAATTTGATTAATCGCGCAGAAAATTTTTAATCAGTACCAGCCCTAATATATACAGTATATATATATATATATATATTGGTATTTAAACGCAACACATATATACATATACGCACACACATACATATATATATGCATACATCTACATACATTTGCACACATATATACACACATATACATATATTTATACATACATACACACACATATATTTATATACATACAGTTGTGTTCAAAATTATTCAACCCCCAATGCTGTAAAGGGTTTTAGGGAATTTAGTGTACATTTGTAATTGTATTCAGAATGAAATCCTACAAGGACTTTTTAAAGAACCATATGCAACTAAAATGACATCAATTGGTTTTGTAATACAGTAGTAAATGTTTTTTGTGAATTCTTCATTGACACAATTATTCAACCCCTTAAAGACTACCACTCTGAAGAACAGAGGTTCATTCAAGTGTTTTCAATCAGGTATTGAAAACACCTGTGGAGGTCACGGAGCAGCAATAAAGCATAATATGCACCAATTAGGCAGCTTTAAAATGACTGTGATACTCAGCTCCTTCTAGACATTTACTGGTGTGGTTACAAACATGGTGAAGTCAAGAGAATGGTCCAGGAAGACAAGAGAAGAGGTGATTACTCTTCACAGGAAGGGCAATGGCTGTAAGAAGATTGCAAAGATGTTAAACATACCAAGAGAGACCATAGGAAGCATCATTTGCAAATTCAAGGCAAAGGGCACTGTTGAAACGCTACCTGGTCCTGGCAGAAAGAAGATGCTGACTTCGACTGCTGTGCGCTACCTGAAGCGTAGAGTGGAGAAAAGTCCCCGTGTGACTGCTGAGGAACTGAGAAAAGATTTGTCAGATGTGGGTACTGAAGTTTCAACTCAGACAATACGGCGCACACTGCGTAATGAAGGCCTCCATGCCAGACCTCCCAGGCGCACCCCCTTGCTGTCTCCAAAGAATAAGAAGAGTCGACTGCAGTATGCCAAAAGTCATGTGGACAAACCACAGAAGTTTTGGGATACCCATTACACCCCAAGAAGTAGCAGAAAAAATCCAAGATCTGCGAAGTAAAAAAGCCAGCGGGATGGATGGAATTCTTCCAGAGATGATTAAACATGGCTCTCCAGAAGTACACGCCGCAATATGTAAAGTTTTCAACCTGGTCCTGAGCGTTGGATTCTACCCTCAAGTATGGAACCAAGGCCTCATAACACCTATCCATAAGAGTGGAGACCAATATGATCCAGCCAACTACAGAGGGATATGTGTCAGCAGCACACTGGGAAAACTGTTCAATAGCATCCAGAACAAAAGAATCCTCAGCTTCCTGACACAGCATAACGTCCTCAACAGAAGCCAAGCAGGATTCATGCCAAACATCGCACTACAGATCACATCTACACCCTGCACAGTCTCATCAAGGACCATGTCCACAATACAAAACATGGGAAAATATTTGCTTGCTTTGTGGACTTTAAGAAGGCCTTTGACTCAGTGTGGCACCCAGGCCTTTTCCTCAAACTACTGGAGAGTGGAATAGGAGGGAAAACATATGACGTCATCAAGAGCTCATATAATGAGAACTTCTGCAGCATAAAGGTGAATGGGAAGAGAACAGAGTACTTCCGGCAGGCTCGTGGAGTCAGACAAGGCTGCAGCCTAAGTCCAACCCTCTTTAACATCTACATCAATGGACTGGCTGAAGCTCTAGAATCCTCCTCAGCACCAGGACTAACTCTACATGACACCGAGGTGAAGTTCCTGTTGTATGCAGATGACCTCCTATTACTGTCACCAACAGAGAGAGGTCTACAAGACAGCCTGGAGTGCTGGAAAAATACAGTGTGGCATGGGCACTACCCATCAACCAAAAGAAAACAAAGGTCATGGTTTTCCAAAGGAAGAACGCAAAAACCAAGAGTTCCTGTTTCACACTTAATGACTGCACTCTTGATGAAGCCAACAGCTACACATACCTCGGCCTAGAAACAAACCGATCAGGAAGTTTCAAACCAGCCATAGAGGCCTAAGAGACAAGGCGCGTAGAACCTTCTATGCCATCAGGAGAAACCTCTACAAACTAAAACCGCCTGTAAGAGTCTGGCTTAAAATCTTTGATAGTGTCATCACTCCAATCCTCCTTTATGGCAGTGAAGTATGGGGCCCCATCACCTACCCTGACCAACTCAAATGGGACACCAGCCCAACAGAAATATTACATCTGGAATTCTGCAAACACCTCCTCCAAGTCCATCGGAGCACCTCTAACAATGCTTGCCGGGCCGAGCTGGGCAGACTCCCCTTACTTCTTGCAGTACAGAAGAGGGCGCTATCATACTGGGACCATCTAAACATCAGCAGCCTCAACTCATACCACCATAAAGCCCTACTGGCCAACAAGGACCATCCAAAACCATGTGGGCTGCAACAACTCATATCCACCCTGATCATCCAAAGCCCCCATGAAGGCAACCTGACAAAATATCAAATAAAAGGCCCTAATTAACGATTCCAGGGAAAACTATATCAGAGAATGGAGACATGATATAGCAAACTCCAAGAAACTCACCATTTACCAATCCTTACAGAGGGAATACAAACTGGCCCCATACCTGGAGGTACTACAAGACCCCAAGGACAGACAGATCCTGAGCCGGTACAGACTGAGCGCCCACAGCCTGGAAATTGAATCAGGGCGGCATAGACAGACCTACAAGTCCAGGGAGAATAGACTGTGCCAGCATTGTGACCAGGAGGCCCTGGAAGATGAGGTCCACTTCCTCCTACAGTGCCCCAAGTACTCAGCACTGAGGGAAACTCACTTCCAAAGACTCTCCGCTCTCATCCCGGACTTCACCTCTATAGAAGAGACGAGGAAACTCCACATCATATTGGGAGAAGAGGAGCCGGCGGTGAAAATATCTGCCCAATACGTCGCAGAATGTCACAGACTGAGAGGAACATGAGAGATCCTGGACTTATAAATCCCCAACACGGACCCATCCCCCTTCACATTATCCCTTACCCCTGATAATGTCCATGGACTGCCCATTCCCCCATATATATGTCCCACTACCCCCCTCCTCCCCATATGCTTTGGCAATGCTAAAATGTATTTGGTCCTGCCAATAAAGCTTTATTTTGATTTTGATTTGATTTTTTTTTTGGATAGTGTTCTGTGGACTGATGAAACAAAATTAGAACTGTTTGGGCCCATGGATCAACGCTATGTTTGGAGGAGGAAGAACAAGGCCTATGAAGAAAAGAACACCTTGCCTACTGTGAAGCATGGGGGGGTCAATCATGCTTTGGGGCTGTTTTGCTTCTGCAGGTACAGGGAAGCTTCAGCGTGTGCAAGGTACCATGAATTCTCTTCAGTACCAGGAGATATTGGATGACAATGTGATGCAGTCTGTCACAAACCTGAGGCTTGGGAGACGTTGGACCTTTCAACAGGACAATGATCCCAAGCATACCATACCTCAAGTCCACTAGAGCATGGTTGCAGATTAAAGGCTGGAATATTTTGGAGTGGCCATCGCAGTCACCTGACTTAAATCCGATTGAGAACTTTTGGTGGGACTTAAAGAAAACAGTTGCAGTGCGCAAGCCTAAGAATGTGACTGAACTGGAGGCTTTTGCCCATGACGAATGGGCGAAGATACCCGTAGATCGCTGCAAGACACTTGTGTCAAGCTATGCTTCACGTTTAAAAGCTGTTATAACTGTAAAAGGATGTTGTATTAAGTACTAAGATTGACTGTCACTTGGGGGTTGAATAAAACTGCTAATGATGTGAGCACAGAAAAGACATTTGTGGTTATTTCATTATAAATGTTATGTTATATTTGTCTGACCTACACGTGCCTCTTTGATTTAATTGTAAGCAAGATGACTGAATGATCAAAATCAATGTCAAACTGGCCAAAACACTCAATTTCAGTGGGGGTTGAATAATTTTGAACACAACTGTATATACCTATATATAATACAGCAGCCAACCATACAAACACTTAAGAGATTTCTATTAACATACCTCAATACATAATGCACCTGTAAACATGTGACATAGTGACTATATTTCCTACATATTTATTTTGTGTGTTAATAATCTTTATATTTGTGTGTTATTTTTAATATCTTGAATTTTTTTACGTTGTATTTCTGAACCTACTGTAACAATTCATTGCTCTTGAACCCAGGACATACTGGAAAACGAGAGAAATCTCAATGTATCCTTCCTGGGGAAAATACTTTATAAATAAATAAACAAACACATATATATTAAAACATGCACTTACAGTGGCAAGAAAAAGTATGTGAACCCTTTGGGATTACGTGGAGTTTTGCAAGAATTGGTGATAAAATGTGCTCTGATCTTCATCTAAGGCTAGGGTCAGACAAACGCATTTTTCGCGTTGTCCGTGAAAAAGTGCGTTCGAACGAATGGCCGCATTTTTTTACGGAATACACAATAGCGGTCATACCATGCGCATTTTCATCTGTGATTTTGTACGGATCATCAATAAAACCCTTTTTGTGTCTGGACGTTATGTTGGCCGGACGTGTGCAGCGTCTGACGTCTTCTAATCACACACACACACGCCGCTAGTGGACGCAGCGCACTCTGTACGTCAGTACTAGCGGTTTCACGTTCTCGAAAAAATGCATTCGTTTGCCACTTGCGTTGCGCAGCCGCACTTTTGTGCGGCCGTTCTTCGTATGCTGCCTGGCATTGGACGTCATTTGCTGCTAGCACGGCCGTGATTTAGTGCTGCTAAACGCACGTTGATACTGCGTTAGTCTGACCCTAGCCTAAGTCACAACAATTTGAAAAACACAGTCTGCTTAAAATAATACAACACAAATATTGTATGTTTTCATGTGTTTATTGAACATAACATGTAAACATTCACAGTGCAGGGTGAAAAAAGTATGTGAACCCCTAGCCTAATGACTTCTCCAAGAGCTAATTGGAGCCAGGAGTGAGCCAACCTTGAGCCCAATTGGTGTGATATTATTGGATGTGTTGCTGAAAGCTGTCCTGCCCTTTAAAAACACACACCAGTTTTGGGTTTACTGGTTTCAAGAAGCACTGCCTGATGTGAACCATGCCTCGCAGAAAAGAGCTCTCAGAAGACCTATGATCAAGAATTGTTGACTTGCATGAAGCTGGAAAGGGTTACAAAAGTATCTCCAAAAGCCTTGAGACTTGTGTCCACGGTAAGACAGACTGTCTACAAATGGAGAAAGTTCAGCACTGTTGCTACTCTCCCTAGGCGTGGTCGTCCTGTAAAGATGACTGCAAGAGCACAGCGCAGAATGCTTAATGAGGTAAAGAAGAATCCTAGAGTGTCAGCTAAAGACTTACAGAAATCTCTGGCACATGCTAACATTGTTGTTGACACATCTACAATAAGGAAAACATTAAACAAGAATGGAGTACATGGGAGGACACCACGGAGGAAGCCATTGCTGTCCAAAAAGAATATTGCAGCACGTTTGAAGTCTGCAAAAGAGCACCTGGATGCTCCACAGCACTACTGGCAAAATATTCTGTGGACAGATGAAACCAAAATTGAGTTGTTTGGAAAAAACACACAACACTATGTGTGGAGAAAAAAAGGCACAGCACATCAACATCAAAACCTCATCCCCACTGTAAAACATGGCGGAGGGAGCATCATGGTTTGGGACTGCTTTGCTGCCTCAGGGCCTGGACGGATTGTTGTCATTGATGGAAAAATTAATTCCAGAGTTTATCAAGACATTTTGCAGGAAAACGTAAGACCTTCTGTCCGCCAACTGAAGCTCCGCAGAGGATGGGTGATGCAACAGGACAATGACCCAAAGCATACAAGTAATTCAACAAACAAATGGCTTCAGCAAAACAAAATACGCCTTCTGGAGTGGCCCAGTCAGAGTCCTGACCTCAACCCGATTGAAATGCTGTGGCATGACCATAGGCGACTCTACAGGGGGGCAAGGGGGGGCAATTGCCCCCCCTAGGTTATTCCTTGCCCCCCATGTGCCCCCCCACCAAAAATAAGCATCCAGCTTCCCACACTTTTTCGAACCGCTGTATCTCCGTCCCTGTGCAACATATATAGACAATCTATGTGTCATTGGAAAGGGCAGATTCTGGCCTTTCCAATGATACCCAACATGACCATATTCAGTTTGAAATAAAAGTCATAAAACATTAAATAATAACGGACACTTAATCTTAAGGCTACATGCTGCACAGTATTCATTTCATGTTTTCCCATGAATAATGGCATATTAGGGATTAAGGGGGTAGCTAAATGCCACATTGTTTATTATTTTTATTGTATTTCCCTGGGTTTATGGCATTTTAGGGGTTATTATGGAAGTTAGAATCTAAAGCGTCTAATCATCTTTAGATCCTTTGCTTTTCATCACATTTCGGGGGAATTCATTTAGCTGAAAATATAGTGATTTCCTATTTAGTGAATGGTCACTGTAATTTGCTAAAAGTTGAGTCGCTGAAGCAGCGAAAACTGCCGAATTGCGGAAAATAAAGTATCAGGTTAGTACAATAAAAAGGCATCATTGCATCACATTACTCATTGCGTCACATTACTTATTGCATCACATTACTTACTCATGCGTCACATTACTCATTGCGTCACATTACTTATTGCATCACATTACTCTGGGGTTTTGGAACCTTATTTATATATATACTTATTTAGGGAACTATTACCTGGTTTGGGTTAACCCTTGCGTCGGCATGGTTTTGCGTTAGCGCCAGGTTAATTGAGTCTAGCACCTGACCAACAGATCGTTTGCCTCCCGCTACAAACGGGAAAAATCACTTAGCGCGTTGCTATTAGCGATTTGTACTGCGAGCTTACTGTACTTTCTGCGTCCTTTACTTCACACGGAGAGCGCTAGAGATCTCTAGCGCTTTTGCAGCTAACAGATCACTTGGTGCCAGCGCTAATTTTTTAGGGGCGCTAATTGCAACATTTTACCTACTGCTCAACCCTGGTGCTAGCTCCAAAAAAACTGTAAAAAAGGTCCTCACCCAAAATTAACAGGCATTTGAAAGGAATGCAGCACAGGTGTTCTCTTGGCCCCATACACCATAGCAATGGATCTGGTCCGCATTGTCGTTGCTGTTGCAGTAGGCTCTATTATAAATGTATCCTTTATCCACATATATCCTAATATATTGCCTAATTTTAAACATTTTATGCTGGAGGTTATTCATAGAATGGAAGTGGTTGATTATTAGGGTGACCGTGTGGACCATTTTTAAAGTGACACATGGATAAGTCTTGCTCTGAAACATGTATTATTTATATGCTGCAGCAGGGAAATTTTTGTCGCTCACCTGGCCTTCCTTTTGGATCCATTAAATGCAGTGTAATGATTCTACATGCTGTCGGGAGGCATTTATCATGCAATGCCCATCAGCCTTAATATATGTGTGCATCAAAACATGGATAATACGGCCACCATGGAGGATTTTAATAATCCAGGATGTGAGGTTATTCACTGGATGTGTTCATATTAAAGCTTGTGAGGGCGGGGGATAGGTATGGCCCGGCACTCTGCACTGGAAAGAAAAAACAGTTCTGTCCTGTATACAACTGCATTAACGCTGGGTCTCAGCCCGGTTCTTAAAGTTTTCCTAGCATGCGCCAAACGACCTTGTTTATGGACTACCGCGGACAAGGTGATCTGTTAGTAGGTCGTCAGGCACTAAGTTTTAGTGACTCGCGCTAAATTTTTCCTTTAGTGATGGTGTTTTAGCTCACACCAGGTGATAGGGCTCTTAGTTTTATTCAGTGGTATGATTTAGTGGTGAAAATGATTAGTGCCCCCCCAGTTTTGACTGCGGTATCTTCTGTGCCCCCCCTAAATATTGTTCCTAGAGTCGCCACTGGGCATGACCTTAAGGCTACTGTCAGACTAACGCAGTATCAACGTGCGTTTAGCAGCACTAAATCACGGCCGTGCTAGCAGCAAATGACATCCAATGCCAGGCAGCATACGAAGAACGGCCACACAAAAGTGCAGCTGCGCAACGCAAGTGGCAGACGAACGCATTTTTTCGAGAACGTGAAACCGCTAGTACTGACGTACAGACTGCGCTGCGTCCGCTAGCGGCGTGTGTGTGTGATTAGGAGACGTCAGACGCTGCTAATGTCCGGCCAACATAACGTCCAGACACAAAAAGGGTTTTATTGATGATCCGTACAAAATCACGGACGAAAATGCGCATGGTATGACCGCTATCGCGTATTCCGTGAAAAAATGCGTCCATTCGTTCGAACGCACTTTTTCACGGACAACGCGAAAAATGCGTTAGTCTGACCCTAGCCTAAGAGAGCGATTCACACCAGACATCCCAAGAATATTGCTACACTGAAACAGTTTTGTGAAGAGGAATGGTCCAAAATTACTCCAGATCGTTGTGCAGGTCTGATCTGCAACTACAAGAAACGTTTGGTTGAGGTTATTGCTGCCAAAGGAGGGTCAAGTCAACCAGTTATTAAGTCCAAAGGTTCACATACTTTTTCCACCCTGCACTGTGAATGTTTACATGTTCTGTTCAATAAAAACATGAAAACATATAATGTTTGTGTTGTATTATTTTAAGCAGACTGTGTTTTTCAAATTGTTGTGATTTAGATGAAGATCAGAGCACATTTTATGACCAGTTCATGCAAAACTCCACGTAATCCCAAAGGGTTCACTTACTTTTTCTTGCCACTGTATATATAAATTTGTTTTGGCATACAATCTCTATAGACAGATGCTGGCATCGCACAGGCCTCTATTGTATAGCCTGTTGATTTCCAGCATGGCACCACCACAGAACGGCACCTTTCAAAGAAGGTATTTCCTTATATCTCTGCCCCGCTCGGCCTCCCCATGTTTTTGGTAACATCTTGGAGCACATAAAATTCATCCGTCCTGGGTTTTCGGCATTCACTGCCATTTCCAAGCTCTCTCTGAAAGCAGCGTCAGCTTGATTCCCGGATGAGATGTTCACAGAGCAGATGTCCACATACTTTTGGCCATATGGAAAAGTAAGAATGCACAGGCTTACAACATAACGTAAAAAAAGAAGCAATGTTACCTATGTGTACTCTGAGGGTAAAACCATATTACACTCACGATTGAGTCAATTGGAATGTCCCTTCGGTTGATTTCCAATGATATTTTTCACAGACAATATGCAGGGTTTTTTGTCCTGAACGGAATGTTATCTTGTCACTTTATCATTGTTTTCACCTTCATTCCCCCTCCTTTAGATTTTTCAAATATGCCACTCCTCTAATCTAATTATGAGATTATTATCGGTGGTGGCCACCAGGTAAAAGGTTCATAATCCACCTGAAGACCCATGCAAATCCTAAAAAGGCAGAACCGTGTTTTACAGGCGGTAATATTACACCATTAGTACTGGTACTGAATCTTTATGAAGATTTCCAGCTTGACCCACATCCACCAAACACATCTAAAACCTATGATAGGAGTCCTCTCATGGATTGTTGAATTTTTATCATTATTACATGGGTTCCTTCCTTCTGGAAATCACTCCCAGTTTCACTATGTTGCATTAAAAGAGCAGTTGGCTTGTCTTTTGTAAATCAACTCTGTGTACTTCTGGATCTCCAAACTTGGCTATTTCTCTGACTCCTCTCTGTTAGTGTAGTAGTTGGCCATTCAAAAGCCCATGCTCTAGCATAGGGTTTCTTTCCTTTCTACATAAGGTGGACCTGTCACATCCTCGTTATTCACTAACAAAAAGCTTGGCATGACCCCAGTTTCATGAACACCAGCAGTGGAAGCTCGGTTTGCCTGTTGGTGGGCATCTAAACATGGCAACTTGACTTATCCCAACAGGCATCCACTGTGTAAACAAGACCAAGACACAACCTTGTTATTCACTAACAAAAAGTTTGACATGAGTCCAGTTTCATCCCCCCCAGTGGAGGCTGGTTGTTTCTTCTGGTGTACTTCCAAACATGGCAAATATGAGTCACATGGATGCTGAGAATTAAATGTACCCTGACCATAGGTGAATTCAACCTTGAAACGTTGGCCCTGAAAATGGTCCTGAATATTCTACTTTGCCATGCAAACTCTACTGAATTTGTTAAGGACAACCTTTGCAATGAATTCCATAGATGTATTATACCTACTCTGAAGAAGCATGCAGGTGGAGTGGTTTGTACTATGAGGATTTTATGGACTTGTGCATCATTAGCATCTATGTTTCTCTCTTCCACAAAAAGAGAAAATTTGAAATGACTATTTCTGATATGCCTTGGTTTTACACGGTATGAGAAACAGACCTACGGTGTTCAAGGTCTTATAATTTTGCCATGAAACCCCTGAGATTTTCCTACGTTTATACTTCCATAGGGTGGACAGTTGCTCTTTCAAACTGTCTTCATCAATGGGCTTTATAAGGTAAGACAATACCTACTATGGTGGAACACTGCGCTTTCATATGTAATCCCCTGTGGGACTATGAGCTCCAGGGAGACGGCTACAATATAGAACATACGATCTACGAAGCAAGGTCGTTTTCTTTATTTTGGAAATCTATAAAGCAAGGCCATTTTGTCAGGTGGTAAAGTAAATGTCAGTCCGAAATTATGTTTTAGCTTGTTCGGCCTGTAAATAACCACAGGAAACACTTCCAAGGGATTTTTTTTTGGGGGGGGGGTTGTTTGTTTCCCGTGAGAAGGAAAAAGGAGAATTTAATATAACTTTAACCTTTAATTGGATCTCATCCTGCCTAGGAAATCGTCCTATAGAATTAATTCTCACTTGCTCTGGAGTAAAAAGGAATAATTTGGTTAAGTCCCTTTTTCTTTTGCTATGGATTTCCAGCGTTAATCGGATTCCCCCGAGGCTTTGATACCGAACACCTCCTACCCGGAAGAGAATCCTGTGTCCCGAATAAGGCTCATATTTAAAAATTGTCAAAGTTAATTTGTCAAGTGTTGACTTCCACACTTTGGTTATGCGCAGTCGGCCCCTTTCAAGCTCTTCTCAGACCCTCTCTCTCCATGTAATCTGCAGATTAACACCTATTACTGGGTTACTTAACATCTTGTTAAAAACAAGCCCTGATATTTTACAGTCCTTGGCCATGAATGGAGGCCTGATTAATGACATCCTGCCTCAATTTCCGAAGAATACAAAATCTGCTTCACAATGGCCACCGATTTTCCATGCCCCGAACCAAAGACGACCGTCGCTGATTCCGCAGTGATAGCTTTGCTTTCCGGGGAGTTTAAATATTGAACTCTAATATTTTCTTAGCTTTCGGCGACATTATATATGTTTTCTATATTCCTAAGGTTTTGTAATGAGGTGAGGTTTTTTATTTAAATTTTCCTTGATTTTGCTTTTTCCTTTTGCTTCCGGCAACTATTGTATTTTACTTTGTATAACTGAATCTCCTGCCATAAGCAAAACCCCGAAAGAGGAAATTTTCGTGGAAATAGCACATTTTTGCCCATTATTGCAATGTTGAATATTTTTCACATCTGGGTTTTCCAGAATTTGTGTCACATACATAATATTAAGCACATATATAATTTAAACATTTAGGGCCCTATTACATTCCCAACGCAGCGCAGGATTTTTTGCGCACAGCATTAACGCGCGAAAATTAACGGTGGTATTGCAATCCTCGCGCAAATTTTCATCCGTCAAAAAATAACGTTCATGAAACCGACGCGCAAAAATGCGCGCAAAGTACCGTTGCGTGCAGAAATCAGTGATCGCAATGTAATTTTTGACGCGACCACGTCATTTTTTGACGCGAGTCCGTCCTTTTTTGACGTGAGTCCGTCATTTTTGTGCAGACTGCGCACAACAGACGTACGTTTTGATTGAAGACAAGGTAGTTTTTGACAGATCTAGTAAAAAAAAAGTGCGCATCGATGTTCTCCGTTGTGAATCCGCAGTTTGGTACGATCCGGTTGTTACAATTTGCCGTTACCACCAGCTTTTCAAAGACGATAAAATTATGCGCGCAAATGTTGTCCGTTAAATTTTGCACTAAGATTGTAATATCATGCGTTTACCAGCGCACAAAAGCATTTGCGCTCACAATGTTAAGTATAGGACGTGCACAGTTCATTACGCTCGCGCAGGTCCCTCCGCGTTAAACGTTGACGCACATTTTGTGCGCGAACGTAGTAATATGACGTTCTGCGCAAAGGGTTTTTAACATTTAACATTTTTAGCATTAATGCGTTTTTGCGCACGCGTTAAAAATTGCGCGAAGAATGTAATAGGGCCCTTATACTTTCAAATGTTGTATGTATGTATATATATAAACAAACACGATGCCCCACAAATGAGATATTTTTATAAAAAATTATTTAAACACTTATACATGTTATTGTTTTGTGTGTGTATATATATATGTACTGTATGTATATGAAACAAACACAATGCCCGCAAAATCGCAAATCAGAGATTTTTAAATATAATTTAAACATTTATACATTCCAATGTTGTATGTATATATATATATATATATATATATAAACAAACATAATGCCTCGCAAATCAGAATTTTTTTAAAGCAAATAAACTGTTTCATTTATTGTCGGCGAGAAAAATCTTAATGCATCCTTCCTAGTAAAATACTTTATAAATAAATAAATAATTTCAGTCCCAACCAGTCTTTTATCAAGATAGTCTTGATCAAAGTCCGTTTGGGACTGAAATGTCGACAATAAATTAAACAGTTTAATTGCTTTAAAAAAATCTTTGTTTTGAGGCACATCGTGTTTGTTGTGATTCGGGTGGCCAGGCCTCAGCACCAGAGTATTAAATAAGCTTTACGGCAAGGATGTGCGAAGATCGTGATGATTTCTATATATCGATCTCTTTTATACATGAATTTGAAAATATTTTTACCTCAGAAAACACAAGGAATTACTCACTATGTGGTGTATTAGTGGAGAACTGCAAGGAACGGCACATTGTGGACCACAATAGGAATATATAGTCGCGTTGTATAGGGATTAGCAAAACAAATCTTTTTATTTTCAGCTTTTAACGCTTTATTGATAGCGGTGGGAATTCACAAATTGCCACCTTCTGGATTCTCCCCTATAAACACTAAACCAAAATGTGATTTTAGGCCCAGGCTGCTAACTTGTCCGCGGATTTACCACAGTTTACACACACGCGTGAAGGTTATCATCAAATACCCTGGTTCACAGTCACTTGAACACCTTACTTCACATTGTGAAAGGCCAGGGCTGGAGGTGGCGGCCATGGGGGGTTTTGAGCACTGAAGGGAAGCAGCCTTTTCAGAAACTGACCACTTTTATAAAGATTTTACCTCATTTTAGATGAGGATTATTGATTACAGGACAGAAGTACTAAAGGACGAACAAATTATATTACCAAATGACTCTGTTAGACGGTTGCAGCACTCAAGATTTGTTTTTTTCCAGACATTTCGGTTACGTCGGCCTACAATTTTGGCTTGTGGCAATTGATAAAACCTCATTTTATTTCACAGCCGATTGACAGCAAAAGTCAGTTTGCAGATTATAGATCCACAAGTGTTAAATCAGTCCTCGGTCATGAGGTACGCTACGCATGGGTGTTTCAACATTTTATAACTAGGGTTGCCAGTTCATCCATGTTTCCTGTACAAGTATTATTATTTCATAGAGAGGGAGAGCACAGGGAAGATGCTGCCTTGCAGTATGTATAATTCATTTGCCGCAGGAGGGAAATCTAATCAGGGAAGGTCACCTTGGATTCCACTTGAGTTCTGCATATTACAGGGTTGCATTATTCATGCACTGCCCATCAGCCTGAATATGTGTCAAGGAAAACATGGCCGATCTGACAACCCTATTCATACCACAACTTTCATGAGGTAAATTTGACAACCCTATTCATACCACAACTTTCATGAGGTAAATTTGACAACCCTATTCATACCACAACTTTCATGAGGTAAATTTGAAGGCTAAGAAGGATACATTCGTAAAACGTGAATTTAAGTTTTTATGGGAACCGCAGTAAACTATTTCTCTGTTTTTTATTGTTAAAGGGATACTCCAGGCAATATGACCACCTCAGCTTTTTAAGGTGGTCATATTGCCTGAAGTATCCCATTTTTTTCCCCAGCCTTCTATCTTTTCCCGATCGGCTGATATTGCTGAGAGAAGCGGTGGACTTTACTCCGCCCTCCCAGCTGTCAATCAGCCGATCGGGTTTCAAGGTCCCCGCGTTTTGGAACTCTCGGCAAAGCTGGGATGTCATCGCGCTAGAAGCGCGATGACGTCCCACCACTCTGGCAGAGTCGCGGGAACGCGCAGGAGAAGGAGCTCGAGCTGCTGCCGTCTAATCCTCCTTCTCCTCCGCCTAAGTTTTTAGACGAGCAGGCGGGGTGAACTTCAGCTCACCTCGCCGCTCGTGAACGTGCGCTGCTCCGCGCATGCGCGGTTGAATGAGCTGATTGGCTGGTTTACGTGATAGGCGTGCATGCGCTCTTTGCACGTAAACCTTAAGCCAAGTTCCAACTTTAACACGACGGGAGCGGAAGAGGAGGGAGGTGAGTAAAAAAAATAAAAAAACGCCGTTGGAAAAGTGTAATTTTTAGGGTAAGTATAAAATTAAAAAAAATATATATATGTACTGAATGACTAGTTAGGGCAATAGGTTTAATATAAAGTAAAAAATAGAGGGGTGATTTTCAGCTTGGAGTGTTCCTTTAATTACTGCTGTGATTATAGCTTTCAAATGAGTTAGTCAGCATTACGGCCTATCTCAATATCGATCACATGAAGCCTGTTCCACTTGGCCACAATACACCATAGTCCTCAAGTCGTAGGACTCAATTTAATTCTATCGACTGATTTTTTTTAAAAAAAATATATATATATCAGCTGCTTGCGTCAGATATTTTTTTAAAAAAAAATTGGTTGATTCAGTTGAAAAAATTCAGCCCGAGCAAATATTGGAGAGATATCGATTTTTTACAAAAAAGGTTTAGCTGGAAAAAAAACCAAAAAAGCTTTTTCTTCAACCAGCATCTTACAGATTTGTGTCTTTTAAACGATCTATTAAAAATATCCATTTTTTTTAAAAAAGATTTCATGCTTATTCCCTCAAGTTTTCTGCATGAAAATCCATTTATCAACACCTTTTAGCATTTGAATGTTTTTTTGGAAATCGACATACCGGCTAAACTCAAATTGATATAGCTAATGTTTCCATTGAAAAATATAGCCGCGAGAGCCAATATTCAATCCAAATTTTAATCAGGAATAGAAATCGTGATAAACTCTCAGTTGACTCTCCCAAATAAAATGGTCGAAGTACGGGCAAAAAAGGTCCTGATCTTGGCCATCGAGGCTGAATTAAATCGAGCCCCTAGTTCTAAATCCAAAAAGCTGGTGGTTTGCGCCCATCTCATGGAACAAAAAAAACAGCACCTTGGATTCCTGCACAGCGGGTGGAAATCGGAAGGTGCGAAGAGTACATTTCTTTTTGAAAGGGAAAATTAGTATAATAAAAAGAGAAAGTCACCTCGAGTTTGGCAGCTGTGGAGCTCACCACAAAAGAGGACTAATTCACAATTACCTGAAACATGGAGGATAACTGGAAGTGTCCCCTGTCAAACAATAGAGCGAGACAGAAAGAAAACATGAATAAGAAAAGAAGAATTTGAATAGAGTTTTCCTTTGTCCTTTCTGTTAACCTTACGTGTTGATGATGATGACTCCACAACACTGTCCCAAGGTTTATGCAGTCTCTTTTCAAGTCTTTACTAATTGCCCAATCAACCTCCCCATCATTATCCCCTTTCATCTTCTCTTTTTCTACAATATATTGTTTTACTTTTTAATTTCACTTTGTGTTTGCTAGATATATAAATTTTATTTTTATTCTTTTTTTCTTCATTCTTTTTCGACTAAAAGAAGTGATCCATCGTCTTCCCTTCTGCTGTGGTTAACAATTCATAACCTTTTGACCTTGACACATTAATTCACAAGTACTTGCCAATTGTTTATGATAATATCGCAGCTGCACTGACAAACGTATGTGGGGACCCAATGTGTACATTTTACAGGCAGCTAACCTGATGGTTGTAGCTTTTTCATTCCATATACACTGCCCGGCCAAAAAGAAGTCGCACACTGTAATATTTGGTTGTGTTGTCTTTTGCTGTGATTGCGGCCCTCATTCGCCGTGGCATCGTTTCGATAAGCTCATGCAATGTCACAGCATTTATTGGCGTCCAGAGTGGCATTAATTTGTGGCCAAGATCTTGTGTTGATGATGGGAGAGTCGCGGCGCTGCGTAAAGTCTTCTCCAGCACATTGTCCCAAAGATTAACCTCAATGGGGTTAAGGTCTGGACTGTGCGATGGCCAATCCATGTGTGAAAATTATGTCTCATGCTCCCTCAACCACTCTTGCACAATTTCAGGCCGATGAATCCTGGCATTGCCATCTTGGAATATGCCCGCTGTGCCATCAGGAGAGAAAAAACCCATTGATGGAAAAACCTGCTCATTCAGTATATACAGGGAGTCACATGACCTCATTTTATGCTGAAACATATTAATTACTGCAGTAATTATCCAGTGGAAGGCTTATCCCTGGCTTTAAATGTCAAATGTTACATTTCAAGATGTGAAAAAGACTCATTCATAATCTCTCTTCTGTGGTCAAGGTGATGAGAATTGGGACAAGTCTTCTTGCCAAAGGCTCCGGACTCTGCGTTTGTGCAGATTTCAATTTTTGTTCTTTATTTTATTATTTTTTTGCGCTTGGCATTTGAGGTTTGTGTTAACATAGTCACATAGGGGAGACAAAAAGTGTGAAAAATATATATATCCTCCTAGAAAACAACCCACATGTTAAAGGGCTCTCAGTAATTGGTAACGATGAGTCAATCACTTGAGCAGGGATCGGGTCTAACATTGAGTAACATTAAGTCAGATATGGCCAGCTGAGTTTCAACATGTGACCCGACTACATTCCCAAAAACCAACACTCCCATTTTTTTAACTGGAAAAAAAAGGCTCTATTTTTAATAACATGTTTTGTGGTTAAGATCAAAGAGAGGGTGTTGAAAGAGGTAGAGTGGAAATGTTTGCAGAGGTGGATACAATATTCTCCTTCTCATTTTCGTGAAAGTCTTTTGAGTCCTTAAACTCTATTCTATTTATGTAATATCTTACTAGATCAGACGCCAGCAATTCCAGGTGTTAAAAATATTTCAGGCCTCCTTTAAAAAAAAAAAAAAAAAGAACCAAAACCTTTCATATCCAGCACAGAAAGTGTCTCCAAACTGGCATCGGCTCTTCTAAGACTTGTTAATATTTTGAAATTCCTTCGTCGCACTTGCTGTTTCTTCTAAAGTTGGAAGAATGCCAATAAAATAACCTGCTTCAAAAAAAAAATCAAAAAAATCCCAGACTTTGTTTTACTTAATGAAGTCCAGTTCTGGCGAACACCTGTGCATCAAGAGCCCTATCAAAAGGGATAGGGATCCCGCCCTATTCCAGATGTTTTCGGACTACAATGCCCACAACAGTAAGCCTGCATCTTGCAAACATCTGTCTTGCCAGGTGGCTTGAGCTAGGATGACCGATCGCCAACGAGAGCTGTGCGAAAACAGCTGTGCGGCAGAGCTCGGATCCACCAAAATGAATTAAGCAGAGGACACCGTTGAGCAGGTCAACAACTGTCAATCATATTGGGAATCTTGCTTATGGACAACTTGAGAGTACATAAAATTCTGTTCCACCTGTCATAGCGCGAACTTTACAATGTTTTACGAGTGGACCAATCACCATGGAAACAGATAGAACGTTCCTTCTGTCCGCTCCACTGTTACAGTGGCTGCCAAACATTTTTACAGAGGCATAAACTCACTTAGATTACAGTCAAGCAAAGAGATGATTTAGACCTCTACGGCTACGCGACCCTTACGAAAAATCTTCTCGATGCACCTCCATAGCCACCCTACTCACTCAATAACCCAATACCTCCCATTCATATTAGCCCCAACAGAATAGAAATGTCATTTAAATTATAAGAAGTTACCAAATAAAACAGCAGTAAACAAGCTAAAAGTGTAAAAAAATAAATCAAACTAACTACTAACTTATTGACAGACACAACCGACACTGACGGAGATACTGGCAAAGCCTGACTCTTCAGCCAAAATGTTGCCGTTTAAGATGTCACAATACATTTCCTGTTTTTCCACACAGAGGAGGGCCTGGTATTCTGTTATTATTACTTTGGCATTGCCAAAGACACTGACAGACCAAAGACACAAAGAGAATGACAGGCACTAAAAACGAGAAACTGGAATTCACAAAAATAGTGGAGATTCCACAAAACATTGCACATTTCTCTAATTGATCCTCAATTTTTGTTTTTTATTTAGAAGCAAACCCAGAGGCACAGGATGCCCCTACTCCCCTGACAAGATCATACTCTGATACAGACCCTAACCCCAACACACACTGACACAGACCCTGACTCACCTCCTACACACTGACACAGACCCTGACTCACCCCCACACACTGACACAGACCCCAACTCACCCCCCCCACACACACACTGGCACAGACCCTGACTCACCTCCTACACAGTGACACAGACCCTGACTCACCCCCACACACTGACACAGACCCTGACTCACCCCCCACACACTGATGCAGACCCTGACTCACCTCCTACACACTGACACAGACCCTGACTCACCCCCACACACTGACACATACCCTGACTCACCTCCTTCACAATGACACAGACCCTGACTCACCCCACACACTGATACAGACCCCGACTCACCCCACCCCACACAAACACACTGGCACAGACCCTGAATCACCTCCTACACAATGACACAGACCCTGACTCACCTCCTACACACTGACACAGACCCTGACTCACCCCACACACAGACCCTGACTCACCTCCTACACAATTACACAGACCCTGACTCACCTCCTACACAATGACACAAACCCTGACTCACCTCCTACACACTGACACAGACTCTGTCGTCCCACATACACTGAAGCTGATCTTGATGCCCCCAAACACCAACCCACACCCCACACACTCTAACACACAATGACACATCAACCCACTGTTAAACCAACACACTCTGACATAGTAACACAGAGACCATGAAAGTCCCTGCCTGTTACTTTGAATCTTACTGACATCAGGGAGGTTTAGGCAGGGGAACGTGGAGATTTCTTGTGTTGGGCGTATTAAGGTGATGCACAGGGAGCTTACTTGCACAAGGGTTGAGGCAGGTGCACCTGTGCTCAGCTCTTACTACAAGAGTCCACAGGGCCTGGTGTTCCTGTCCTGTGCATAAAGCTTGTTTATGGAACTGTCTCCGTGTCTGCCTTGACCCAAACCTCTATTTGATTTTGCCTTTATTCTACATTGTAGATGGTTGGCGCAATACTGGTGGTCTTACGTCTGGTACGAGAATATTACTCTCTAAACCGAGTGGACAAAGTTCCATCTGTACCTCGAAGAGATGTCAGTCTAGTTTTAGGGTTGTTGGCTTATCTCTTGACGACTCAAACCAAACCTCCTTCACAACCCTCTTGTCATACAGTTACCAGACATTTTTTTTCAGACTGTTGGCCCTGGTGACACAATGATTGCTTTTTCGTGGAAAAAAGTCATCCAACAGCATCGATTATGCAGACTGGAGAAGGAGAAAGTGAGGACAAATTCACTTTACACACTTTTCAGCAAGAGACACTAGTATGCAGATTAGGAATGTAAAAGGTTTCTAGTCTACTGCATGACATAAAGGTGATGCATTGTCTACTCTCTTTTGTTCCGTTATCTGAATGAGTTCAATGGAAGAAGAGGAAGAGAACCATTAGTGGACTCAAGAAACAACTAGGCAGCCTAAAATTTACTCATACTGGAGCTAGATTGATGAAAAGATGCAAGGATACTGGACAAGCAAGTCATCTACTATAGGATAGGTAGAATTCCATGTTTAACAATGCAACATTTGTGTACAAAGCCAGCTAACGGTCGAAACGTAGGTCAACATGTATTGGAAGTCCATGCCTATTGTTTCACATGGTTTTGGTCCAGAATGCTAATTATACATCACGCCTAGATTTTAATTTATGATACATCACATTTTGGATGGTGTAGAGCAGGGCTGCCAAACTCAAAGCCCCCCCCCCCAGATGTTGATTGCCTACAATTCCCAGAATTCTTTGAATGCAATAGATGGCCATAGAATCATGGGAGTTGTAGTTCAGAAACATCTGGTGGGACGGAGTTTGACAACCCTGGTGTAGATGTTACTTCTAAAGAGTGATGTCAGGTTTTGTGTGTCCATAAATCTCATCTGCATTAGAACCAAAGTGAAAGAGGACTTCCTTCCAGTACGACCATGACTCATTCCTTTCCATCTCAAGGAAACTGAGCTTCGGTTTACCTTTCCAAACCTAGTTATTCAGTTGAGTAATTGGCTTATTTACATTAACGGCATCTTAAAAGTGGAGAATTCTCTTGCAGGAAAAGATACTTTAGGGTCGATAAATGTATCAACATTTAGGAATTTCGGATTTTCCCGTCTTGACAGCCATCAGATTTCCCTTCAGACCTCCTGGAAAAACAAGCATAAAAAGACGATCGCATGCATTTTGTCTGACCTGATCACTCTGCTTGATCGATGATTATTAGTAAAATGTTGGCTAATGAAGGGTGGGTGCTCACATTTACGGATCAGCGAGTTTATTTGTGTATTTATAAGGTGTGTTTGCAATTTTAGAAGAAAAAAAAATCCTTTCTGTTGAACTCCAGAGAGTGAATTTCCATTCCTTTGACTATTTTAGGAAAGCAATACATGTTTCTGCCTGGGAAAGTCTGCCCATGGTTTGCAGAATTTCCTGTAAGAATGAATGAGAACTAATTTAAAAATAATATATATATACGTGTAATAACAGAAAATAAAAAAAATCATGTGAACTGTAGATGACTTTTCTGGGAGCTCAAAGGGAAAGTAAAAAATGTGAAAAGTTTCTAGGTACTTTTTTTCCTCACAGGAGACTTTTCCTATTTTAATATTGATTTAATTTCATCCTTCTATCAGGGTTATTCAAAGAGGAATTTCAGTCCTCTTTCATTCCCTACAGTTCAGGGTAGAAAATTCTCCAACCCTGCGGCGAATTCAGCATTTACCGCAGGGTCCCCGAAGTGCAAGGGAAAAGCTGCCGACCGCATCCGAAAAACCGCCGTTTTGAACTCAACAACTGCAGCAAAACCGCCGAACAAAAATCTGAGTTATCCAAAAACCCACCAAAAAAATCCGAACGCACCAGACGATCCGCCGCAAAACCACCAGAAAAAGGCAACGAGCCGATGAACGGGGTACAAAAAAAACACGCAACTTTTAAAAGCTATTTGCAAAAACTACTGTACGAAAATACCTGAAAATTCCATGAATAATAATAAAAAGGTCTGCTACAGAAAGAGAAAAAATTCGCTATTTAAAAAAATCTGGATTTTTTTTTGCCAAAAAAATACTGAAAAATGCCTAAATAAACCTAAAAATAAATCAATATAAAGACTTTTTGCTGCAGATTAAAAGAATAAACAGTTTAATAAATTTTCAATAAAAACGGGAATATTTTTAACATTGAAACCTATGGGATTCTCCTGTTTAAACTGGCAGAATGAAACCACCAAATATCAGGGCATTTCACTGACATTCCTCTGCAGTTCGGTGTCTGTGAATAGATTAACCATTGCTTCTCTATGGGGGATTTCACTGCCGCCAAAGATCACCATATTTTGCTGGGAATTGTGAATCGCCAGATTTTGAGTATTATTATTATCCTTTATTTATATAGCGCCACATATTCCGCAGCGCTTTACAAGATCAGTGTACAAGGGGTTGATACATTGTAATACCACACATGGATGATACGGCCTGATTCAGGGGGTCCCTGTTCCCAAGGGAACTTACAATCTATGAGATGTACAAGTATTTTGTGAGGTAGGCGCGCATCCATATCGTTAGATGTCTTGTCCATGGACACTCGCTGGTGGCGTCTTCTGAGTGGGATCGAGTCAGCTTTCCATGATTGTTGAGCAGTGACCTGGTGGTTAGGTTGAACCCACTTCTCGTAAAGTCGAGACTTGCTTCTCCACAGTTGTATTGGAGGGATGTGCTGAACGGTATTTTGACTTGCTTCTCCACTGTTGAAGGGTAGAGATGTTACCACTGGACTCCACAGGTGATATTGAGTGGTAGGCAAGCATGTACCATTAGGTGTCTTGCCCAAGGACACTTACTGGAGAGGTGCCCTGGCTGGGATTCGAACCTGGGTCTACACGGTTATAGAGCAGTGATGTTACCTCTACTCCATCCAGCCGGTACAGTAGTAGCTAAATGGCCATGAAATTGCACCGTACAGGAAAATTTACTGTTCGGTGCAATTTTGGGACCAGTCTGGCTCTTTTTGAATAACCCCTTATTTGTTTATGCTTGGACATTTATTGAACCAGCAACAAAACACACAGGTGCCTACAAAACAATGGCTTTATTAACAGAATGACCTATTGTTATGGTTTGGAATAAAGGATGAAGAAGCCCCTCAGGTAACCGTCAGAGGATCTTTAGTCCACTTGTTTGCTGAATGGTGTTCAGCTACATTTACATTTATTCTCTATCTATACAAGCATCTGTTATACTCTTCTACTGTTCTATATGTAAGATAGCAACATAGGTTATAAAAACATGAGAAAGTAAAGTAGCGTTTAACTACATTGCCTGCCCAAAAAAAGTCACCATCTACCGTACAAGCCTGTGGGGGCAATGTTATGATCTGGGGTTGTGTCAGTTGGTCAGGTCTGGGTTCAGCAACGTTATGTGTCCAAATAATTAGGCCATGCGACTCCCTGATTATACTGAATGAGCAGGTTTCTCTGATGGCACAGCGGGCATATTCCTAGATGACAATGCCAGGATTCCTTGGGTTCAAATTGTGCAAGAGGGGTTCAGGGAGCATGAGACATCATTTTCACACATGGATTGGCCACCACACAGTCCAGACCTTAATCCCACTGAGAACCTTTGGGATAATGTGCTGGGGAAGATGCCGCGGCGAATGCGTGCCGCAATCACAGCAAAAGGTGGTCCAATGAAACAAAGGCTTGACAAAGGCCATTCTTGGCCAAATGTTGCCACTGCCACCAATGTTCATCCAATAAAAGTTAAACTTATACCAGGCCTCAAAATTTCCACTCGCCTGCTCGCATTTGGCGAGTGAAAATTACATGACGGCGAGTGGGAATGCAGAGGCAGGCAGGGCAGGATAGGGGTTAGGTGGGGCAACTAGTGGCGAGTAACTCTTAAGTCCTGGCTACTAGCTTGGGACTTGAAATTTTGAGCCCTGCTTATACCATTACTAGTGGATGTTATATTCTTTCTCGTCTCCCACATTCCAGTCTGTAAAAGAAAATCTTTATGTTTCAACTGCTGCAAGTTTATATTAACCACTTTAAGTACATTGTCGATGATAGTCCAGAAGAAGCACAGAAGATACGAAGGAGCACAATATAAATAAATAACATCACAGGAAAGTTGAAGTCTAACACTACTTCACTGGAGACACGGTGAAATCACCATGCTAGCATCATCCTTATGTCATCTGTATATAGTTCTAATCCTGTACAGAGAGGAAAATATTGCTGCAGAGAGGAAAGCTCTAATCGTTCTAGGTAGGCACAGAAAGAATCATCAGAGAAGAAGTGAACAGTGGAAAACCAAGTGCCATCCATGGATAATTTGAGAAACACTGCTTTGGACCTTTCTTCGTGTTTTGTGAGATAGATCCCAATAAACCCTGTGTTTGGAGAGTTGACACATCTGTACAAGTCGCCGTTTTTCCGCTATTTTCTGTCTAAACAGAGCGAATCGGTTTGGTCATTCATCTCTACATTCGAAAAGCAATTTCAAAGAGCGAAGTGAAGCTTCTCCTTCCACTGTTTGGAGTTTATTTTTATGAAACGCTAGCAGCAATACGAGTTACCTTCTCTTAATCACACCATTATTCTAAACTATCCCTTAATCATGGGAATAAAACAAGGAATTGTTTTAATTCAGCTCGGTAGGTGAAATCTGCTAATTTTTTCAGACATATTTCAGCTTTTTTGGGGAGCCAGCGATTCAAATTCAGGATTGCCGGCAATTCGACTCACGATAAAAATTCGGGTCGAATATCGACTCTCACAGGCATACTTTTTAAAGGAAATATCTGCCATATCGATTCGATTCTAACTTGATTATTGATTTAAATTGGTCATCATGTGAGGATTGCCCCCCCAGCTCACCCGATCTGGAGATATTACTGAGTGAAGTGGAGGACTTTCCTACACCCCAACCTGTGTCACCAGCAGCCGGGATTTTTGAATTTCCCAGATGCCGGTCACCAGATCAGTCACTAGTGAAGACAGCACGCAGAGAGCATGCCAACATCACCCTCTCTGCGGCCAATCGCTCTGTGTACGTATTAAGTTTTACATATATATATATATATTTTGTATTTTCTTGATTACTGTGCCCCACAAATTTTTGTATAGTGCAATCGCTGTAGCACACAGTCTCAGAGAGGCAGCCGACAGTTGGGATGTGCATTAATATGAAAAGCCTTAACCATACCTTGCTGGACTGGATTCTCTCCTCATGTCCTGATAGAATACAGGAGGCAGGCATTCTCGCTAATAGCTTCACTGACCACTGTCTAGTGTACTGTGTGCGCAAAATAAAGGCCACAAAATCTCCCTCAAAGGTAATAATCACCAGGTCCTTCAAGAAATTTAATCTTGAATCCTTCCTAAATGATCTCAAACGGCTCACGTGGTACAGGCTAAACCTAATCCCAGACCTGGACTGTGCAATTGAATACTTTCAGTCAGAGCTCCTGCCAGTCTGGAATGCCCATGCCCCGCTGCATAAAGTGCGAGTCAAAGGGGCACATCTCCCCTGGGTTACAGCTGACCTCACACACATGTACCAGCTTAGAGATTCACTCTGGTCAAATTTCAAGAGTACTGGATCCATGGACGATCACTGTGAATACCAAAAATGGTGGAATGCATGCACAAAGCAAACAAAAATGGACAAAGCCCAATACTTCAATGAAAATCTAAACAATAACATATCAAACCCGAGAAATTTTTGGAAAATCATAAATAACATACAATCGCCCCCTGTCCACTCCCAACCAGCTGCTGTCAAAGTAAACAACCAAACCCTGCAAGACCCCCTAGATGTAGCAAATGCCTTTAATAACGATTTTGTTGGATGAGCCAACACCCTGATTGCTAAGCTAGCAATTGAAACACATGCAGAAAGGCAGCACCCCAGTCAGATCCTTCTAACTGTGCAAAAACCCTGTATCAAAGGGAAATTCAGTTTTAGACCGGCGCCTGTCAGTGCCATTACTAAACTTCTCTGTAACCAAAAAATGAAACACCAGTCAGGAGGACCTGACCAAATCCCAGCAATGCTGCTGAAAATCAGTGCACCGGCAATTGCAAAACCTGTCGCAACCCTAATAAATGAATCACTGGCGACTGGATATATACCCAAACTCTGGAAGACTGTGAGAGTGGTACCTTTCCATAAAGGTGGAGACAATACTTTGGTATCCAACTACCATCCAATATCATTGCTTCCTGTAATGTCAAAAATTCTGGAAAATTTTGTGTTTACACCTAATTACGCGAGATTACTATCAGTATTTGAACTATTTAACCCCAGATCAATCTGGCTTCCGTCCAAATCATTCAACCACAACTGCCCTTTTAAAAGTTTCCAATGATATCCAGGCTGGTATGGAACAAGGAAACCTAACTGGAGCCATCTTCCTTGATTTTGCCAAGGCCTTTGACACAGTAGACCATGGCATCTTATTACAAAAACTTAAAAACACTGGTATTGGTGATCGCACGCTATCCTGGTTTCAATCATATGTGTCTGATCGGTCGCAATATGTGTCCATTTCTGACAGCACTTCCCTCCCCCTCACAGTCACGTGCGGTGTACCCCAAGGCTCGATACTTGGCCCCCTGCTATTCACAATATTCATAAATGATCTACCCAATGTCTGCAAAGCCTCAACTGTACATATGTACGCAGACGACACCGTAATCTATACCAGCAAACCAGATCTCCCACAGCTGAAGGCCGTGCTGCAAGAACAATTCACAGAGGTAGAAAAGTGGATCAAAGATAACAAACTTTTTCTAAATGCTGACAAAACTGTTACAATGCTCTTTGGAACAAAACCTAAACTACACAAATTGCAAACACCCCATCTATGTGTCAAAATATATCTAGGTATGTGGTTAGACCTAAATCTATCCTTTGGCCCCCACATTGAAAAACTTTCATCTAAACTTTACCCCAAACTAGGTGCCCTGTACAGAAACAAATCCTGCCTGAGCCCCACGGTAAGAAAGCAGATTGTACAACAAATGCTTATGCCAGCTATTGAATACGGAGATGTAGTGTATGCAGCCGCGTGCAAACGCACCTCCAGAAACTTACTACATTGTATAACTCATTCTGTCGCTTTGTGCTACAATGTAACTACATGACCCACCATTGTGACATGTTAAAAGAACTAAACTGGCCGTTTCTGGAATCTAGACACACTCTTCACCTTTCCAACCTGGTGTTTAAGAGCTTTTCTGGGAAGCTACCACCCTACCTGAATAGGCTGCTTCCCTCAGCAGTTCCCTCATCCTATAAACTCCGATCCAGGACCAGCACCTTACTTACAATACCACAATACAAAAAGAAAGTGGCTCGATCCTTATTTTCCTACAAAGCACCACATTTATGGAATAACCTCCCAGACGCCATCAAATCTTCCCACAGTCTAAAGTCCCTTAAGAGCTCGCTATTAAGGCTGGGGTCAGACAAACGCAGTGCAATCGCGCATGCAGCCGCACTTAATCACGGCCGTAGTAGCAGAAAATGACGGCCAATGACGGGCAATATACGAAGTCCGGCGGCACAAACGTTCGGCCGCGCAACGCAAGCGGCAAACGAATGCATTTTTTTGAGAATGTGAAACCGTTAGTACTGACGTACAGAGTGCGCTGCGTCTGCTAGCGGTGTGTGTGCTTGATTCGGAGATGTCAGACACTGCTAATGTCCGGCCTACATAACGTCCAGACGCAAAAAGTGTTTTATTGATGATCCGTACAAAATCACGGCCGAAAATGCGCATCGTATGACCTCTATCGCGTATTCCGTGAAAGAATATGTCCATTCCTTCGAACGCACTTTTTCACGGACGACGCGAAAAATGCGTTCGTCTGACCCTAGCCTTACATGCCTCAATAAGGAATGCACCTGTAAACATGTTGCATAGTGACTATATTTCCTACATATTTATTTTCTGTTAATCTGTATATTTGTTTTCTGTTAATCTCTTGCATTTTACTACTTTGCATTTCTTTAACAATGTTCTTGAACCCAGGACATACTAAGTTGAAAACGAGAGAAATCTCAATGTATCCTTCCTGGTAAAATCCTTTATAAATAAATAAATAAATAAGTGCACAGATCCTTCGCTCTGCGCAGCCTCTGTGGAACTTTTGTACATAGCGGACGCAAGTTCTGTAGCGCAGCACAATTTGCGCCACCTACGCTACGCAAGCTGTGTTGAAACGCTTCAGGGACTTCTGGGTTCAGGAATCCATGAGCCGAAGAGGAGGAGCAGCACGCGGTGATGGACAAAAGGTGATCAAAATCACCAAAAATAATAAATAAATAATAATTTGGCAGAGTCTTTCAGCATCATCATCTGCCCAATTACGTAAGATTTTAAGAAAGAGAACTCTATTTTTTAACAGAGTATCCCATTAATCCCAAACCTCAAATGTTAAAACAGAGTTGGAATGAGGATAAGGGATCACCCAGTGGTGCGGATGGCAGTTGGTGCTTGTTTACGTATAGGAAACGCCATCAATATACCTGACACTTTTGGTCCTAATTGTACACAAACACACGCATATTCATGAACATATACACACACTGAGGACAATTCGTTGGAAGCCATCACTAAATGATAGTCCTCTCACCACGCTGCACATTCACGTCCCAAAGCCCCGGGCCAATACACAACTTTGCATCCTACATACATCACACGAAGGAAGGCAGGTTGACAGAGGTGTCACGTTGTGTTGTGAATGAATGGGGCAATCATTTAAAAGCTCCACAACTATAAACAGCTGCAAGGTAAATACCTCGTGCTGAAATGCAAGTGTCGAGTAAGAGGCGCATTATTATCACTTTTGTTTATGTGGACATCTAATACCTGGTGTTCGGGGAAGATAACCGTTTGCTTATCTGTCCTGGTTACAATTTATGATTTATTGTATGTGTTTGCCCGCAGCTGAGTGCACTTGTATACAAATCACCTGTTGGCGTTTCTTACAGGAATGGGAAGGTATGCTTCTCAGAGGGTTACATGCAACAAGAAAATACAATGAGTGTCGGTGGTGTGTATCCTTTTACGCAAGATGAAGTGAGGGATTGACGTTTGCAGCAAGGCCAAAGGTAAGCGAGTGTGTTAGATTGATGGCTCAATGAAATGGCCAACTCGGTGACTTCTTTAATTTAGCTTTTTACCAAAATCTTATCTGAAAGTCTAGATGTAGTCTGATAATATGGAGAGGCAGTGGTTAATTATTATGAGTAAACTAATCTTGCGAAATGCGTTTTATTTGTAACTAATAAATTATGTTTTTTTTTTAACTATACTACCTGTCCTGACTTTGTTCGGAGGATTACAAGAGAGATGGATAAGGCGCCCACCGGATACCCGTGACTAAACCACTCGCTGAATGCTGTATATGGAGGTTTCTCTATATACCTTAAAAAATGGTCAAATTCAATAACACAACACAGCACTCATAGACCATAAGAAAGCAGAATAAACACGTTACATGTCCATAGATGCAGTGATCTTCATTTCAAAATTAGTTTTCTTTACGATGTTAACGGTGAAACCAATACTGTGGAGAAAGAGCAAAAACCAGGATTGCGCAGTACGTCAGTTCAATGTGAGATAGTATTTCACTGGTATTTAAACTCACATTTAAAAGAGCCCACAACCGGCTCTAGGGAGAACAGCTCTTTGGGGCTTTCACAATTTTTCTTCAGGTGCCCATATACCCCACGGTAGGTCCCGTAGTTTTCAATGGAATATTGCTGCAATGTGAGTAGATCACAAAGCATCACCTGGTGCAGTGAATCACAAAAAAACTGTATTTTATAAAAAGAGCCAATTGTCAACTCACAAAGCGTTGAGCCTCTATTGGCTCCGTCAAAATGTCGCATAGGAAATCATAAAGAGATCTCAAAACCTTCTTTTACAGGATCTTAGGCAGACAGCAGTCAAATATCAAATTAAAAACATTTATTATGTAGAAATAAAAAGTACATATCTACCAGGACGCGTTTCGCCGGTTGGCTTCCTCAGCTGGTGATCTGATGATGGTGATCTTTCTCCACAGTATTGGTTCCACCGTTAACATCGTAAAGAAAACTAATTTTGAAATGAAGATCACTGCATCTATGGACATGTAACGTGTTTATTCTGCTTTCTTATGGACTATGGTCTATGAGCGCTGTGTTATTGAATTTGTTTGGAGGATTACCTAACCTTAATGTGCTCTGAGCAGTGCCTGAAATTGATGGGAGGTCTGTTACTCCTCATAATCATGCTGACTGTCTGACCTTTTGTGCCTTTAAAGAAACCACCGGCTGGGTGGAGTAGAGGTAATGTCACTGCTCTGCATGGAGAGACCCTCTGGAGTCATGGGTTCGATCCCAGCGAGCAACCTCTCCAGTAAGTGTCCTTGGCAAGACACCCAATGGTACATACTCGCCACCCAGGACATACTTGAAAACAAGAGAAATCTTAATGTATCCTTCCTGGTAAAATCCTTTCTCAAAAAAAAAAAAATGGGCACAGGAAAATGTTATTAGTTGGTCCCATACTTATTAACGAACACTACACAAAAACAGTTTGCATATTAGTATCTCTTTTCATCAAGGTACTTTGTGCTTATTATATCACCAGAAATAAAGAAGAGGAACACCTTTACGCATCCAACAGTGAAAATACTTGAACTGGTTTTCACATAGGCTCTTAACCACGTGAGTGTGCTCCTATATCTATTCTTTGGTTCCACCATTTACTGCACCTTTAAGACGCAGAAGACAAAAAGAAATCCTGTGTGAAGCGCTGATTTCCACTACTTTAGTGGTTAATTTGTAAGGTGCAGGACAGAAAAGTGCATATGAGCACAGAGGGGTGACACGGGATAACCAACTGGATGGAGTAGAGGTAACATCATTGCTCTATAAATGTGGAGATCCAGGTTGGAATCCTAGCCAGAGCACCTCTCCAGTAAGTGTCCTTGGGCAAGACACCTAATGGTACACACTCGCTACCCAGGACATTCTTGAAAATTAGTAAAATCTCAATGTATCCTTCCTGGTAAAATACTTTATAGAAAAACAAAAATGACATGTTGAACCTCGTTTTTTAAGGTCGGAGTCAGAAAGGTCCGGGATAACTGATTTCTCCGGTATTGTTTTTTAGTTTATCAAGACAGAGGTCTTCTTGATACCAGGGACGTGCAGTCAGGGGCGGCAGGTGAGGCAGGGCCTCACTGCCATAATTCCATTAAGTGGGGACTGTAAAATTTTAAATAAAACCTGCTGCTATATAAAATAAAAGTTCACATCCGCCGTCTGTCTCTGCTCCTTCACTTTTGGTTTTAGTTGCATAGCTCAAGCTGGCTAATACATTCGTTTGTAATCTTTTTCTCCAAGTTCTCTTCTTGTGATGTCCCTCAGAGAAAACACAGAGAATAGATCATAGTGCGACCTGTATATAATATCATATATATATGAATAAGGTGGTAGCACTCACATGAATTAGAACCCTCCTGGTTCTAGGTAGGTTCACTTTAGGGATATTGTTGGCTTCCCAAAAACCTTTTCAAAGACGAATCACTGGATCCCCATCAGATTTCCAAAGATGGAGGTTGAATTCACTTCAGCAGTACACGATGAGAATCAAATGAAGTTCCGTGTAAGTAGCTGATGGTAGGTGGTTGGAATCAGATAAAGCTTCGTATAGGTAGCTAATAGTATGGAGATTCTCAAATAAAAAGAAACTCCAAGACAGGATAAAAAATTTAATAAAATAAATAAAAACAAATAAAGCAAATAAACCAGAACGCGTTTCACCAATACATTAAAGTATCATAAGGCTTCCTCAGCTGGCTAATTTGAAATGACCATATTATGGCTTATATACTTATTCCCATTGACTGCTATCCAATCACAACCTTCTAATTTGGCAAGAGATTGGGGCAGCCAATGGGAACTTACTTTCGGTATGCATGGCCAATCTTAGTCATGAATTTTGGCGGGAAATAAATACACCCAATTAGATTTTGACTTTCGTTTTGTATAACCAATCCGATCGATGGAAAAACGAAACCTCGCGCGTGCGCGCCGGCGTTCGGAGGCTCCACGAAAAAATAATAAAGCCCCACATATGTGCGGAAAAAACGAAAATCGCATCCGACGAAAAAACGGATCGCTCGAAAGATGGAACGAAAACCCGCACATATGCGCTGACATCGAGAACTCTATGATCCAAACAGAGTTACAGTCAATAAAAAACGTAACTTTCAGTGTATAGGGCTAATTATACGTTTTGGCGGGAAATGGGTACATCCAATAGGATTTTAACTTTCATTATGTGTGACCAATCCGATCGATGGAAAAACAAAATCTCGTACATACGCACCATCGTTCGGAGGCTTCACAACAGAATAATAAAGCCCCATACATGCGTGCGTATTACGTACGAAGTGCAGTCGACCAAACAGATCGTATTCGGCTGAAAAACAAAACGAAAAACCCGCGCAAATGCGCTAGTGTCGGAACTCTACAATCCAAATATATGAACAGAAGGTCCCATATAGGAAACTAAAAACATTTTGACCACAAAACATCCCATAGTCCACCCTCACCCATAGAGACACTCAGGGTTATTCAGAGAGCGTGAAAAGCAGGAGAATGACTGGAGAATGAAAAATTCTAGATATTTTGACCTAGAATTTTTCATCCTCCTATCATTCTCCAGTCATTCTCCTGCTTTTCACGCTCTCTGAATAACCCTGACTGTATCTCCAAATCATTTACATGGCGAACAATCAACTATCTCTAATCCCAATCAGTCAGGACCAACTCCTATATAAATAGCTCAACAATATGCAGATTATGCAGATTTTGAGTTATGTCATTTTTTATAGTTTGTTTTTCCTTCCCGTATGAGATTTATTTTTATTTCCGATGTGGTTCTATATATATGTTTGGGTTACTTTGGCTAATTACCTCCATTCTGCCATTCATTTATGGGTCTATGTATAGCTGTTGGTCATCTGAGGGTTCAACACACTCCATCTCTATCATTATCCCTCTAATGTATTGTTGAGCTATTTATATAGGAGTTGGTCCTGACTGATTGGGATTAGAGATAGTTGATTGTTCGCCATGTAAATGATTTGGAGATACATTGTCTCTATGGGTGAGGGTGGACTATGGGATGTTTTGTGGTCAAAATGTTTTTAGTTTCCTATATGGGACCTTCTGTTCATATATTTGGATTGTAGAGTTCCGACACTAGCGCATTTGCGCGGGTTTTTCGTTTTGTTTTTCAGCTGAATACGATCTGTTTGGTCGACTGCACTTCGTACGTAATACGCACGCATGTATGGGGCTTTATTATTCTGTTGTGAAGCCTCCGAACGATGGTGCGTATGTACGAGATTTCGTTTTTCCATCGATCGGATTGGTCACACATAATGAAAGTTAAAATCCTATTGGATGTACCCATTTCCCGCCAAAACGTATAATTAGCCCTATACACTGAAAGTTACGTTTTTTATTGACTGTAACTCTGTTTGGATCATAGAGTTCTCGATGTCAGCGCATATGTGCGGGTTTTCGTTCCATCTTTCGAGCGATCCGTTTTTTCGTCGGATGCGATTTTCGTTTTTCCGCACATATGTGGGGCTTTATTATTTTTTCGTGGAGCCTCCGAACGCCAGCGCGCACGCGCGAGGTTTCGTTTTTCCATCGATCGGATTGGTTATACAAAACGAAAGTCAAAATCTAATTGGGTGTATTTATTTCCCGCCAAAATTCATGACTAAGATTGGCCATGCATACCGAAAGTAAGTTCCCATTGGCTGCCCCAATCTCTTGCCAAATTAGAAGGCTGTGATTGGATAGCAGTCAATGGGAATAAGTATATAAGCCATAATATGGTCATTTCAAATTAGCCAGCTGAGGAAGCCTTATGATACTTTAATGTATTGGTGAAACGCGTTCTGGTTTATTTGCTTTATTTGTTTTTATTTATTTTATTAAATTTTTTATCCTGTCTTGGAGTTTCTTTTTATTTGAGAATCTCCATACTATTAGCTACCTATACGGAGCTTTACCTGATTCCAACCACCTACCATCAGCTACTTACACGGAACTTCATTTGATTCTCATCGTGTACTGCTGAAGTGAATTCAACCTCCATCTTTGGAAATCTGATGGGGATCCAGTGATTCGTCTTTGAAAAGGTTTTTGGGAAGCCAACAATATCCCTAAAGTGAACCTACCTAGAACCAGGAGGGTTCTAATTCATGTGAGTGCTACCACCTTATTCATATATATATGATATTATATACAGGTCGCACTATGATCTATTCTCTGTGTTTTCTCTGAGGGACATCACAAGAAGAGAACTTGGAGAAAAAGATTACAAACGGGACACTGTATTCTGTGAAGGACATTGATATCGCTACACCATTTTTTTATTTTTGTCTATTCCTGTGATGGTTGAGTAACAAGGACCATTAGGTGTATAAGCGATTTTCCTGATATTGATCAATTTATCAGTGCTACATTATCTTTTTTGTTTATGGCTAATAGATTCATTGAAGTCTGCAGCGCACGTCTGGCGATGCCAACTTCCTGAATCTACGCTCTTCAGTGCCGCAGAGGCACTGAGAGCAATGGAATTGCTTGGACCAATGGGAAAGTGCCATTGATCTCAAGCAATTCAAAAAATGCCTCTATGTGAGGCAGGCCTCCCATGCTTTGATTGACACAGGACTGTCGTGTAACTGTCCTGGTCAGTCATGGGGGTGTGCCGCCGGACTGTGTGCCTGGAGGCACATCCTGGAGAGCAGCAAAAGATCCTGGGGAGCCCTGAGAACAGCAAAAGATCCCTGGGGTGGCCTGAGAGAGCAGAAAGTTCCTGGAGAGCCCTGGCAGCAGCCAGTTTTTGGGGAGCGTTGGCAGCAGCCAGATCCTGGGGAGCGCTGGCAGCAGCCAGATCCTGGGGAGCACGGGCAGCAGCCAGTTTCTGGGGAGCGCTGCACCTGAACCTACGTAACCCGTGTATGTCTAGCTCTGATACAAGTCAGTGCCTCACCAGCCACTGACCTCACCGCACGTCACTGCTTGATACGATGTATCTCCACGATGGCCAAGCGTTGCAGTCCTCAGTCCTCCTTTACCCTCACACTCGAACGTAGATCCCTGTGATGACATCCTCAACTTTTCTTTTTATTATCATAAATTTGTGAGCATTTCCCCCATTCGGTAACAAACTCGGCTTCTATTTTAGGAGTTCTTTTTGCCCTAATGCTCCGACCAGCTCGGTCAGATGAATCCAACTTTAGCAGGTACTTATGCTTATCTAAGGCACTGATAAGCTAACTGCGTTGGCCGGCCACGATCTGAATGTACAGCTGTAACCAGTCTTCGCATTCACTAATCACCTCCAGATAACTAGGCAGTTTTATGCCTCCTACCTGTGGTAATCTCTCCTCCGTGCTGTTGGTTAGACAAATTGATGTATCACCGCCACTAGAATGCAACTTGGCAACCGTTCTGAACGCTCGAGTCCATATTCAAACTGATGGAAATCATACGGTGAGTTTAAATAAATATATCCCGAACTGGACAATGAGGTGCCAGCATCAAAACCACTGATAAATAAACGTGCTATAAACCACCAACTACGGGGAAGGAAACGATACAACTATAACCCAACAAGAGGTGCTAAGGTACAGGTGACCTCTTAATAAAACATAACCTTTATTAAAAATATTTAAAGTTGTAAACAAACATAGAAGTGAAACACAGTGAAGTAACACGTTTTTTTTAATTATTTTCCAGCCCTATTTGTTGTGACACATTGTATATTGATTATTTAGATTGTATCTCCTGGTTTGAAGAAGTAGAAGCATTGCAATTTGTCCATTATAGCCACATTTTATGTAGGTTTATGTATCTTACCAGCCAACTGAGGAAGTCGGATGTGTTACCAACGAAACACGTCTTGGCGATAACGGTTAAAACTTATTTGTATTTTATATTTTTTTTTAAAGTTGAAGTTTGTTTTATTTTAGTACCGCTGTTTTTTATAATATTTTTTACTTCAATTTCCTGCCAACTGATTGAATCCGAATTTGAAATTGCACGCTGGAGAGTGATCTACCAAGAAGGGAGAGTCCCAAAAAGTGCTACAACAGGAGATCCACTGTTATTCCAGTCTCAGAATCAAGTGAGTGTAACACCTACCACTAATATTGGAGTTTCTATCAGGGTTATCCAAAGAGATCCGAATTGCTTGAGAATGGTAACCGAACGCTGAAAATCAGCGTTCGGTTACCTTTCCTGGCCATTCGGCTATCCAGAGAGCAGGCAATTCGCCAAATCCTGGCGAATTGCCTGCACATACGGTGCCTGTTCGGTGCCTGTTCGAGGGCAGTGAAATCCCCATGAAAAAGCACTGCTTCGTCTATTCAGAGAACGAAAACCAGCAGTGAAAGGTTCCCCTAATGTCCTGCCATTCGGTGGTTTAATTCGGCAAGTTAATTCAGGAGAATCCCATAGGCTTCAATGTTAAAAATATTCCTGTTTTAATTCAATATCTAATAAACCGTTCATTATAAAATTCTGCAGTAAAAAGTCTCTTTATTTATAGATTTTTTAGGATACGTTAAGCATTTTTCTGAATTATTATTATTATTTTTTTTTTAAAAGTCCGATTTTTTTTTTTTTAAAGTTTACTTATTTTTTCTGTAACAGCCCTTTTTATTATCATTCCCTGGACCTCCTGTGTAAATTGCAGACATTTTCGCTCAGTAGTTTCTTTGCAAACTGCGTTTCATTTTCACAGATTGACGCAAACTATTTTGCTAATTTATTCACCTCCCTCGTCTGCGTCTCAGCTGCTTCGGCTGAGTGCGATCGGCTCCTGCTCGGGCTTTTTCCGTGGTTTTCGGCAGGTTAATCCAGATGTTTTTGGGGGTTTTCGGGGTGCATTCGGTGGGTTTTGCGGTTAGTTTTCGTCAGGTTTGCGGCAGCCTTTCCCTGCAATTCGGGGACCCTGTGGTGTTTGCTGAATACACCGCAGGGTCACTGAAATGGGATCGGCAAAAGGAACCGAATTGAAGAGAATGAAAAGTCACCGAATGTGCGGTGACTTTTCGAATCTCTTTGAATAACCCTGTATGAAAAAGGATGTTCTGCACTATGTGGATTTTTTATTGCATATGGTCCTGGAGAAGTGTTTTGGATTGCGAGAAGGAGGGCCCCATCCCACTTGAAAAGTGGGCAAGACGCGATCCACAGAGCTATACAAATAGTAAGGGAGCTCTGAAAAGAGTGAGTTTGCAATCAGGGGGCGTTGTGGAAACAAGGGGGATTATTTATGTAATGAGATACTGCGCAATGAGAAGTGTTATACGTCTATCCTCTAGGTATGAAATAGGAGGCAGTGGACAAAACTATCATTGAGATAAGTATTATTAAGAAATATTTTATCCTTCACGGTGGTGAGATGTGACATGTTGAGTAAAAAACCTCAGTTTATCCACAAATTGGGTCTAAGACTTATGCGCTCTACTATTGTTTTTGGTTGATTGTGTGTATGTAGGGTGTTGTGTACCACCCTCTATCTGTGTGAGCAGCATAGGAGGTAAATTATTGTCGTAAAAGAGGCGCCAAACCACACATTTTATAGAATTATGTATCATATACCCAGGGCCTAATGTTTTCTTAAAGGGACGCTAACATAAACTGTAACTAGATTACTTGTGCATTACAAACAAAAACACATTATAAAACACATTATAAAACACCTGCTGCTGTTTTATTTTTCTGAAGTGATCGCATGTAAAAAGGAAAAATAAAATTTGCTTTTATCTCCTGGTTCCATTTTGTAAATTTTTCCCATGATGCAACATTTACCTTTTGTGAACTTTGCTTTGTGGATCTTGATTATTTAATCTACAGTATTTAACAATAAATTAAGTGGAGGAGGGACAGTTTAGATACGACTGCAGGAGGCTATTGTGTTCTCCAGGCTATCTGATATAACAGCTGGCAGCTGAATGAGTTACGACAGTAATTTCGCCCCTGGTGGTGTCCTTTGAATAAATCCCACACAATACAATGATGTGAGTTGTGACTGACTCATTCACTCCATTCAGTATTCAATACAAAAGATCACACAATGGATGCACCCAGTGACACATATAGAGGAAAATATCACACAATGGATGCACCCAGGGACACATATAGAGGAAAATATCACACAATGGATGCACCCAGGGACACATATAGAGGAAAATATCACACAATAGATGCGCCCAGTGACACATATAGAGGAAAATATCACACAATGGATGCACCCAGTGACACATTTAGAGGAAAATATCACACACTGGATGCACCCAGTGACACATATAGAGGAAAATATCACACAATGGATGCACCCAGTGACACATATAGAGGAAAATATCACACAATGGATGCACCCAGTGACACATATAGAGGAAAATATCACACACTGGGTGCGCCCAGTGACACATATAGAGGAAAATATCACACAATAGATGCGCCCAGTGACACATATAGAGGAAAATATCACACATTGGATGCGCCCAGTGACACATATAGAGGAAAATATCACACACTGGATGTGCCCAGTGACACATATAGAGGAAAATATCACACAATGGATGCACCCAGTGACACATATAGAGGAAAATATCACACAATGGATGAACCCAGTGACACATATAGAGGAAAAGATCACACAATAGATGCACCCAGTGATACATATAGAGGAAAATATCACACAATAGATGCACCCAGTGATACATATAGAGGAAAATATCACACAATAGATGCGCCCAGTGATACAGATAGAGGAAAATATCACACAATGGATGCACCCAGTGACACATAGAGGAAAATATCACACAATGGATGCACCCAGTGACACATATAGAGGAAAATATCACACAATGGATGCACCCAGTGACACATATAGAGGAAAATATCACACAATGGATGCACCCAGTGATACATATAGAGGAAAATATCACACAATGGATGCACCCAGTGACACATATAGAGGAAAATATCACACAATGGATGCACCCAGTGACACATATAGAGGAAAATATCAACATGGATGCACCCAGTGACACAATAGAGGAAAATATCACACAATGGATGCACCCAGTGACACATATAGAGGAAAATATCACACAATGGATGCACCCAGTGACACATATAGAGGAAAATATCACACAATGGATGCACCCAGTGACAGAGGAAAATATCACACAATGGATGCACCCAGTGACACATATAGAGGAAAATATCACACAATGGATGCACCCAGTGACACATATAGAGGAAAATATTTTATTAACTAAAAATACAAGAGAAAAATAAAGCACATGTAAGATATCAGCAACATCAACTAAACACAATAAGAACATTTTATTTTTTGATGGTAGTGACGCTCTAAAGGTGCTGATTGTTATTATTTCTGTTTATATTATATTTTAATTATGCTCTCTCTTTTGTAGCAAGTGCAAAGTGTAACAACAACTAGGTGCTCCAGATTTTTTGAGAACTGGTTTGGTAATATTTTATTTTTAATTTGTATGCAGAGCAGTGGTTGTTCCTTAAACTTATTTAAGGTTTTCCGGTGGAAATTTGGTGCTCTTTCGTTCCGCGCATTTCAGGGAGTCAAATTACCCGACCCTATTTAATAAATCGAATTCCCTGACCCTGCTTAAAAAATCGTAAAAAAGATTTAGTCAAAAAATCCTGAAAAATGCCTAAAAAATCCTAATAAATAAATACATAAATAAAGTGACTTTTTCTGAAAATTAAAAGAATAAACGGTTTAATAAATATTTAATAAAGACGGGAATATTTTTAACATTGAAGCTTATGGGATTCACCTGAATAAACCTGCCGAATGAAAACACTGAACATCAGGACATTTCAGTGACATTTCTCTGCTGTTCAGTGTCTGTGAATAGATTAATCATTATTTCTCTATGGGGATTTCACTACTGCCGAAGATCAGCGTATTTGCTGACATATCGCCAATATTTGGCGAACTACCAGCGTTCTGGAAAGCCAAATGGCCACGAAATTGAACCGTATAAGGAAATTCACTGTTCGGCAATTTTGGAGCCAATTCGGCTCTCTCTGAATAACCCAGTGTGTGTGTTTAAATTTTAAAACCTTTTTTTACTTTTTCGCTGTGGCGGACGCGCTCAGCGCGTTCAGCCGCGCAAGCACTTGGCTGCTGAGGACGCGCTGAGCGTATCCTCCCATTGCAGCCTCGATCTGCTAGGATTCTGGCCAATCGCTGCGGCCCCCCGGTGCAGGCTGACATCTTGGATGTCAGCCCAGTCTCCAGGACCCCGGCCACACGAATAGAGTCATCACGCTGGGCGCGCTGACGTCTATTCCCGGCATCCCCCGCCAGTGCAGGGAAGGTGCCTGAAGGAGAGGTCCTTTGGACCTCTCTCCCTCCCCATCGGTAAGGGGTACCGAAAAAAGCAGGGATCGCTTTGAAGGGCACAGCCTGCTCTTCCAAGCGGTGGATGCCTTTAACCCCTGAGGTGCAGGTACGGTAGGGAATTCCCATGGTGGTGATAGGGGGTTCCTTTAAACCCCCATATCTCCTGAACGGAGCCAGCGAGAGTATGGCCTTTCCAATGATACTGAACATGACCATGTTATATTTAAAGAAACAAAAATAAAATTCAAAAAATAACTTTTTTTGTTTTATTAATGCAGCAATATTGTTCCCATTTCAATTATAATGTGAACAATGATGCTGAACTAACGATTTTTTCAATGGGGGGGTTTGCTAAAATTACATAATCACCCCAAAAAAATTCCCCCCCATTCACCCCCAAATTCCCCCCCCGTAATTTGCCCCCACATAATTTCCACCCATTTCAAATTATTTTAACAAGCACACCCCATAGAAATTATAACCACAAAGGCTCAGATGATAAAATGTGGAAAAAAACCATTACACGCTGTAGATGATTGAAAATTCAAATTTTATTGAATTTTTTGTTATAATATTCAGACAGGACATGATGTATACATATATTAATAATATATTATGAATCTCCAGAGTCTGCCGGAAAGAACGATATATAATATGTCTGGGTCATATAATAAAATGTGACTTCAAATCGCATTTAAACATGATGAGCGAAACCGGTAAAAATTAGCTCAGCACACAGGGTGAAATGGCTCAGCAGTGAAAGGGTTAAACTGTATTTGACTTTCAACTGTGTGGCAAGTGATACCAATCATGACCAGGTTTATGGAAAAATAAATGAACAAAAAAATATTGTACTCTCTTCTTTTCTAATGCAGCGCTGGTGATAGCTTTACAGTTATAAAGTGGACAATGATGCTGCGGTGAGGAGAGATGGGAGACTTCGGAACACTGCATCTCTGGCCTTTATACTTCACAAGGTCAAGTGCACAGAATTTTGGATGCTCTGGGTTAAAATTAGGTATCATTTTCCATAGCTAGGTTTTGAAATTATTGAAAGGCTTACACATTAAGGATAGGTTACTATTTGTGCGTGTTTTAGGGTTAGGGTTTAGCCCTTTCTGCTCCGTTATGTGCTGCAATTTAAGGCAACAGATTCTGCCCCTTCTGTTGATGTGAGCACAGAGAGACATTTTTTTTTAGTTTCCCCAAAACAAAAATTAAACAAGTAGCTTTTACACTTTTTTAAGGGTGGGGGTGCCCTGGATTTCTGTGCCTACAGGCTCCTGAGATTTAAATCCAGCCCTGATTGGAATGGAAGGATGCTCGCTAGAGCATTCAGCCTGCCCCCACAGTAATGTGATTGCTGTGGCTCACAGGAAGCCGGCAGCTTGCCTCGTCCAGTAAGGAATGCCAGGAGGACCGAGCAGTGGATGCCAGGGTGAATTTTTAAAGTGACTAAATACAAGTCCTAAAATTCTTTCAATGCAATGGATGGCCAAGGAATCATGGCAGTTGCTGTTGAGAAACATAAGGGGGAGGCTGGAGTTTGACATCCCTGGTGTTTAAGAGCTTTTCTGGGAAACTACCACCCTACCTGAATAGGCTGCTTCCCAGGGCTCGAGTCGAGCAGGAACGCGCGGGAACGGCGTTCCCGCACTTCTCCCACAGCGGGAACGCTGCGGGAACGCAGCGTTCCCACTGTGGCCCGAGCCCGAAAGGCTGGAGCAGGCGGCCGCCGCACATTGCCGGCGGCCGCGTGCTTCCTGTTAGAACGGCCCGCTGACAGGAAGTGGAGCCGCTCGCCTGGCTGTTTCATCGATCCCAGGCGAGCGGCTGCACTTCCTGTCAGTGGCCGTTCTAACAGGAAGCACACGGCCGCCGGGCACAGAGAGGTGAGCTGGGGGCACTATCCATGTAACGCTGGGGGGCATTCCATGAGCTGGGGCAAATCCATGAGCTGGGGGGGCAAATCCATGAGCTGGGGGGCAGTATCCATGAGCTGGGGGACATTTCCATGAGCTGGGGGCAAATCCATGAGCTGGGGGGCAGTATCCATGAGCTGGGGGCATATCCATGAACTGGGGGCATATCCATGAGCTGGGGCATTTCCATGAGCTGGGGGACATTTCCATGAGCTGGGGCATTTCCATGAGCTGGGGGGCATATCCATGAGCTGGGGGACATTTCCATGAGCTGGGGGCATATCCATGAGCTGGGGGCATATCCATGAGCTGGGGGACATTTCCATGAGCTGGGGGGCATATCCATGAGCTGGGGCATTTCCATGAGCTGGGGGGCATATCCATGAGCTGGGGGACATTTCCATGAGCTGGGGGGTGAGCTGGGGCATTTCCATGAGCTGGGGGGCATATCCATGAGCTGGGGGGGGGCATTTCCATGTGCTGGGGCATTTCCATGAGCTGGGGCATATCCATGAGCTAGGGGGGATATCCATGAGCTGGAGGGCATATCCATGAGCTGGGGGGCATTTCCATAAGCTGGGGGCATATCCATGAGCTGGGGGCATATCCATGAGCTGGGGGCATATCCATGAGCTGGGGGCATTATACATGAGCTGGGGCAATATCCATGAGCTGGGGACATTATCCATGAGCTGGGGCAAATCCATGAGCTGGGGGCATTATCCATGAGCTGGGGCATATCCATGAGCTTGGGGCAATATCCATGAGCTGGGGGCATTATCCATGAGCTGGGGCAATATCCAGGGCTCGAGTCGAGTGGGAACGCGCAGGAACGGCGTTCCCGGACTTCTCCCACAGCGGGAACGCAGCGTTCCCGCTGTGGCCCGAGCCCAAAAGGCTGGAGCAGGTGGCCGCCGCACATTGCCGGCGGCTGCGTGCTTCCTATTAGAACGGCCCGCTGACAGGAAGTGGAGCCGCTCGCCTGGCTGTTTCATCGATCCCAGGCGAGCGGCTGCACTTCCTGTCAGTGGCCGTTCTAACAGGAAGCACGCGGCCGCCGGGCGCAGAGAGGTGAGCTGGGGGCACTATCCATGTAACGCTGGGGGGCATTCTATGAGCTGGGGGCAAATCCATGAGCTGGGGGGGCAAATCCATGAGCTGGGGGCCAGTATCCATGAGCTGGGGGACATTTCCATGAGCTGGGGGGCAAATCCATGAGCTGGGGGGCAGTATCCATGAGCTGGGGGGCATATCCATGAGCTGGGGCATTTCCATGAGCTGGGGGACATTTCCATGAGCTGGGGCATTTCCATGAGCTGGGGGGCATATCCATGAGCTGGGGGACATTTCCATGAGCTGGGGGGCATATCCATGAGCTGGGGGCATATCCATGAGCTGGGGGACATTTCATGAGCTGGGGGGCATATCCATGAGCTGGGGCATTTCCATGAGCTGGGGGGCATATCCATGAGCTGGGGGACATTTCCATGAGCTGGGGGGGCATTTCCATGTGCTGGGGCATTTCCATGAGCTGGGGCATATCCATGACCTGGGGGGCAATATCCATGAGCCCTGGGGGCATTATCCATGAGACCTGGGGGCAATATCCATGAGACCTGGGGGCACTATCCATGAGACCTGGGGGCAATATCCATGAGACCTGGGGGCAATATCCATGAGACCTGGGGGCAATATCCATGAGACCTGGGGGCATTATCCATGAGACCTGGGAGCATATATCCATGAGACCTGGGGGCATTATCCATATTATCCATGAGACCTGGGGGCAATATCCATGAGACCTGGGGGCAATATCCATGAGACCTGGGGGCATATATCCATGAGAGCTAGGGGCATCATCCATGAGAGCTGGGGCAATTATATCCATGTGAACTGGGAAAATATATCCATATAACCAGTGCCGTGTATATTATTCTGGGGGTCCAGTGCTGTGTATATAATTCTGGGGGGTCTGGGCCTGGATATATATATAGATTATATATAAAACGCGTTAGTCCAGTTGCCAAAATCCCGAGTATACCTGTACGAAGTGATACCTTTCACTGATCAGTATAGTTTCCAGTTTACACTCTTGAAAGCTTGTCTTTTAAATGTAATGTTAACCCAATAAAAATGGTATCACCGGCTCGTCCGGCTATACTCGTGATATATATATTTTTTCTTCAGGTAATAGGGGTTGTGGAATTCGTGGGTGAGTTCCCTCACTTTTTTTCCCAGGACTTGACCCCTGCTGCTTCCCCAGCAGTTCCCTCATCCTATAACTTCCAATCCAGGACCTGCACCTTACTCGCAATACAACAATACAAAAAGAAAGTGGCTCGATCCTCATTTTTCTACAGAGCACCGCAGTTATGGAATAACCTCCCAGACACAATCAAATCTTGCCCCAGTCTAAAGTCCCTTAAGAGATCTCTATATTTTTTTTGTATTTAAGGTATTTTAGGTGTATTTAATTTTGCAAATAAAGAAGGTCACAAACCGACCCGTAAAAAAGTGCCCTCGCAGGGCCATACAGCACAATCACATATAAAATTGAAAAGATACAATATAAACCAGCTGTAAATCCTCAAAAGAAACGCATAAAATATAAAAGGGGGTTGGCCTCCATATTCCATATAGAAGCTGAAAATACCAGAAAACAGGGGGGGGGGGGTCAGAAGGAAAAATTCCACCAAATAACAAAAAGGTTACTGCTAGGATGTCCCCGGCCGAGGACATACAGGTCACAAAAAATAAGCAAGAGAAAAAAGGGCTGAGAGTCCACGTAGAAAAAATAGCAATTTGCATAACATATCTAATAATAATAAAAATACCATAAGAATAAAAAAAAAAAAAAAAGGAGAAACCCAAGTTGGAAAGGGCACTTAAAGGTAACGGAGTCTGGTTAGGCCAAGCACAACTCTTCCTTTCCCCGAATCCAGTCTTCACCTTAGTCTGTCGTAGGAGATGAAGTTGATAGATTATTGGGAGGGGCTGGAGATGACCCAGCTGTCATGGTCCATATTGGTACCAATGACAAAGTAAGAGGAAGATGGAAGGACCTGAAGAATGATTTCAGAGAATTAGGATGTAAACTGAAGAAGAGGTCCTCCAAGGTAGTATTTTCTGAGATCCTACCTGTGCCACGTGCTACAGTGGAAAGGCAGCGGGAGATTAGGGAGGTCAATGCGTGGCTTAAAGCTTGGTGCAGGAAGGAGGGCTTTGGGTTTTTAGAGCACTGGGCTCATTTTGCACTGGGGTACAATCTGTATAGTCGTGATAGATTGCACCTGAATGGAAGAGGGTCTGCTGTGCTAGGGGAGAGGATGGTTAAAAGGTTGGAGGAGACTTTAAACTAGTGGAAGGGGGGGAGGGATACAGTATCTTACAAAATGGAGACAGAGCAGATAGCGGAAGGGTTTCAGCTCAGACTAAGGGGGTGGAGCCGGGGGGATGGGTAATGTCAGAACAGTGGAGGCATGTAATGTAAAGTCGCATTCAGCATGTGTGGGTAGAGACAACATTAAATGTATGCTTGCTAATGCAAGGAGCCTTAATAACAAGATGGGGGAACTAGAGGTAATAGCATACACTAAGCAATACGACATTATAGGAATAACAGAAACGTGGTGGGACGAAACGCATGACTAGGCTGTAAACTTAAACGGTTATACATTGTTTTGAAAGGATAGGAAACATAAGAAAGGGGGTGGAGTGTGTTTATATGTAAATCAGGATTTAAAGCCTAATATTACACAACTGGAAAGCGATGAGGGAAATGTGGAATCCTTATGGGTAAATATTTCGTTGGGGAATAAACAGGGAAGTCAACTATTGGTTGGCATATGCTATAAACCACCTAATATAGATAATGATGAGGAAGAACAACTGTTAGAGCAAATTAGGAAGGCTGCACATCATGGTAGCACTTTAATTATTGGAGATTTTAATTACCCGGACATTAATTGCGATAGTGGGACTAGTAATTCAGCAAAGGGAATCCGGTTTCTGAACATTTTAAATGATGTCACAACTGGTAGAAACACCAACTAGAGAGGATAACTGTCTGGACCTGGTTATAACAAATAATGTGGATCTTTTCTCAAATATTAATGTAAAGGAACAGTTGGGAAACAGTGACCATAACATGGTGACTTTTGAAATAAACTCAAAAAAACACATTCATAAGGGGCATGCTAAAACATATCATTTTAAAAAGGCCAACTTTATTAAAATAAAGGAAGCTCTCAATGTCATTGACTGGCAGAAACTCTTTCATGGGAAAAACACTGAGGATAAGTGGAATATCTTTAAACTAACACTAGAAAAGTACACGTCACAATATATTCCACTGGTTAATAAATATAAAAGAAACAGACTGAAACCAATGTGGCTTAGTAGGAAGGTAACTAAGGAAATGAAAAATAAAAAGAAGGCATTTAAAGCTTTTAAATTTGATAAATCTGAGGCATCCTATAAAGCATATAGGGCAGCCAATAAAGCATGTAAAAAAGCGATTAGATGGGCTAAACTAGAAAATGAAAAAGAAATAGCCAAAGAGAGCAAGACCAACCCTAAAAGATTCTTTAGATACATAAATTCTAAAAAACCCAAGAGTGAAAATGTAGGTTCACTAAAATCTGAGTCAGGGTTATTGTTAACTGAAGATCAGGATAAAGCAGAAATTTTAAATGATTATTTTTCTTCAGTATTTATCAAAGAGAAACTTATAACAGGAGACATGAAATTCATTAATCAAAACTTACTAATACAAAGTGACTGGTTGACTCAGGACAAGGTTTTGCAGAAATTAAACAATGTGAATGTGAATAAAGCCCCAGGGCCAGATGGAATTCACCCGCGAGTACTGAGAGAGCTATGTGTTGAAATATGTAAACTTCTGTTCGTAATCTTTCAAGATTCTTTTCTTTCAGGAATAGTACCAGAGGATTGGAGAAAAGCTGACGAGGTCCCTATATTTAAGAAAGGTTTAAAATTTGTGCCTGGGAATTATAGACCTGTGAGCTTAACATCTGTGGCTGGGAAAGTATTTGAGGGGTTACTAAGGGATAATATTCAGGAATTTATTGGGAGGTATAATGTAATTGGCAAAAATCAGCATGGTTTCATGAAACACAGATCATGTCAGACTAACCTAATTACGTTCTATGAGGAAGTAAGTAGAAGTATAGATCAGGGGGTCGCAGTGGATGTGATTTACTTAGATTTTGCCAAAGCTTTCGACACAGTTCCACACAAAAAGTTACTATTTAAATTGAGAAAAATTGGTCTAGATGAAAATACTTGTTCTTGGATAGAAAACTGGCTAAAAGATAGGGTACAGAGAGTGGTCATAAATGGTACATTTTCAAGATGGACACCAGTGGTAAGCGGTGTCCCTCAGGGGTCTGTTATAGGACCAATACTATTCAATTTATTTATAAATGACCTTGGGATAGGCATTGAAAGTCATGTATCAGTGTTTGCAGATGACACAAAACTAGGAAAAGTAATACAATGTGAGCAGGATGTTACTTCGCTGCAGAGGGATTTAGATAAATTGGGGGACTGGGCACTTAAATGGCAGATGAAATTTAATCTAGATAAATGCAAAGTTATGCACTTTGGAGGGAAGAACACATAAGCAACTTATACCCTAAATGGTACGGAGTTAGGGAAATCCAAGCAGGAGAAGGATTTGGGAATAATCATAGACTTCGAACTAAGTAACAATGTGCAATGTCAAACAGCAGCCGCCAAGGCCAGCAAAGTATTGGCATGCATTAAAAGGGGAGTTCACTCACGGGATGAAAACATAATTTTGCCTCTGTATAAATCAATGGTCAGACCGCACCTTGAATATGCCGTGCAATTTTGGGCACCTGTCTTAAAAAAGGATATTATAGCACTAGAAAAAGTGCAGAGACAGGCAACTAAATTAATAAGGGAATGGAAGGGTTAAGTTATGAGGAAAGACTAACAAGCTTAAACCTGTTTAATTTAGAGAAACGGCGCCGTAGAGGGGATCTGATAACCTTATATAAATATATACGGGGCCATTATCAACCATTGTCTGATAACCTATTCATTAACAGGACTATACATAGGACACGGGGTCATCCATTTAGACTGGAAGAAAGAAAATTTAGCTTAAAGCATAGGAAGGGTTATTTTACGGTGAGAACAATAAAGCTGTGGAATTCTCAGCCTGTTGAGGTGGTTGGGTCAGAGTCTGTACAGACTTTTAAAAAACGACTGGATGACTTCCTGCAGACACAGAATATTAAGGGTTATAATATTTAATATGTGGGTAAAAGCTTCTTGATCCAAGGAGAAATCTGACTGCCATTCTGGGGTCAAGAAGGAATTTTTTCCCGGTATGTTGCATATTTCAGACTGGTTTTTTTGCCTTCTTTTGGATCAACAGCAGTAGGTAATGTGGGAGAGGCTGAACCCGATGGATGCATGTCTTTTTTCAGCCTATATAACTATGTAACTATGTAACTATGTAACTCCGGGATCAGAACCGGGGAACCACCGGGGCCGGAACAAGACCCATGGAATGCAACAGGGACCATGCCGCCGCCTCAGGGGTGGAACACCAGGTGTGACAAATTGTCGTGATTTATGTACATAGACCCTGCCACCCCCATCTGTATCTAACCCTACAGCCCCTCTAAAACACTGAGATCTCTCGAAATTGCGGCCGGGCAATCAGTGTCACGAAAGGGAGATCATTAAGTAATGACAGAGATAAATCTTCAAAAACGATCGGGGCTCAGGCTGCAGGGATCGACATCAAGTGGCGCTTATCAGCTTCCAACCCCGCCGCTGCCAACACATCTCGAGGGGAGTCCACCGGGGCCGTAGCGACCTTCCTAAGCCGGAGAGCATTCTGAAAAACAGGCCCGTTCGGCGTCTCATTTCTACATAGACATTTATGTAGAAATTTATGAATAAATGGAAGTAGGTCGGTGTCAGCAATCGTCTCCGGGATCCCCCGGCTATGAACATTCTTCTGGCGATGTCGGTTTTCAGCTGCCTCTACCGCTCCCGTGAGCATCGCAACCTGAGAATGCAGCGATTCCACCTGTGGCGCCAGGAGTGTCTGTTTTGCCCCAACCTTCTCAACATGAACCTCCACAACTGTCAATCGTTCTTTAACCGTCGTCAGGTCCGTGGACAAGGCCGCGAAATTTGCCTGCCATACCGCCTTCATCTCATCTAGTGCCTCCTCCAGCAAGCACCGGACATCTTCCCTCGTGAAGGACAGGCGGTCTGCGCCCATCCGTTTCCCAGGAGCAGCTGAGAGAGAGTCAGCAGAACTGAAATGGTCAGATGGTGCCCCAAGCCGACGTGCCACTGCACTGGTGTCTTCGGGCCTCCGGGGACGCCCCCGGCTGACCCACAGCATCCGGGGCGACTGCTGGGCGGTACCGAGGTCTCCGACCAATATAGGTCTTCGTCTTGCGCAGAGCACGTCGTGGGACACAGGTATGTGTGGGGGTCATCCTGTCGTTTTCGCCGGACCTCACCCAAGACATCACGGATGTCCCGCTGTTGGGGGCCGTCCGGTGGTAGGGGCTTCTTCCCTTTCTTCTTCCCCATGAAAATGCCGGTGGACTGGCCGCGTGCTCCAAGTGTAGCCTCAGCGGAGTGTAAGTCCTCCAAAATGACTGTCAGGCGCAAGTCTCCTCAATGGGCCTCGCTTCCCGGGATCTCCGAATCCGGGCCAGGCAAAATCCCCACAAAAATCTAAAGTATCATGGCAGGTCCAGTCCGAGAGGGCTCCACTCGTCTCTGGTACAGACACCTCCGATAGGTAACTCAGGAATCCCTACGAACGACAGGCAATCAGGTTGCAGGGTCCGTGCAGGGTAGCACGCAGCAAACGCCTTGAAAATGGCCGCCAGGCATAGGCCGCACTTCACCGGTCTCCCAACAGTAGCGCTGGGAACACCGCAACCAAAAGTCCGGGTCAGCGGTTCACGCCCCACAGGGCTCCTCCAGCCAGGGATGCAAAATTGTAAGGATAAAATAACAAAGGTCCTCAAATATTAATAAATCCGCTGGGGAGCTCTGCAAAGTGCAACCGCTCTCCCCGGAAGTCAGCTCTGCCACCTGTAAACATGTAACATAGTGACTATATACAGAATGCACCTGTAAACATGTAACATAGTGACTATATACAGAATGCACCTGTAAACATGTAACATAGTGACTATATACAGAATGCGCCTGTAAACATGTAACATAGGGAGTATATACAGAATGCACCTGTAAACATGTCACATAGTGACTATATACAGAATGCGCCTGTAAACATGTAACATAGTGACTATATACAGAATGCACCTGTAAACATGTAACATAGTGACTATATACAGAATGCGCCTGTAAACATGTAACATAGTGACTATATACAGAATGCACCTGTAAACATGTAACATAGTGACTATATACAGAATGCACCTGTAAACATGTAACATAGTGACTATATACAGAATGCACCTGTAAACATGTAACATAGTGACTATATACAGAATGCACCTGTAAACATGTAACATAGTGACTATATACAGAATGCACCTTTAAACATGTAACATAGGGAGTATATACAGAATGCACCTGTAAACATGTAACATAGTGACTATATACAGAATACACCTGTAAACATGTAACACAGTGACTATATACAGAATGCACCTGTAAACATGTAACACAGTGACTATATACAGAATGCACCTGTAAACATGTAACATAGTGACTATATACAGAATGCACCTGTAAACATGTAACATAGTGACTATATACAGAATCCACCTGTAAACATGTAACATAGTGACTATATACAGAATGCACCTGTAAACATGTAACATAGTGACTATATACAGAATCCACCTGTAAACATGTAACATAGTGACTATATACAGAATGCACCTGTAAACATGTAACATAGTGACTATATACAGAATACACCTGTAAACATGTAACATAGTGACTATATACAGAATGTGCCTGTAAACATGTAACACAGTGACTATATTTCCTACATATTCATTATCTGTGTTAATCTGTATATTTGTGTTTTGTTTTTAATATCTTTCATTTTATTACGTTGTATTTCTGTACTTAATGTAACAATTCAATGTTCTTGAACCCAGGACATACTTGAAAACGAGAGAAATCTCAATGTATCCTTCCTGCTAAAATAGTTTATAAATAAATAAATATTTACAACTGGAGGTGGGTCAGGAAGGGTTAATGTTTAACGTCTCTGCTTTAGTCCTAGAGTATGTTTTTAACTTGACATAAATGAACTGTTAGTAAAAGACCTTAAATGGAATTTTTTTAAAAAGCAACATTCTAAAACAAATAATAAACGCAATAAAAATAAAATCTAAAAAAAATTATATTAAAAATAAATATGCAGCGTTTAAAGGGTCAGTCCTGATGCAGATTACATAAATTCAACAGCTTGCGCCTATAAAAACTGGAAACCAAAACGCATGAAAGGTGCAGCTCTGAAAAGAAATGCAGGCTGTGTGTCTGCATGTTGTGTGTTCTGTGTGGCCCCAGAACATCTGTTTGCAGAGTCCCCAAGTGGTCCATAATAGCCCTGCAGGGGATTATTTTTTTTATTTTCAGGTTGTTAGGACTGTAAAATCAGGGCACGTGAAGCACACGAGGGTGGGAAAAGGACTTTTTTCATGGTTCTAACACAAAATACATAAGCGTGCAAAAGGAGTCTGGCGAAGGAATTCGCTGATAATTTGAGAATGCTGCTCCACGAGAAGACATAAATCAGGCTACACATAGTGCGCTTCGCAAGATCTCCTTCAGAGTCCGCCACTGAGCACTATTTAGAGGAAATCTATGGCTTGCGTCTTGCAAGGTCGAATTGGCATTTAAAGAAGAGCTGTCACGTCGGAGGCTTTTCTTAATCCATCACAAAAAAACAACTGCTGCTGCTGTACATGTTTACATACGGCTTGGTTGTTTTTTAAACAATCGTGGGCGCTATCATGTTGCCCCTGCTAAAACCTGGACGCTACGGGGAAAAATTTGTGTTCGTTATTTTCCCCTTAGCGCCCGGGTTCCCCAGCAGATTGCAGGGCAGGCTCTGAGTCCGGCAGCCTGCCCCATAGCGATCGCTAAGCTTGCAGATGCTGGGGGCAGCTCTACAGCACCATCCCCAGCATCCCCTCCATGGCGTCCATAGGACTCCATGGAGAATCGTGCTGCCAGGTGACGTGACCGGCAGGATCTCGCCTCTCGTGAGATCCTGTTGGTCGGCAGAGTGATCGCAGAGGGATACAGGGGTCTTTCTTTCCCCAGTCTCCCTCTGCTCCCGATGGCCAGAAGCAGCAGATCGGGCCGCCGTTCTCGCCACGGGATGAGAGGTGAGTATGTGTTTTTTGGGGGGTTTTGGAGCTGCAGGTAACGAATTCTACAGCAGCGCAATCCATTACCTGCAACGCGAGCTCTGCACGGCCTCACTCTTGACAGATTGCACAGCGCCTCGAAGTGATAGTGGAGTGAGACTAAAAACTATTCGTTCCTGATCTCACTCTGCTGCCGGTGACAAGAAGCAGTGGATCGGGCCACCCTTTTCACCGAAGGAAGAGAGGCGAGTATGGGATTTTTAGGGCGGGGAGGTGGTTTAGAACATGTGAAATGATTTTGCATTGTATAATCATTTAACACCAGCTTTTAGAAGGTGATAAATCTGACTTTCGTTTCCCAATGGTAAATTGCGCCTGCATTTGTATTACCTCACTTATCGAGACGGAAAAAATTGATTGCGCTCCCCATGTAAAGTATAGGAGGCGCAAAGTACAGTAAGCTCGCGCACACTACGAGACGCAAAAAATTTTTCAAGATTGGTCTATCGATGCCAGACGTTAAACTTACTTCTGCTAGCGCTAGCGGATACATATCGAGACGCAGCACTACATTAGCACAAACTGTGGAAGAGAGCCTGTGGAATTTCAAAAAATATTTTCATAACTTAAAAATCATAAGAAAACTCCTAATAAGATTTTTAATGCAGTTAAAAAAACGAGGGGGGGCGGAGCTAACTGCCGTGAAGAGAAGTCGCATGCTGCCGAGCTCCGCTGTCAATGACTTACAAACCTGTTTTTTTTATTACATCCCCGGCTGACAGCGACCCTCGAAGTGGCCTCTATTAAGTGCCCGGACTTGCGGCAGTTCCAGCAGCACCTCACATTTACCGGCTGGCAGAAGATCGGACACGCGGGAGCCCGGGCCTGTTGCTGCGGCCTAGTGAGGTCGGCCATCTTGGATCCCCAGCATCCAGTATTACTGCCGCGGACTCTCTCTTCGCCTGTCTTAAATCTACTGGCGCATCGATGGGTAAGAAATCCCACAGACGGCCAGAAGCAGCAGACCCCTCCCGCCAGCGAGATATCCGGGAGTCCATGGGGGGAAGGAATGTTCTGCGGCCGGTGACCCCCACATCCCCTACCCTCATGTCTGGTTATGGGTCCTCTGAAGAGGGAGACTGTTATTGGCCGCATGGAGGGGCTTCAGGCATACCCCAACTTACCCCACTGCGCTCCACGACGGGTCGGAAGTCGCCGGGCACGGCGGCAAAGAAGAGGGCCCAGGCAAAACGCCGAGCCCTGGCAGGGGCGCTGTTGGAGGCCTGCCCTGGATTACCCATGGCCCCCGAGGCATCACAAGAGAGCTCGGATGCTGACCCCCAGCCCTTGGTGACTGATGTCCCCGCATCGCTACAAAGCGGCCCGGGGCCTCTGAAGGCTCCATCCTCGACCACTCAGCCACTTGCTGCATCAAGACAGTCGCAGAGGGCTACACCGCCTGCTTCGTCGGACGGTGCCCCGGATGCACGTACTATCGACGGTGATGATGAACTCCCCTCAACAAAGGGGACCTACGTCGGTTCATGGACGAGATGAGGACGGTATGGCGAGCTGAGGTGACGGGGGTGAGGGCTGAGGTGGCAACGATTCGCACGCAAGTGCTGGAGGTGCGGACCCAGTCTGATGAGGTAGCGACTGCACAAACCCACCTCTCCGCCCAGGTAGTGGAGCTAAGATCCCAGGTGGCACTTCTCACTCGTTCCGTGGAGGTCTTCGAGACAAGGCATCGCCGCCGCAACGTGCGGATCCGAGGCATACCGGAGTCATTGCCTCCTGCTGACTTGCTGACCTATGTGAACCGCCTGGGGACCCAGGTCTTAAACCTGCCGTCGGAATCATCAGTGATCTTCGCCTCGGTGTACCGCATTCGTAAGGCCGCTGCGGCCCCTCCGGAGACCCCTAGGGACGTAATTGCGGTGGCTGTGGATTATGCTAAAAGAGAGCAGCTCATGACAGCTCCGGGAGCGCGGGAGGCCATAAAATTCGAAGAGGAGAGACTACTACTCTACCGCGATTTGCCCTTTGTGACTCTGTTGGCTCGCCGCAGATTCCGAGATGTGGCGACCTTTCTCCGCTCCGAGGGGATTAAATACCGATGGGGACTAGCGGGCTCGCTCGAGGTGACCCATGGTAATGTACCATGCACTATTGTGGATCCTGAGGAGGCTTGGACCATGTTGTCTGGAATGGGTCTCTCCAGGGCGGTGGCCAGAGACTGCCCAGGCTGAGTGCCACCCCTCCCTCCCTTTCTGTTTTGTAGTCCCGATCCAGTTCTTGGATGCGGGCTGAAGAGACTTACCCCCTTAAACCTATGTGGAACTCTCCCTTATTGTTGACATGATGTTTCCCCCTTCGAAATAAATGTATATATGGGTTTTTTTTTTTTCTCTCTTCCTTTTTCTTTCTCCCTGGCATATCCGGGATATCTTGAAGGTGCTACAGTGGCTTGGTGCCCAGCTTGACCCCCCCAACCGCCCGGGCCTGGTGCCATTACCCCCCCCCTGGTCCCCCCCATGGTTTCACAGCCACACGGGAACCTGCCAGGGCAGGCACAATTTTGGCCTATGCCAGTTTTCCCCTTTTAACCCCCCCCCTCCCCCTTTTTGGTCGTTAACCACAGCTGTACTTTCATGCAGTCGTTTATTTGTCATGTTGCGTTTTTGTTTTTTAGCGTAAGCCTTTCGTGCGTTTTTGCAGATGACTTCTGAAGACATTCTCGCTTTTCAGTTTCTGATGAGACCCCCCAAGCGGGGATGATTTTGAGGACACTTCTTAGCTATCTACGGCATTGTTTTTGATGGCCTCTTAAATGAGTATGGTATATATGTCTATCTGGTTATTCTCCCTCTGTTCCCCCCTTCCCCCACACAAGCGCTACTTAGGATGTTTTTTTTCAGCGAAATCTTTTTTCTCGATTTTCTATCGCAGTGCTTCCTGGATAAATAGTTCTTGTCTTTGATGCCTGTGCGGCCCTGCGAGGCCCACACTATATGTTTACTTGTATGATGACATATTTCAAAATAAAAAATTTTGAATATAAAAAAAAAAAAAAAAAAAAAAAAAAAAACGAAATAAAAGTGATTTGCTCCTGCGCCCCAGCTCTTTTGTAACCCCTGTAGTAATGAAGATTTTTTTGGATAATAATTGACTGAACAAGCTGTATCACGGATGAGCCAGCACAGCATGGTTTGTAAATAAGACAGTTTTCCAAATATCACATTGATAATAACACTTAGCAGTTATCAGCAGATAAAGTAACTATATTGCACTGATATTAAACAAATCCACCCTATAGGCAGACACTCCTCTCCACACATAAGGGGTTATTCACTGAAATTTCGATGCTCTTTCGTTCGGCACACTTTGGCAAGTTCAATTCGCCTACCCTCCGCATTCACCGCAGGGTCCCCGAAGTGCACCGAATGGATCTGCCGAACACCGCCAATAAACCTGACAAATGCTTCCGCAAACCAGAGGACGCCGCCGATAGACCGGCCGAATGGATCCGCCGAACACCGCCGATAAACCTGCCAAACGCTTCCGCAAACCGCCAAACGCATCCGATAAATTGCGAACACCCCTGATAAACCACCGAACGCATGCGATAACCCGCCGATTGCAGCCAACGATCCACCGAGCAGACCGCCGACCTGCTGACGAATGCCACTGAAGAAAGCGACCGGTTTATCTAGATACATGTGCGAACATGGACACAGACATATGTATTGACACTGGCCGATAGACACTATGGGCTCTATCACATTCTTCACGCAAAAACACACCCAGAACGCGCAAATTTTTGCATGACGCGTTAAACGTTAACGCCCGTAAAACAACACTGGTATTACAATCCTCGCACATTTTTTCATCCATCAAAAAATAACACGCGTAAAACGGACACACAAAAATGCGCGCAGCAACGTTGCACGCAGAAATCAGTGTGCGGACTGTTTTTTCGCGCGATTCAGTCAATCAGAATTAAGAACCTTAATTGTCTCCCGTTAAGTGTTTGCGCCTGTCAAAGTCAATCTGCGCATATATGCTGCATCAATAAAAAAAACACGCAGAACTTCTCCATTTTATTGTTTGGGTATGTGTAGAATGTGTAACTATACTGTGCTGTATTTTTTTTCAGGCTGGTGTATTTGGTTTCGGCCAGAACGTTCAGATTTGCCGTTAACACCAGCTTTTCAAAGACCTTAAAATTATGCGCAATCGCTGTGCATTAAATTTTGCGCATAGATTGTAATACCATCCGCGTACCAGCGCACAAACGCATTTGAGCTCACAATGTTAAGTATAGGACGCGTGCAGTACAGTACGCTCGCGCAGCGTTCGCGCAGGTTCACCTGCGGTACACGTTAACGCGCATTATTTGCGCGGACATTGTAATACGACGTTCAGCGCAAAGGGTTTTGCCCCTCGCGTTAATGTGTTTTTGCGCACGCGATAACGTTTGCGCGAAGATTGTAATAGAGCCCTATCAGGGTTATCCAGTAAATACCAGTTTTTATCACTGTTGCAACTACGATACACTTTGATGATTCCAATGATCAAAGAACGGCAGGCTAAGCTTTCATCAAGGAAACATCACCTGGCATTCTTCAGTTTTTCTCGATCAGAATTGCCGAAGTCGATTTTCATTTTTGTAAAAAAAAAAATTAAAATAAATGTTATGCCAGCAATGTAAAGAGCGACAAAAATGTGAGGGACGAGGGCTGTTAGTAGAGGTGAAGATAGAAAGAAACTATGATGTCCTCAAGACAAGGCCTGCTGAGAGCTTGCTGTTAAAGGCAGGGCCGCTGTGACAGTCTGTTTATTTGGGTGACGAGAGCTGATGTTTTGCTTTTAATTTGATGAGCTTGAAGCTGCCTTTTTAGTTCTCCCTAGGGGTCAATGAAGGGAAAACATTATCTGACATCTGTCAACTAAAATCCACATAATTATTGTTTGCTTTGGTTTTTTTTTTGTTTCCTTAAGAAAGTTTTTTAAAGTGGTCTTCGGGTCAGTAAGATTACTCAGTCGAAATATGATGGACCGTTGCATAGGCAGCAGAGGCACGTCAATTGCAATAGCCTGCGTGACATTGGGTATTTTTGCCCATAATAAAAATAAATAAATAAAAAAGAGCATTTTAAATAAATAACATGTATACTTTCATTTGCTGGGGCTGGGAATGTTAGCTGAAAATTGAAATCATTTTTTTTGTGTGAAAGATGCAGTTGGGATGACAGGAAGCAGCAGTAGCAACTGAACGTGTCAATTCTGGGGCGCCTTTTGAAATTTGGACTGTTTGAAGGAGCTTTGCACATGCTCAGTCTGCCCATTTAACAGATATCAACCCATACGGGCGTCTGAGCCCTTAAGCCCTTACATTATACTAGGCCTTTCATTGTTTGAAGCAGGGCCAGGTCAGAGCTTCCCTCACACTTCCATCTTGTTGAGGACACAAGCAGGAGAGCAGAGCGATATTTGCCCCATCTTCCCCATTCCTTGTAGGCGCTCCAGAGGTTTTCCCTGCTCTTTTTTCTGTCCGAGCTGTAATTCCCTTGGCATATCATCCCTCTCCTCTTCTCTTTCTCCCTCTCAGAGACCTGGAGTCAATGTGTCCTTTTTTTTAGCAGCCAAAGCCTTGCTGCTTTCCAAATATTTTTAAGCAAGCCAAAAATATCTCTCTTTAGGTTTTGCATACAGTTTTTTTTAAGCTTTTGTATTTTGTAATTGTAATAATTTCATCTGAATTATTATCAGGAGTTGAAATGCTGGTAAACCCGGGTTTGAATCTCCCGAACCGAAAAAAAGACAAAAAGTGTCAGAAAAAGAAACATAGAAACATAGAAACATAGAAAATGTCGGCAGATAAGAACCTTTCGGCCCATCTAGTCTGCCCAATTACATGGATACTTTACTTGGATTTATCTTTTGTTTAGGATAGCCTTATGCCTATCCCATGTCTGCTTAAATTCAATTACTGTTTTGGAAACTACCACTTCTACTGGAGTCTTGATTTCAAGTGTTGGGCTGCATTAAATTGTGTCGTGTTTTTTGTTTAGAGCATTCAAACATTTGTTAATCTTGAGCTCTGATTATTCTCCGTGTAAACATGAGATCAACAATCAAGTAAATTCCGACATTATTTCTCAGGCCTGCAGAAAGGGGAGACGATTCATTGGTTAGCTGAAGAATTGCATTATAATTGCAAACTTTAGGTCAAAAATATCTGAATTTAATTTTTTTCCAATTTTTTCCAAATTTCCAATTATCACGCAGTTGTGCAACTTTTCATTGTTTAGTGAATCGCTCACAAAGGATACCTATATTATAGTGATTTATATTTATAGTATACCGGCTGGATGGAGTAGTGGTAACATCACCAGAGCATCTCTCCAGTAAGTGTCCTTGGGCAAGACACTTTGCGGTACATATTTGCCTACCACACAATATCGGCTGTGGAGTCCAGTAGTAACGTCTCTACCCTTCGACCATGGAGAAGCAACTCGACTTTACAAGAAGTGGGTTCAGCGTAGCCACCAGGTCATTGCTCTACAATCATGGAAAGACGGCTCGATCTCACTCAGAAGACACCACCAGCGAGTGTCCTCGGGCAAGACACCTAACAATATGGATGCGCCGACCTCACAAAATACTTGTACATCTCATAGATTGTAAATTCCCTTGGGAACAGTGTCCCCTCTGAATCAGGCCGTATCATCCATGTGTGGTATTCTATGTATCAACCCCTTGTAAACTGATCCTGTAAAGTGCTGCGGAATATGTGGCGCTATATAAATAAAGGATAATAATAACAATAAAAAAATAATAACATTAACATATGAGAGAACAATAATATATACTAATTTGTTGTCTGTAGAAGGAATCCTGCAACTGGTTTTTATTCTAATGTCCTTATTAGGATTTTTTACGAGAATTGTAGCAACAGTAAAAGTCGTATTAAGTAACAGAGAGACTGCTTCATACAATAATTGTTAATTTTAGGACACACTTAATTAAAGATATATTTCTTTGACCACGTACACATACATATCCGCAAATTAATGGCTTGACCTTCAAGAGTCTATGCTGAAGAATTAGAGGAGTTGGCATTCATGCTTTGGTCTGGCGTGTGATTGGCATGCGATGGGAACCATGACGTTTTGTATTCTCAGGACGATGCATGGCTCTCTCGGCCTCCAGATCCATTTACTTTATTACAAAAGCTACGGGATTGAATCAATAAAAAATAATTGAAAGAGTGGTGTACACCAGGCTTCCTGCCAAATGCGTCACCTACAAATGCAGCGAGTATAATGAAGTATGGCTGCTATCTGTCCAACAGCCATGATCTAAAGGCAGATTTTACCGCGTTTATTCAGAAAAATCAGCTACGTAACTCACGGCCTGTCTACAAAGCAACCCGTGTCCTATTTGAGTTTTCGGTAATGCGTAGATGTTATCAGTACATCTAATTATATTGACTATATAATGTTATAGGATGAGCAGTTATTATCCCCATCTCCAAAATAAGTAAGACTCCAAAAACCGGAGTGTTTGGAGTCTTCCACACATGACTTTTACTTACGTCCCTGCCACTCTGGATGGGTCCTCCTTCACTCAGGCATTCTTCTGTAGACTGCACCATCAGGAAGGGTTGCAGTGGACAACTGTGTTGCTTCAACCTGTGTCATGTGGTGCCCCTGACGTATCCCCCCTCTCCTCCAGCTTCGGAATGCTAGGCAGATTTCGTAAACCAGAAGAATCCTAAATCCGGCAAAGTTTGGGCTTTTGAGCATTCCAGAATAGGTGCCCAACTTTGATATCAACTAAATACACTCAGCACTACACACGGCAGATCTTTAACTGGTGGAAACTCTTCTTGCCAACCATTCATGGAATAATTAAGTCCATACTTGTCAAGGAAGGAGCTATTGGGGTTGTTCTAGAAGTGCTGGAAGCACCAAATGTTCGTGTTTCAAAACGATGGCAGGAATCTTCTCCTACCTCTGTTTGGATTTCCCCTTTGAGAACCGCTAATGTATGTCAACTTTAGCAAACACCATTTCTTTTTTAAAACCTCCATACAACTGCAATACAACGCAAGGCATCGCTTCTTTTGGTTGACAATAAGACAAGATGGAAGGAAAACGTGTACAATAAGGCCTAATCCCTTGATATCACATTGATAAAATATCGGCTGAGCACAATCTTGGCGATGGGTGAAATGTTTGGTCGAGACTATCTAACTATAGGGGTTAGATCAAGGAGATGGCTTTGGATACTTTGCATAACTTGCCATGAGTTTCAAGAACTATTGGACTGGCCTGAAGCATATGTTAGCACTTTATACATATTTTTAATAACAATGCAAATCGAAGATAGCTTTTTCTTTCTGTACCAGCTTGGAAATTTATAACTTGGAAATGAAAACCTCATTTCAGGTCTCTCTCTCCAAAAGCCAAACTTTTAGCTGAGAACAAAATAAGAAGCGCGAAAAAAAATTAAAGACAAAAAACAAACCTCTGGATTATATGCAAGGACGCTCATGAGTGCCAGGAAGAGATGGTGAAGATAAAGATCAATAGAAAAATGATCATAGGGATCTTGGCTAGTCCTGAGAGCAGCCTGTACTACCAAGATTGATAAGACAGGTCACGCAACAAAAGTAGGAATCAGTGAAGACACAGATGAGTAGGACACTGTGGGGTAAGTCAAGTCACGAGCGAGCGATTGTGGGGATCCCCAACTCCCGAGATCCGTTGACCTGTGTTTTGTGTTTGTTAATGTATTTATTTAAATAAAAATTGATATCACAGCTTAGTGGAGATAAATAAAAGAGAGAATAATAATAAAAAAGAAAAAACAACGTAAAAGCTTCTACTTCTTATTATAGACAATGGGTTGTTTTGTCGTAATAAAATAATGCTTCGATGTATCTATTTAGAACCTTAAACATTCTGCTCACCTGATAAAATGAAAGCAAATATAACGTGTCATCATATTTGTTAGTTTTATAAACCCTATTAGTTGCATGTTGACAACATGATGGGTTCATGTTCGTGTTGGGCTTTTTCTTTACAAAAATGCACCTTAATGAGAAAATGATCACGTGATCGTGACCAGATAAAAACCAGTGGAAATTATTTTTGTTCTCTGGTGAGATGGTTCTTCAAGTATGAAAAGGAGAAAAAAGGAAACTGGGCACTCCAATCCAGTTTGTGGTGTTATTTGGGGTTCACAAACTCCATACTGATGCCGACACAGTAAATCCTCTGCTAGCGAATCAGCAGTTACTGAGATGTTGCCAAAGCCATTTTACCTTGTTTGCAACCAGTGACGTGCGGTGAGGTCAGTGGCTGGTGAGGCACTGACTAGTATCACAGCCAGATACACACAGGTTTACGAAGTCACAATTTACCCATTTGATTATCGTTATATAGGAAAATAGAGTTTCACTATTTATACTCATGTTTACCAATTCAAATATATATATATGTTCCTGAAGAAATCTTTTACAAAAAAAATAGATCGTCCTCGATCAGGAACAGCCCACAAATAACTACTGCTTCATTGAAACTATATTCCAATTTCCCTACAACCCCTTTCGGGCACTGTTGCTACACCGGACCGTTAGGATATCATTATTATTATAGAGACACCCTTTCCCACCATTTCTCTGCCAAAATAATTCCACTTATGTTCTTTACTTCTAGAACTAAGTTCACAAACTGTTTTTTCTGTACTAGGAGTGTGCACTCACTCCTAACATTTTATTTACAGTTTAAATATACACACACACATCACATGTCATTACAGCACAATGAAGACATTAATTTACTGGAATGGCAGGGGAGGCTCTGCCTCCCCTGCCACCCCTGACTGCACGTCCCTGGTTGCAACCCTAGGCACCAGCATCATACTAATCCATTGCTGTCAGGTTTCGATGGGGGGTAATTTTTTTTTTTTTAAAGTATTTTACCAGGAAGGATACATTGAGATTTATCTTGTTTTCAAGTATGTCCTGGGTGGCGAGTGTGTACCATTAGGTGTCTTGCCCAAGGACACGTACTAGAGAGGTGCTCTTGCTGGGATTCGAACCGGTGTCTCCATGGTCTCCACAGTGATCCAGCAGTGATGTAACGTCTACTCCACCCAGCCAGTATCTTGACAATGTTTTCCAACTGGCTCTCCATATTGATGCTGACACAGTAAGTCCTTTGTTAGCCAATCGGTAGTTACCAAGTGGTTGAAAAGACCCAAAGAAACACTTATAGATCGATTACTGCTTTCTCCTTTCAGTGTAGGGTCCCCTGTGCCAACAATCTGATTGATCTGTACATTTGCTAGCTATTTGGCAGAATGCACAGGTTAAATTTAAAACTTTATAAGAATGATGTAAAGACCTATTGATGGATACCCAACGGGCAAACACTCAACAACACAATATTGACTTTCCAACTGTAGATTCAGAATAAACGAATATTATGCATTAAAAAAGTTAGTCCAATGAGCTGAACCCCCATACTATTGGTTCATTGCAGTCACTAGTCTTGACTACAAGCTCTAAAAAATTAATATTGCGTTTTGGGCGCTGATTTACGAGCTGCACACATATTGGATAATGATTATTATTATTGTTTATGAATACCCCATAATCATCAAATAACATTCTGTAGCTGGAACGTCTAACTAGTATGAATGCCTGAGCATCATGGGAAATGCAAAATTGAAACATCTGCCATGCCGTGGTTAGTCATAGTTGGATTCTAGGTCATTACACACAAAAAAATATAGTTATTTATACCCGTTTCTCTTTTATTTTCCATGAAGGAAGTTCCGATCTGATCTCGTTCTCTGACCAATTAGGTGTAATCCTGTTACTAAATTCCCCACCTAATTAAAATGTTTTCTTAGTACATTACAAAGCAATAAGGCACTTATTTTTTTTGCCATTTTGATTTATCTTCTGCCCCCTGGCATAGGATTAAGTGCCTGTGTCTTACTTTACTCAAGGAGCCTGTCCCAAGGTAGATAACAAGTTGTAGATCATTTTTAATGAGCTACCCTAATGGAAAACAAAAGGGAGGGGGGAAAGTAATTTATGTGATCGTTTATCTACTTTTCCAATTAACCAAAGTGGTAATTAGGTACAGCAATAAAAAAAAAAAGGAGAGAAAGGGAAGATACTCTGCTGTATAGTCAATACCCAGCTAGCCTTACTTTCACTGTTTCAAGGAACTTTGTTTTTCAATAGTTATTTTATAGTTATTTTATTGGCAGGATCTTTAAAACAGTATTGGGTGAAATGGAGGAATTTCATTCCATAACGTAAATAATTCAAAATTTTACGTCTCATACTTTCTTTCAAGCCCATTTGGAGTTTTTTGAATATTTTGGAGACCAAGTTCTAAAAGCGGAGCTATCAGCAGGAGCATTCCACGAGCCAGTGATTGCTCAACTTTGAGAACTCCAGTGCAAGGAGAAGAACACATGAAAGACAAAAACAAACCTCTCTTCATCCCTGATCGTTAGTTTACGCATTGTCCAATGAGAATCAAAGTTAGGAAGGTTGCAAATAAAGTAAAGATATTTAAAAGCTCAGAAGGATAAAAAAACAACTTTATAAACACGTAAAAAAAAAACAAGGTTTAATCTCTTTATTACATCTCTCACTATTTTTTTTTTCTATTCCCCCTAATCTTGAGAAAAGTGGGAATTTATTTATTTATAAAGTATTTTACCAGGAAGGAAACATTGAGATTTCTCTCGTTTTCAAGTATGTCCTGGGTTCAAAATCATTGAATTGTTACAGTTGTTACAGAAATACAAAGTAATAAAATGCAAGATATTAAAAACAAAACACAAATATACAGATTAACAGAAAATAAATATGTAGGAAATATAGTCACTATGTTACATGTTTACAGGTGCATTCTGTATATAGTCACTATGTTACATGTTTACAGGTGCATTCTGTATATAGTCACTATGTTACATGTTTACAGGCGCATTCTGTATATAGTCACTGTGTTACATGTTTACAGGTGCATTCTGTATATAGTCACTGTGTTACATGTTTACAGGTGCATTCTGTATATAGTCACTATGTTACATGTTTACAGGCGCATTCTGTATATAGTCACTGTGTTACATGTTTACAGGTGCATTCTGTATATAATCACTATGTTACATGTTTACAGGTGCATTCTGTATATAGTCACTATGTTACATGTTTACAGGTGCATTCTGTATATAGTCACTATGTTACATGTTTACAGGTGCATTCTGTATATAGTCACTATGTCACATGTTTACAGGTGCATTCTGTATATAGTCACTATGTTACATGTTTACAGGCGCATTCTGTATATAGTCACTGTGTTACATGTTTACAGGTGCATTCTGTATATAATCACTATGTTACATGTTTACAGGTGCATTCTGTATATAGTCACTATGTTACATGTTTACAGGTGCATTCTGTATATAGTCACTATGTTACATGTTTACAGGCGCATTCTGTATATAGTCAATCAGGGTAATTCAAAGAGATCCGAATTGCTTGAGAAAGGTAACCGAACGCTGAAAATCAGCGTTCGGTTACCTTTCTTGGCCATTCGGCTATCCAGAGAGCAGGCAATTCGCCAAATCCTGGCGAAATGCCTTCACGTACGGTGCCTGTTCGGTGCCTGTTCGAGGGCAGTGAAATCCCCATGAAAAAGCACTGCTTCGGCTATTCAGAGAACACAAACCAGCAGTGAAAGGTTCCCCTAATGCCCTGCCATTCGGTGGTTTCATGCGGCATATTTATTCAGGAGAATCCCATAGGCTTCAATGTTAAAAATATTCCTGTTTTAATTCAATATGTAATAAACCATTCATTATAAAATTCTGCAGTAAAGAGTCTCTTTATTTATAGATTTTTTAGGATATTTTAAGCATTTTTCTGGATTTATTTTTAACAAAAAAAGTCTTTTTTTTTTTTCAAGTTTACTTATTTTTTCGGTAACAGCCCTTTTTATTATCATTCATTGGATCATATGTAAATTTCAGACATTTTCGCTCCGCAGTTTCTTTGCAAACAGCGTTTCAATTTTCAAACATTCAAGCAAACTGTTTTTCTAATTTTTTCACTTCACTCGTCTGCGGTGTTGGCTTTTTCCGGCAGCTTCGCTGCGTGTGATCGGCTCCTGCTCCGGGTTTTTCCTTGGTTTTCAGTGGGTTAATCCAGATGCTTTTGCGGGTTTTCGGCGTGCATTCGCTGGGTTTTGTGGTTAATTTTCGTCGGGTTTGCGACAGCCTTTCCTTGCATTTCGGGGACCCTGTGGTGTTTGCTGAATACACCGCAGGGTCACCGAAATGGGATCGGCAAAACGAACCAAATTGAAGAGAACGAAAAGTCACCGAACGTGCGGTGACTTTTTGATTCTCTTTGAATTACCTTGACTGTGTTAAAGGTTTACAGGTGCATTCTGTATGTAGTTACTATGTTACATGTTTACAGAAGCATTCTTTATATAGTCACTATCAGGGTTATTCAAAGAGAATCGAAAAGCCACCGCACGTTCGGTGACTTTTTGTTCTCTTCAATTCGGTTTGTTTTGCCGATCCCATTTTGGTGACCCTGTGGTGTATTCAGCAAGCACCACAGGGCTGCCGAAATGCAAGGAAAAGTCGCCGCAAACCCGTCAAAAACTCACCGCAAAACGAGGGCGACCGCACACCGAAACTCGCAAAAACATCTGGATTAACCCTGCCGAAAACGCCGGAAAAACCCGAGCAGGAGCCGATCACACGCAGTGCAGCTGCTGGAAAAAGCCGACACCGCAGACGAATGCAATGAATAAATTAGAAAAACAGTTTGCTTGAATGTTTGAAAAGTGAAACGCTGTTTGCAAAGAAACTACTGAGCGAAAATGTCTGAAATTTACATATAAAATCCAATGAATGATAATAAAAAGTCTGTTACAGAAAAAATAAGTAAAGTTAAAAATGTTTTTTAAAAAAAATCGGAATTTTTTTTAAAAACAAAGTCCCGAAAAATGCTTAAAATATCCTAAAAAATCTATAAATAAAGAGACTTTTTACTGCAGAATTTTATAATGAACGGTTTATTAGATATTGAATTAAAACAGGAATATATTTAACATTGAAGCCTATGGTATTCGCCTGAATAAACCTGCCGAATTAAACCACCGAATGACAGGGCATTTAGGGGAACCTTTCACTGCTGGTTTTTGCTCTCTGAATAGAGGAAGCAGTGCTTCACTATGGGGATTTCACTGCCCTCGAACAGGCACCGTATGTGCAGGCAATTTCCCAAGATTTGGCGAACTGCCTGCTCTCTTGATAGCCGAATGGCCAAGAAGGGTAACCAAACGCTGATTTTCAGCATTCGGTTCCCTTTCGGCAGCCATTCGGATCTCTTTGAATAACCCTATATGTTATATGTTTGCAGGTGCATTCTGTATAGTCACATGTTTACAGGTGCATTCTGTATATAGTCACTATCAGGGTTATTCAGAGAGCGTGAAAAGCAGGAGAATGACTGGAGAATGAAAAATTCTAGGTCAAAATAGCCAAACCAGAAAAATTCTCCCTTTCATCTCACTTTCCAAATCGGCTATTTTGACCTAGAGTTTTTCATTCTCTAGTCATTCTCCTGCTTTTCACGCTCTCTGAATAACCCTGTATGTTTCATGTTTACAGGTGCTTTCTGTATTGAGGTATGTTAATAGAGATCTCTTAAGTAACTGTAGACTGGGGGAAGATTTGATGGCGTCTGGGAAGTTATTCCATATTTGCGGTGCTCTGTAGGACAATGATGATCAAGTCACTTTCTGTTTGTATTGTGGTATTGCAAGTAAGGTGCTGGTCCTGGATCGGAGGTTATAGGATGAGGGAGCTGCTGGGGGAAGCAGTCTATTCAGGTAGGGTGGTAGCTTCCCAGAAAAGCTCTTAAACACCAGGCTGGAAAGGTGAAGGGTGCGTCTGGATTCCAGTGACGGCCAGTTTAGCCCTTTTAACATGTCACAGTGGTGGGTCATGTAGTTAAGCTATGTATGTATGTATGTAGTAAGTTTATGAAGGATAGATTCCAGTGACGGATAGTTTAGCTCTTTTAAAATGTAACTTGACACCTCTCACTAATTTATTTTCCTATTTCCCCTAATGTTAAGAAAAGAGGGAATTTACTTTATTCCACCATGTCTTTTCTAGGTATACAGGATGATTGACATAAACCCAAAACCAAAGCTTTTGTTATCAATCGTAAATTAATGAATTTAAATTTCAGAGAGTTTCCGGAAATGTACCTCCTCTTATGTTGAGCACATCCCATCACAGCACATTTTGGAAATGGAAAAGTTACATTATCATTGTGTAAGATCTCGCTGCTAATTCAGTGGTGATGGTGACTAGAGTGTTTATTTAAATGTATCTTTTTAAAGTGGTAAGGATGTGAGGAGTGCCCTCCCATCTTCTGCCAACCCGGCAAAAGACTGGGTGAAGTGGAGGTGCCACTCCCCATCATCAGCAGCCAGGATTTAGAATTTCCCAGCTGCTGGTCACCAGATCGGTCACTAGTGACATCAGCACGTTGAGAGTATGCGGACGTCACCCTCTGTGGGACCAACCATGATAGCAAGCGGTCTCAGAGAGGCAGCGATCGATTGGTTCTGCGCATGCGTGCAAAACTCCGATCCACTGCTCTGAGCAGGCACTATGGAAGTTGAGTACGTAAAGTTTGCAGCGATGCACAATTTGCAGTTCCCACGCTACGCAAGTTGCATAAGAGCACAAATTGCGTTAGATAACTGCAGGGACTTCTGGGTTTAGAAGTCCTTGAGCTGAAGAGGAGGAGCTGCGCATGAAGAAAGACAAAAGGTGAGTAAGTTCTACTTTTAAATTGAGAGTTCCCCTAAATTTAACCCACCTCGGCTCGCCCAAACCTTCAGTAGTTAAGCAGAGTTCGTTAATATCCTTTTAATGTCGGTTAAACTTGTAATTGTCAATTGTCATAAAGATTTCAATAAACGTAGAATTAGCTGATTAATAAACCATATGTGTGATGAAGCTGAGGGATGAAGCAATGCTTTCTACGGTAGATTGTGTTAACATGACGGCCATGGCAGTTCATCTCTACGGATCAGCAAAATCCCTTCCACCCACGGACCTTTTTTCTTTTTGAATCAAAAGGTAATCTCTTTTAAGTGGCAGTATCTGCTTCTTTCTCCTTTTTTCTATATTTTTCAGAAAGAAGTCCATTGTAGTTTTAGTTAATATGCTAGTTCTGTTTATTTTGGAATCATCGAGTACAGCCATGTGAAAATCCCATTAAATATGACACCAAAGTCTTGACTTCTAGGAATGTTTTATAGTTCAGCTTTATTAAGGGCATCTCTGTGACATCTGCAAGATGCATTCCTCCTACGTAAACTACATGTTCTGTTGGCAAATATGAACAGTGTTACTTTTTACAGTGCGTGCTGCTCCCCGATGGCCAGATTCACAAAGTGAATGCGAAAGGATATTGGACTTGCGTCTCTGGTTGTACACATATTGCAGATGGGATGACGTTGATCGACCAGGCGTCCAAGTTGGTCAAATAATCAAATAGCTTTCTCCAAAATCAGAATGTCCACCCACCGTATTCCACTGAAGTTATCCTGATATGATAAATTAATGTCTTACTTCCTTTTATCAACCTATAAAGGGCACTCCTGGCAAAAACCAAAGGGTCAGGTCACGGTGATAGCTTCTGTCCATTTGCAAATTGCTCACAATTTTCCCAAAATATCTCCACAGGCGTTTTACTAGACACGTGTACAGGCAAAAATAATTGTTTTTCTGAATTTTTGGCTCGTCCGGTAATTACCGTCGATTTTCCTACAGCTTTTGCTGAACCAATGATTCGCTTAGTTGGAAATTCATACAAAATATTTGGATTCGGTAAATTTACCGATGACTTTTTGTTTATTTTTCTGTTTACCCTGATTTTTGCTGAATAAAAGCAGATTCTTCTTTTTACTGCACGGTATCCACAGACTTTTGCTGTCCCCCCATTCCCCCCCCCCTCGCTGAGACATACACAGCTGAAATTTTATTTTTGCTGGACTATATTTGCAGACTTTTGTGATCCCCTTCCCCAAATTTTATTTTTCCCTTATCCCCTCCCCCTGCTGAGACGTACTATGTGTTCTGATCTGTGTTCCCACCCTTTTAATTTTTTGTTTCCCCTCCTTTTTATGTACTCCTGAATGATTTTATGGTCCTGCTTGCTGATTCTGTGGGTTTAAGGTTGTTCGTCTGTTGGAGCACTGGGACTTTTTGTCCCCCTCCCCCCTTTTTTTTTTTTATTTTTTTTTTTGTGGGACATTGGGAAGTAGCCTGGGCGAGCCACTAGGGTGGCTACCTAGGCTCTGTACACCCTTTTGGCCCCAGGTCTCCCGGCCACGTGGCCCCTTCCATGGCCCTCGGTTCCCCTTTAGGTTGCCGAGGCGAGCCAGGAATGCCACAATATGTTTGGCAGTCCCTCGTTACCCTTTTCTTTTTTTTTTTTCCTGGTGCCCCCTCAGCGAACTCCATTGCTCTCTCTTGTTTTTGCTGGATCGACCCCTTTGACGAGTTTCTGCACCCTACCCTGTTTTTGTATCCCCCTTACCCCAATTTTTGTTCTTCTGTAGTTTCCTCTGAGATCCCCCCTTATGTTTTCTGTGCTTTCTTTGAGAGTATCTTCTTAGGCCCTGTGAGGCCGTTTGGCTGGTCGGTCTGTGACCCTATGTTTATCGTAAAATAAAAATTTGAAATATAAAAAAAAAATAAAAAAAAAAAAATATTTGGATTCACTAAAATCAATTTGTTACTGGTAAAGGAAACTGTGCAAAGGCTTGTTACCACACAACTAATTAATTAAGTCAACCCTCACCAGTTGACAACCAGTTAAGAGATAATCGGGGGAGCAGGTGGGTTGCCGTAACGCCATCCTGTACATCATGAACCACAAAGATAGGATGACTCCTATCCATCCATCCAACTCCCTACCTCTTAATAATGTAAGGAACGTTGCATGCTGGGACGTCTACGCTGCTATTATATTTGCGTCTTGCTACACCCTGTTATTATTGTTTTATGTACTTGGAAAGATTTTTTTACAGCAATAATAAGAAAAGACTGATGCTTTTTATAAGGCACTGTGTGGATTCAAGAGTTTGTAAGAATGTAAAGGTCTAATTTGCAGAATTCCTGGAATCCTTATGCATCTACCCTGGAGGCACCTCATATGAAAGACCGTTTTTTGTTCCTTCTAGACTATGAATTTAACTCCAGCCTGAAGTGTATGTATAATGGTTAGCTGTATCAATACTGGCATTATACTGTATAACGGCGTTTTTTACTGTTCTAAGCTTTCTCAAAAAATCTTCTTATCTTCTAGAGATAGGACCTTTCCACCCTTATTGCGGACATCTTTCCTGCAGCCTACATAGGAGCAAATTCAGTCTAATGGGCAGCCAGTATCCCAATCATGGCTTGAGGGTAACTTTTAGTTTTCGTGTTCACTATTCTATGTTCACTACAGGGACTATAGGGGTATATTCACGTGTAGGTGAAGGTGATCTGATCTCTTCTATGCGTCCAAGTAGACCTTTAGATACAGACGTGCAATTTTAATGTATTCCCCAGACACATGCTTAAAACATTCCTCTGAAAAGCTCTATTGTTTGTCTTAAAAATATATCTTTGCACTACTGTATTATTGGAACTGTCTCAATATTGCACTGAGGGCCTTACTCAGGGGTGAAGTCCAGTAGGAACGCTTGGTAAAGTAGTTCCTCCACTAATTTTTCTGAGAGAGCAGAGTTTTTATTTGGTCCACGTCATGAGAAGCTTTCTTAGGTTTGAATCATATGTTTATACAAACATGATATTTATTTCAATTAGCATAACGGTTTCATAAAACCCAACCTAAATGCGACATGTCAACAGTTATTTGGCAAGCTGAAATTTTGTAGAGTTCCACACTTGACTTTTTAGGACTAAATCATTGTCTTAACTTAGTCATAATTTAACAAACTGATGAGTAACTTGTAAGGGACCTCAGGCCAGGCCTGGCTAACCTGTACACTGGGCAAATGCCTGGGGTGCAACAATGGCCAGTGCTGTGGAGCAGACCTAAACCCTACCCAAACCTCCCCCACGACCAGCTGTCATACTATAGGCCTGTGGCCTGTCATTTGAGCTCAGTTGGCTTCGGGCCCCATTCCATCTCTGATCTCAAACCAAGCAAAATTTCCTTTCAATCCAAATGGATCTTGTCTCATCAAGTCGGTCAAGCAGCCATATTGCCATCTTTGCAAAGGGAAATGCTGGGAGATGATCTTGATCGAACACTGAAGCAATTCCAAAATGGCGGCCTCCATGCTGAAGAGACTGCCCAATCTTGACAGGTAAATTACAGTAGCTTGACAGGTTATAAGGATTATTTTTCATTCCCAACATTGAGCGCAATATAATTTTATCGGCCAATTTTTCAGAAAAAATATCCACTGATTATGTTGAAAAAAATCCGTCCAGAGCTGATATTCCAAATATACCACTGGTCAAATCACAGCAGTCCAGTAAAACCCCCAATAAAGATTATTTTTGGGCAGTATCATACAGATTTGTGTCTTTTAACATGGCTACTAGAAAAATGTTACTATAAAAAAGATTTCAGTCTTGTTCCCTCTGTTTCCTTGCCGGAAAATCCATTTATCAACACTTTTCAGCATTTGGAATTTTTTAACAAATCGGCATACCAATAAATTCGAGTTGAATCGCTATAGTCAATGTTTCCATTGATAGGCAGTGCATTTTTCCTAGGAAAAAAGGTGGGTGTACTCACCATAAAGCGTCATATAATGCCAGCCATCGAGCCGCCAATGACAAAGATGGTGTACGGTCACATGTAGCCAATGAATGGGGGGCACACCCTGGCTTGCAGCCAATGAATAGAGCTAGGTCAGGGTCACGACATTGTGTTGCCTGGGTCCAAGGATGAAATGCTGCTGCCCCCTCAGTCTATGTCCACTAAAACATGCTCATGCTTATCATAGAGCTCCACAGTGGAGTGCGGTGTGTATGGGTGTACCACAGAGCTCCACAGCATTAAAAATTGCAGTAATGTGCAGTGTGTATGAGTGTACCACAGAGCTCCACAGCAATAAAACTTGCAGTAATGTGCGGTGTGTATGAGTGTATCACAGAGTTCCACAGCAAAACAACTCTCAGTAATGTGCAGTGTGTATGAAGGTATCACAGAGCTCCACAGCGATAAAACTCACAGTAATATGCGTTGTGTATGAGAGTATCACAGAGCTTCACAGCGATAAAACTCACAGTAATATACGGTGTGTATGACAGTATCACAGAGCTGCACAGTTATAACATTCAATTACATTTTAAAGTAAATTCAATATTAAAGTAAATTAAATATTGAAATAATATTAAATGAAATATTAAAATAAAAATTTAAATAAAAATTTTATTAAGTAAAACTTTTAGGGCTATATTACAATCTTCACGCAAAAACGCTCGCGCAACTCGTGAATTTGTGCACCAAGTGTTAAACGTTTATGTGCGCAGATCACCGCTGAAATTACAATCCTTGCGCGTTTTATCATCCATCGATCAATACCGAGCATAAACCGGATGCGCACAAATGCTCAGTATCGTTGCGTGCAGAAATCAGTGTGCGCACTGTTTTTTTCTCACGATTCAGCCAATCAGAATTAAGAACCACAATTATCTCACGTTAAGTTTTTGCGCCTGTCAAAGTCAATCTGAGCATATATGCTGCAGCAATAATAAATGCACGCACAACTTCTCCATTTTATTGGTTTGGTATGAGTATAATGTGTAACTATACTTTGCTGCGTATTTTTTTTTGGGCTGGTGTATTTGGGTTCGGCCAGGTCGCTCAGATTTGCCGTTAACACCAGCTTTTAGGAGTTGCTAAAATTATGCGCGCAAAGGCTATGCGTTAAATCCTGCGCATAGATCGTAATACCATCCGCGTACCAGCACACATTCGCGTTTGCACTCACAATATTAAGTATAGGACGCGCACAGTACAGTACACCATCAAAGGGTTCGTGCAGGTTCACCCGCGGTAGACGATTACGTGCGTTTACTGCTCTGACAATGTAATATGGCATTTGGTGCAAAGGGTTTTACCCCTCGCGTTAATGTTTTTTTGCGCCGGTGCAAACGTTTGCGCGAAGATTGTAATTTAGCCCTTAATTTTTTTTAATTATTAAAAAAAATAATATACATATAATACATAGTTCCCCCTCTGCTGCTTACCTTTATTGCAGGAGAGGGGGTCTCTAGATTCATGGTGGTCCAGTGGCAGGCCATCTCTCTGTCCTTGGTGGTGCAGTTATGAGACAGTTGCTGGGCTCTTTCAGCCCAGTCCCATTTCTCATTGTGGATCCTTGGTGGCCTCTGGTTCTCAGACCTCAATCCCTTCACTGGGTGTTGGCGCTCTCTCTATGAGTCAGAGCGTCATGGCACTATGACTCACTGCCGGAGCGCCAGTGTGCAGTGCAGAAGAAAGGGGAAGCCGGGAGCTGTCGGCAACAATCGGAAACGCTCAGGAGTTAGTGTAAGCATCTGAATGCTACCAAATCTCTGCTTGCCTGTCATTGCTGGAGGAGAGTGGAGCATTAGGTTGTGTCTCCTCCACACATTTGGGCTGCTGGCCGGTAAATGCCGGTACTGAGTACCGGCGCATACCGCCAGAAAAAAAGCCCTGTTGATAGGTATAACCAGTACCACGAGAGTCGATACCCAATTTGAAATTTTATTGGGAATCGAAATGCCGGTAATCCCGACTTTGAATCTCCTTTACCGAAAAATGGCCGAAGTAGGTGTCGATTTCGGTTATCGGGCCAAATTAAATCAATGTTAATGTTTAGTATTTATTTATATAATAAAACAATTCCGATGGTGAAATAAAAGTTAAATCTACTGCTAGCCAGG